>JARHVA010001847.1:2015000-2140000 GCA_037957365.1 Torreya grandis
CTCAATGAGGGCCAATAATATAATTTTATTCTAGGTCACATAATGATATTGTTGCATACACCCTAAACCCACAACTATCATGTGAGGCCAATCCTCACCCATCATATATATTTGTAACTCCTTGAGTAGTGGTATAACTTGATCCCATATTATTAATATATTCATATCCTACAAGGTTAGATCTTTAAGTTAATTGAATCTATACCTCAATCAACCAACAAACATTCAACCTAATCTACCATAGTCATTTAATATATCCCACCTATGCACTTACCTAATTTCACTACTTCACATCTTCACCCACACCCATAACCCTATTTGACTACCCCTAGGATCATTTTGCTAATAAAAAACCTTCACTAAGTCTTCCAACCTACCCTTTCCACTTTCTCACTCTACCCATCTTAAGACTTGCACCCTTTATAGTTTACCCTAATAGCCTACTTAACTAGGAAAACCAAACATCAAACTCTTAAAACCTTTTATAAAAACCCATAAACCTTCAAAAATTATCAAACAACCATTATAAAACATTCAAAACATTTTAAAATTACCTATTTTACCCCTCTAGCATTAAAACTAGGATAATTGTTGATCATTAGTTGATCGACACTGGTTCCCTATCAACTAATGTCTATCAGCCCTCGACCAACATTGATCACTATCATTTTAGGATAAATGCTTGTAACCATTATTTCCCCATAAAAACCACCAATTAATCTTCAAAAAACACTTATCTTCTACCTAAACACCTCTAAATACCCTCCCCATTACCATACATTCTAGATCTAAAAAAACATTCAAAATTAAAAAAATAATTTCAAACACACCCACTTACCTCATCTCATAATTGTTTTCATGGTGGCACCCTCCTCCTAGCCAATGCTTGCCCAATCACAACTTTCCCTCCACTCATTTATTTTCCTCCATCTAAACTAGAACCCACACTCTAGCCCACCTATTTCCCTATCAACCACTCTCACAATGCCATAAAAGACAAACTCTTCCCTTAACCAATTTCACTCTAATAGATCACCTATCACAATCACATGTTGTTTCAAAAACTTTTTATGTAACAAAAGTTGTCACACCAAATGAAAGGCAAATTAAAACAAACTGAATTTACTTTTTTCTTTAATTCCCCCCTTTTTTAGGGTTTAGCAAATGATCATTATCAATCACCTCTAGTTAATATTATTGGTATCAATCATTCCCTCCTTGGGATAACTGGCATTAGTCACATATTAATACTTTTTCCTAATCCCTACCCCCAAACTACATAAACCTTTGATTCATTTCACACAAAAGTGATCCATTTACAACATAGAACCACCACAAATGTTGCATCACTCATCAAACAAACATTAGAGATCACCTTTTTCTCTTCTGAAGCCCACAACCACTTTACCTTAAAATGGTAACTCTTGCCAATCATTTACAATTTTTTTGCCACCCTTACCTTGGTCACTTTAACCACATAAACTACCTATCTATGCTTTCTAACCTTAAACACACACACACACACACACACACACACACACACACACACACACATTAATTTTTTATATAACCCTTTTGATGCATCAGAACATGACCACTTATGATCTTGATTATTTTGTATTCTTAGGATCACATCCTACTTTTGGCTCCCTGAGAACACAAATACCTTAATGAGGAGACCTGAGTTTATAAGTGTGACCCATATCAACTAAGCCTAATACTATGGGTTGGTTCACCTATCACTTGTTCTTCTAAGTAAAACCTTATTCATTAGTTCATTTAAGTATATCTACCTCATCTAGGTACAATTTATGATCTCACACTTTGTTTTATTTTGTGCACCCTTTTGTGCTTACAAGCCAAACCACCCAACGAACATTTTCGCCAACCTATCCACTTGTCAAAGTAGAACCCAAATTCATTTCACCTTATCACTTCCTATTTTGAGGGGGAACACCTCCTCTCAATCTTGGGTCATCCAACCTTCCACTAAATCATTAGTTTCAATTTTTTAGCTTGTTGATGCAAACTATGCAATAGAAAGTGGTAACATGTAGACACTAAAAAACTACACCAATAATTTTATATGTTGCAACACACATTTTTGACCCCTTTGTCCCCATTGGGTTAGAACATGTATTAACCCATTTAATCACCTATTTACCCCATACCCATATTTATCTAAATTAATTAATTAATTAAACTAATAAAACTCTATTTACACCTCACCCTAACCAAGCCCATGTCTAACTTAGTGACACCTTGCCTTAAGACCATTTTTTACCCTAGCATTTACGTCCTAACCTCCTAAACTATTTATACCTATATGAACATAATTATTTAAATGAACTTGGATCAGGTATAATGGTCTCAACTACCAAATTTAAGTGAAAAACACTAATTTTAACAAATTGGACCATTTCTACCTTAACTAATGTTGATCATCCTTTGACTGACATCAATTGATTAGGACTAGCAATAGTTAATTAAAGATGCCTTTTGAACTTTGCTCAGGAGGTTGAATCATTTGGAGAAAAAACTAAACTCTTGTGTGAACCAAAGCTATCTGGTGAACCAGATAACTACTTAAGAGACCAAAAAGTTCTTTATCACCTTAAGACTGAGGATTCAAGTGTCGTTACTCTACCTATTTTATTTAAAACTTCTAACCAACTCTCACTCAACTTAAAATCATCTTCAAGATTAAAAAATCCATAATATCTAAGTATTATATGCTTTTTATAAGTTCATTATTTTTTTTTCATTGCTTATTGCTTTCACCCCTTTCAATCTCTCCCCACACTCTCTTTTATGTTGGAGTTTCACAACTCCAACACCCCCTTTTATACCAAATCCCCACTAACCATTCCTAAAATTTAGAGTGTTAAAAATTTATGTCTGATATCCATGAGTATTCATTATATGTTTACAAAAATTAACCAAATTTAAATTAGTACACAAACCCCTTTACAACCACCCCAAAACCTATTTTTGCCCAAAATCCAAAATTGTGATAATACACAGTGATCGACATCGATCATCCTTAACTGACATCAGTCTCTATGTATTTTTTTTCTTAAAATAAAAATCTAAAATTCCCTATCAACCTTGAACCAAAACCTTATTTCTCAACCCCTATCACAACATAGAGTCATAAGCAACAACTTAAACCATATTGTAGCACTTTAGCATTTATTTGTATAAGTTAATGTCATTCTGTTAAAATAATAATTTTATTGGAAAGAATTTTATTACATTATATTAAATTAATTTTCATTCACTTATTCAATAATTTCTTATCAACATTCTTCATAGCTTAATTTTTTAAAATGAGTGGATTGACATCCTTCATGGAAATCTTGTATTTCTTGGATTTAACACTTGTTAGGCAATTTGCACTTCAATATTATTAATAAATGCTATTTATATTATTATTATTATTATTATTATTATTATTATTATTATTATTATTACATATAATTCCTCCCCATAAAAATATGAGTAATTCACATTATATAGATCATGGAACAAACAACCACATCCAAGTTCATCTACACCTCCCTTTCTTTAGTTTTACTTTTTTCCAAAAGCAAAAATAAAATGATATAAAAATATAGTGAAATAGTTTAGTCCCATCTCAATTTAACCATGGTAAATATTAGTGTTAAAACTTATTTATGGATTCCTTATCACTTCATTTCAAATCTATAGACTACTCAAAAATCATAACCTTTGTAATTTCTGCTGTCATCTATAGTCATAGTCCTATAGGTGGTAGTCTGTTAGGAATATGAATTTAGTTATCAAATTTTGACTTTTAGATTTTTTTGAGACATCCATTGTTACTATGTACTATTAAATCTAAGTAAAACATAATTTTCTCATTATTGTAAACCATCATAACATTGGCAATATTAGATTTAATTAGAATTATAGATCTATAGGCTACACAAGGTGAAGACTATGTTCGTGTTTGAAAGATTTAAAAGTTGAAACCACATGACTGATAAAATTTAAAGTTTTTTTAACCATTGTATAAAAAAAATTATCATGAATAAAACAACTCTCAATCTTATAAAACACATACAAACTCATCAAAACATTTGTTATGCAAATACACAAAACACACAGTTTATAAATGTGAATAGAGCTATGAGTGTCTCTTCAAACTTGTATAATATAATTTAATGATAGATAGTATTTGTGTGGAATAAAATAGTATTTTAAGACCATGAATAACCACTCAGATGAATTTGACCACCTAAATAACTCAAAAACATAGATAAAATTGTGAGACAGTTCAAATTGTGTAGAAGAGAGACTTTGCTTGTCAAAGGGCCATCCAAACGTGCCACCATGATGAATTAATGTATATGAGGAATATTAAAACATATTATAAATTAAATTAATTAGTTTCAAACATCCAAAATCTCACACTTTATACTAGAGTTACTCCAAACTCATGTTGTGGAGTTTTGAGCTCTCAAATGTAGTCTGGGCTCTTAGCGATTATTCATAAATATAATAGAACCAATCCAATTAAAAATGAAAAAAAATATAATCCAATATGGGTATAAAACTTTTTAGAAAATTTCACCCCCAAAATCTACCTGTACGGCCTGTACCATCTGCTTGAAGTTGGCCTTCACTAGCTTATAAAGGGGACAATTAGAGAGAGAATGAAAAATATGCAACTATGAAACTTGAAAATTCTTAAAAATATTTGTAATGGAATAAAGAAGTAAAAAATATTTTATGGATGCTTTTTCACTATCACATGACATTAAGAGTCTTAACAACTTCTTATAACTCCTTAAATGAGCATTAAAGTTCAAGATTTTGAATTTGTTCTGATTCTCTGATAGGTGTGGAAGTTATGTAAATGATCCAAGATTATTGGAAGGTTTATGGTATTGATTTTTACTTTTGGAAAACTTTGACACACATAAATTTATCCATAAATCCACCTTTTATACATATTTATTACCTCCAAGCTAGCAAATGGACCTCAGAGCTTCCAAAACATTATGAAATATTAAGACAAATTATTTAAGACATAAAATGGCATTAATCAACCCCTAATAACCTACGAAACATCTTGATCATGTCTTATTTCCTCATGACACCCCTAGATCACTATATGACCAAAATATGGCCTTACCTTAATCTTTCCAAATTTACCTTAATAAATCCTAATAAGGTATTTTGGACTCAACTAGGACCTCCTAAATCACCTAAGGTTCAAATTTTTGCTTATAAGGGTCATATTTTGACATGGGGGATAAAAATTAGATAACAAACACTTCAACATATTACTTATCATTAGTTATTTTATACATGGTAACTAATCTCATTAGTAAGATAAACCCTACTTATTTAGATGGACACAAGTATATTCTCACTTCCACTAAGTATTTCACTAAGTCAGTTGAGGCAATACCTCTCAATTACATAATCAATAAGCAAATTTAAAAATTCATCTTGAACCACCTCATCTACCACTATGATATTCCCTCTTCCATTTAGGGTAAATTTTAAAATCCCATATTTGAAATCCCTTTAGGTTTATTTAGGTGAATGTAATTTATAGCCTTGGTGAATATATAGGTTTCATAGTTTTTTTTCATTTTTAGGTTTTTCATACAACCTCCCATTTGCATAATACAACTAGGTAACTAAATATATCACCTAATTTTAGAATGCTTACAAAATACACATGCCACTACCTATATTTAGAATGTTATTGGGAGGCACATCCTATTTCTTGATCATACTATGCAGTCAAGATACATTTACTATCACCCAATTAAAGAAATCATCCAAGTGGTGTTTGTTGTCATCTAATTATTCCATAAAACTAGGTAGAAACTATTTTTACCTAGTCATATGGTACCACCAAGTGCTACCTATCTCCATGGTGTAATTAGATGGAAGTAAGTGCCACCAATCTAAATAATGTAGTTAGGTGGTAACAATGCATGACCGATTACAATCAATCACATTTACTGGCTATATATATTACACAATGATCTTATAAATACCCCCCTTGGACCTCATTTTAACACTTTATTCATTGGTTTTTTCATCCTACTCTATCTACTTCTGATTTCAAAAAACAACAAATCTACGTCCAAATGTCTTCAATAACTACAACATCTATAAATACATGTATCATTCATAAGTATATTTTCAATAATTTATTTTGTTTAGAATTCCTCAGAATGGTGGATCATCTTGACACATATGTGGATTATATTGATAGATGCAATTTCTGAGGCCTCATTGACATGCCTTAGTATGATTTTGACACACACATTCTTTGATCTCTAATGTCTATCTATGACCATAACAATACTAGAGTCCATATGTGTGTTAACAAGAAATTGATATCCTTTAGCACCTCTCCTTTGGATATCCAAAATTTAATAGGCCTTCCATAGTGAAACTCAAAACTTATTAATAATAAAACCCTCTTATCTGATGAAAACAAAAATTATTGGGAGTCTATGTACAACTTGGACATCAACCTAGCTGGTATGTGATAAATTTATTATTGATATATATATATATATATATATATATATATATATATATATATATATATATATATATATATATATATATATATATGAATAGTTATTCTTGTTACTAAGTCTAATGTCCTAATTGAATGATTTTCAATTTCATTTTAGATAGTCAACTTAGAATGGAATCTAAATGGATAAATAATCCAATCAATTTTTAAAATCCATTGTGCATTTCTTCCAAGCCATAATTGTTTTATAGGGAAGACCAGGTGATATTCCCTATTGGTATACTTACTATATTCTTTGTTCTTTGTTTTTTTTTAGGGTAAAAATATGACTGGTGCACAACTATATCTAGTAGGATCATATCAGAGTTGAATTATGTTTTTACAAATGAGACTCCCACCATTTATTCCTTCATTTTTATTCTGGCATTATACTTTAAGTACATGTCATTTGTGTAGTCATATTTCATGGGTTATTAAAATAATATAATATGCTCAATTTTATTGATAATTTTTGTGTTGTTTTAACATTACCACTTGACACCATTTTAATGAAGGGAGGATGCAACTGTGTGGTGTGAGGGATCAACTAGGTGGTGAATGAATTCATTAGTAGCAGGACTCAAGACATAGTTAAGTGACAATAGTTGGGTAGTTGCTAAGCATTATCAAGTGACAATAGTTAAGTATTAGAAATCTCTAGTTATGAAACATCAATTAGGCATTGGTATATGTAGTGGGAAAGAAATAGTGAGGTGATAGATAGGAAGTTGTAGGGATGTTATCGGCTGGTGGTAATTAGGTGGATGCAAGGATGTAGTTTGGGACCATCAAGATTCAACATGGAAATGAGGTAAATAATGAGACTTAGATAGTAGCCCTTGTGAACATATGTACTCTATATATAAGGTTAATTACATGGCTATCCCCACAATTATTGAAAATGATTAATGAGCTGACCCATATAAAATTTTACATCTTGAAATTTTAGGCAAATGGGCCCTATGTACTACTCCAAAATCACCAAATATTATTTCATAAAAATTGAATATTTGTGAATTAATGAATGTTTGCAACTAAAATCTACCCTACTTCCATTATTATGATAATGGTAAGTCATTCAAGAATAGGATGTGAAATACCTCTATAAAAATTTATATATTAAACATAGATGGTCAATTCTATATTACCCTCAAGGTAATGTCCAAGCTTAGGCATATAATAAAACCATCATAAAAATTGTTAGGAAGACTATTGAAAACTATAGCCAAGAATGGTACTTGTAACTATCTCTTACCCTTTGGGCCTTTTATGCCAATGTTTCCACACTCGTAGGTGTAACACCCTACTCTTTAGTTTTTAGTTTAAAGTCTATTTTCTAATTGAGATCAAATTTTCATCCATGCACATTTATTTTCAAGTTATCATTGATGATGAAGAGTATAAAGTGGCCATGCTACATGAACTAAAATTCTTGGATGAGAAACAAATAACATAATTGAGTCATCTCAAACCATATCATAATTGACTACACTATATTTATAACAAGCACATCATCCCAAGAATTTTTGAAGTGGGTGATCTTGTTTTAAAAGATAATCAAAACAATACAAATGTAGAATGTGAGAAGAAAGGTAAAATTGAGTTAAATTAGCTAGGCCTTCTTTTATCATTGTGAATTATGGTTATGGGGAATATAGGTTGGTTACCCTATAAGGGTATGAGTTAGATGAGCCCATGAACAATATGAATCTTAATATTTTTTATGCTTGGCTTGATCAAACACTATATCTGAGAGCCCCTACTTTGGGGCATCCCATTCACATACTTTTCTACTCCCTTTACTTTCATTTTCCATTCCTATATCTAACATTATTTATCCCATGTCTCCTATTACCATATTGATATTGATTATAACCTACATGTACTAAAAATATTTTCATTTGGTATTTCAATAAGTAGATTAGAATCAATCATCATTATCACATCTTTATAAGTATGTTGAATGATTTTGGCATGGTTTCCCTACTTGGTAATCATTGACATAACTTATTTTAACTCTTTGATCATCTTACATTCCCATTTCATATCACTTATTTTGCATTATAATTTTATATTTATCGGTGTTGTTACCAAAATCTAGATAATACGAGTGCAATGGAGATGCGATCACACAAGATGAAGCAAGTGCACACCACATAGATGCTAAAGCAATTTGAAAATAACACAAGACAAAATGGAGAAAACAAAAATCTGATTAACATGAGATGTCTAAAGTGAGGACTACAAATAGGAGAGTACATAACTCCTCCACAAAAGGTGGACAAGGCACCCCAAGAATAAACTTTAACTCCTCCATGAAAGGTGGTGACAAGGTGCTAAGAATAGAGAAGTAACTCCCATCAAGGGAGTTACTTATGACACCTATGACACATCTATGACACACACCTCCACATAAGCTATCCTATCCCACAAGTGTAGGAAAACTCCATGTATGCACAAGAAATACAATTTCCCTAATTAAAAAATAGGGAAAAAATAAAAACCTACACTAATTCCCCCCATAAGCATAGCTTATGTGGGTAGTGTGGAAATATAAAATGGGTCTCGACAACTAGGCTTGATGAGGTACCCATGTACAAATGCAATCTCCCATAAGATAGAGAAAAGGAGAAAACCCATAGGAATAAAACTCCCCCCCCCAAAAGAGAGACATAAAAGAAAGAAGAGGCTAGTAGGCCCCTCCTGAAGATGATGCTATTGTAGATGTGGACCGCACCCCAAGAAGAGCTCATAGATGAATGAACTTGATCTCAGTGAAATGTTTGGTGAAGATGTCTACAACCTACTTTGAAGATTAGTAAAATATCAAGTCAATGACCTGACTATGAATAAGCTCCTGAATGAAATGCATGTGAATCTCTATGTGCTTGGTTCACTGGTGCTGAACTGGATTCCTACAAATCTGAATGGTACTCTAGTTGTCACAATAAATGATGGTGGGCTGCCTGATAGGAATGCCAAAGTTAGAAAGAATCCCTTGAAGCCAAATAGCCTTAGTAGCTACATTAATATCTCCCCTGTACTCTACCTCTATGGATGATATAGCAATAGCATTCTGATTCTTGCTAGACCAATTGATACGACCTAAACCTAGAGAGAAACTATAACTAAAAGTGGACTTGTGAGTCTATGAATCACTAGCCCAGTTTGAATCTGTATATCTAACCAAGTCAACCTCTATGCTAAATTTGTAATGAATCTTGTATCTATGTGAACCCTATATGTAATGCAAGATCCTCTTAGATGCTTTCTAATGCAGCTCATGAGGTTCCTGTATGAATCTAGAGACAAGTCCCACTGTATATGAAATGTCGGGTTTTATGTGAGTCAAGTAGATGAGACTACCAACAAGTTGTCGATACTGAGTGGCATCAACCAATGGTGAAGAACAATCAGCCTCAAGCTTGACTCCTAATAGAAAGGGAGTCAGAGATGGCTTGCAATCAACTATTTGAAACTGAGCCAATAAGTCAAGAGCACACTTAGGCCATGTAAGAGAAATCCATGAATCTAAATGTGAGATCTTGATGCCAAAGAAGTAGTGCAACAATCCCAAGTCTATCATGTCAAATATATCCTAAGGAGATGCCTTCACTATTGTAATAGTTGATGAAGAACTCCCAGTGATCAAAAGGTCATCAACATATAGAACCAAAATCAAGAGCAAATCATCCTACTGCAAGAAGTAGACTGGGATCAAAATGGCACCTAGTGAAACCTGCTGTGAGAAGGAAGGAATCCATCTTGGCATACCAAGCCCGAGGGGCCTGTTTGATGCCATAGATATATTTCCTAAGTCTGCATACTAAGGAAGAATCCTAAATAAATCCTAGCAGCTGCTCCATGTAGATCTCATCCTCTAGGTCTCTGTGAAGAAAGGCACTCTTCACATCCATCTGGTACACATCCCAACCATGTATTACAGCAATAGCCAAGGTGAGTTAGATAGAAGTCATCTTTGCAACGGGTGCAAAGGTCTTTGAGTAGTCAATGCCTGCCACTTGTGAGAAACCCTTAGCAACCAATCGCACCTTATAGTTATCAACTGACCCATCTGCTACAAACTTGGTCTGATATATCCACCTACATTGAACCATCTTTCTTCCCTTAGGAAGTGATGTCAAGTCCCAAGTGTGATTTTTGATTAAGGAAGAATATTCTTCTTCCATAACACTATCCCACTTAGGTATCCTCGATGCCTCTCAAAAAGTCTATGGATCCAAAACTAAAGCAAGAAAGGTATGTAGATCTCTCTAAAAATCCCCCCTAGTATGTCTATCATCTGTAGGATCTCTTGCCCAAGTGCTAGTACTCTCAAGTGTCTGTCTAGCCCAAAATGGCCTGAAAGTGGGCGAGTCAGGTGCTAACTCCTCATCCTCTAACTGACTAGAGGTGGATGACTCTGCATCACTATCCTCACTGTCTAAACTTGAAGAAGAAGAAGATGACTCTAGCTCAAGAACCTACTATGGTTGATCTGAATCTGGCGAGGAATCATCATGAAGAAGTAGATCTAATGAGGGAGAAGAAGTGTCAAGTGTTGAGTCTCTAGGACTTTCCTAAAAATGAACACTTCTCTCAATGAAAAACTCATGAGAGACTAGATCTAGAAGGCGATATCCCTTAATAACATCTAGATATCCTACAAAGATGTAAGGCTTGGACTAATGTTCCATAGCTTTGTGTTTCTTCTTCAGAATGTGGGCCATGGCTAGGGATTTGAAAACTCTAAGGTGCTCAACATCAAGTTTCCTTTTATGCCAAGCTTTAAAGGGTGTTGTCCCTTTTAAAGCTTTGTGAGGAACCCTATTTTGAATGTAGTAAGCACAATTGGTGGCTTTAGCCCAATACTATGGTGCTAAGGATTTGGAGTGAATCATACATCTACCCATCTCTTTCAAGAACCTATTCTTGCATTCTACAACCCCATTTTGTGAAGGATTGTAAGTGACTGTGGACTACAAATCAATCCCCTCTATGGTGAAAAACTACTCAAACCTAATGCTGACATACTCCCCTCCATTATCAGTTTGAAGAACCTTGATGGATTTCTCACTCTATTTCTCAACAAGAGCCTTGAAGTCTAGAAAATTTTCAAACACTTCAGACTTTTGTTTGAGAAAATATATCCAAGTGTACCTAGAGAAATCATCAATGAAAGTGAGGATGTACTTGGCCCTTATGAAAGATGGTTTGGGAAAGGGTCCCGATACATCACTATGGACTAACTCCATAGGTTGTGAAGCCCTCCAAGCTTTGCCTTTGTCAAATTTTTCTTTAGGATGATTCCCAAGGAAGCACCCCTCAGAAAGTCCTTTTGAGAATTGGACATGAGGCAAGCCAATGACTATGTCATGTTTTCAAAGTTACTCAAGGTAGCAGTAGTTAAGGTGGCCAAATCACTCATGCCACAATTTGGTAACTCCATCTGAATGAGTCAAAAATGCTGTTGGAGAAGAATCTAGTGCAAAATGTGAGAAAGTGTATAACCTTGTTTGGTGATCTGCCCTACCCACTACCACTGTAGTAGCACTATGTAACTCCCTGATAGCCACTAAATTTGGTGAAAACTCAACTCTCATGCCCCAACCAATGTGAGTGATTTGGTACACTGATAGGAGATTGGTTGAAAGAGAAGGAACACTTAGAACATTATTGAATGTTCCTCCTTCCATTTCAACTGACCCTTTCCCTATAATGGAAACTGATGTGTCATCACCCAAACTAATTGAAGTCATGCTACAAGGCTCTAAAGATGAAAAATCAACTAGTGAAGAGCCCATGTGGTGAGAAGTACCCGAGTCGATGACCCATGAAGATGTGGAAGCTACTGTAGCTATAAGGGCCTTGCCCTTTTCTTTCTCATTACCCTTGCCTTTTGCTTTGGTAGAATCTTGGGTAGATGAATTCTACTTGATGGACTCAGGAACACCTATGTTGTTATTCTCTAGAAGATGAGTTAGGTGATCTATTTGTTTCTTCATACACTTGTGTTCATCATGCCCTATCTTTTTACAATAGGCACACTTAACCTTCTCCTTTTTAGGTTTAGCATTGGAAGAGGAAGTCTTAGTGTTGTTTTTGGTAGGATTGGTGTTTTCTTTCTTCTTCTCCTGGTCCTTGTTCTTTTTCTTCTTCTCCTTTGTTGAAGTCTTGTCCTTACCATTTCCAACTATCAAATCTTGGGGTTGAGTAGACTTCACTGTGACCATTTGAATTAGCTTATCTTGCTCCCTAGTCAAGTTGGCAATGAATGAATCCAAAGAAGGCATTTTCCATGTAGTGCTAAGGGCACTTTTGTGGCATGGAAAGTGGAGACAAAGACTGAATAGCTTGGACCTAACTTTGTGAGAATAGAAAGAATAATTTGATCATCTTTCTTCTCTATCATGCATTCTTTCAATTTCAATCTAAGGGCCTTAAACTTAGTGAAGAAGTCCTGTAGGGTGTCAAAGTTGCTAGGACTTAGACTTATGAGTTCATTTTCGAGCTCATGACCTCTCATCTCATCAAGCTTCCCAAATAACTTTTATAAGGTGTCCCATATGTCATTTGGAGTCTAGGAGGATTCTATATGGAAGAGAATTTTTGGAGACATAGATAAGCTCAATAATCCATAGGCTTCATCACTATGGTTGTACCACTTGACCTTTTCAGCATCAGTGTTGGGTTCTACTTCAGTACCCATGGTGATCCTATACAACCCTTTACTTCTAAGAATGATTGACATTTTAACCTTCCATTCATGATAGTTGAAGGGTGTTAGAGGTTTAAGTTGAAAAGAATCCATTTTTAGCTGAATTTAGGTGAAGTTGTGTTGATTGCAAGTTGTGAATTTATGTAGAAAGGAGAATGAAAGCAAATATTTACAAGTTGTGAAAAGTAATCACACACCCCCAAAATATTGAGTCCCCAAAAAACATACAAGTTCATGCTCAAAAGACATCAGAATTAGCTGATAATGCATCTTAGAGAAATCAGTGCAAGACTAAAGCAAACAGGATGTCGGACTCTGTTGAAAATGCGTCCCGAGAGACCCAAAATTTTAGCACTTTATAAACTAGTGCATTTTTGACAAATAACAAGCCTACACTATGGAGAATAAAATTACAAATACTTTTGCAAAAAATGGAACCCAAGCCTGAGCTATCATTTTCAAGATATTAAAGGTACAATTTTCTCATAAATTAGTGTTTTTGCAAAAAAACACTAAAACATTAAAAAAATGCCTGTTATGGGAGAGAAAGTGGCCTTCCAACCACTTGTTGGATTTGGCATGGAATGAAGAATATAAAGTAGGTTTTTTTGAGGGGGAATTGGCCTCTCACCAACTTGGGCCTCACCCTTAATCTTCATAAGTCGAAGATACAAGTTAGAATTCAAACCCCAAAAATACAAAACTGTCTATAAAACTAAATATTCAGTCAAATTGACTAATTTTTGTTTTAACAAGTCAATTTTTAACTGAAAAAAGTAAAGAAAAGATAGAATTGATGAAATCCACGTGTCCAAGGGCCCACATGGGATGCCAAGAAAGAAAGGGTGCCAAAAAACACAGTCTAGAATTTATAGCAGAAAAGGCAAAAAAAATTGCAAACCTGCTAGTCGTACAGCCTGATGGTGCCTAGAAAAAGTGGTAGAGAGGACTGAAGCAAATAAAAAAGTTAGCTGAGGGTATGAAAAAGCATGGTGCAGAGTTACAGAAGTGCTGCATCTGGATTGAAGTAGAAAATTGGCTCACTGTATGGACTAGGTAGGAGCTGATGTGGGTAACGCTTGGTTTGGGTAGTGCCTAGTCTGGGTAGTCCTCACCTCTTTCCTCAAGCTAGAGTCACACAAATAGAATGTAGACAAAGGTTGCATCCAAGAACATCAAACAAAATGTAGAGTTTTTTTTGCAAAAATGACAAAAAAAAATTCCTCTGCCTTACTGAAGCCACAACTGATCAATCAAGATGTCTTGGCAAATTTTAACTCAGATATATAAAGGGAGATTTGAATAAAACTCAATAGAAGTAATTTTCTTGAAATATTTTTGTATGGATTTGCATGAGTTTTCAAGAAACTCTACCAAAACTCTCAAACGCAACTGATTTAAACTAGGAAAGCAAAGTAAGAATTTCAAAATAAACTAATAGCATAACCAGACACACGATTACCGGAGTAACACATGATTACCAGAGTAGCTCTGATACCATATCAGAGTTGTTGCCAAAATCTAGATAATACGAGTGCAATGGAGACATGATCACACAAGATGAAGCAAGTGCACACCACATAGATGCTAAAGCAATTTGAAAATAAGACAAGAAGATAAATTACACAATAAAAAATGGAGAAAACCAAAATCTGATTAACATGAGATGGCTAAAGTGAGGACTACAAATAGGAGAGTACGTAAGTAACTCCTCCACAAAAGGTGGACAAGGCACCCCAAGAATAGACTGTAACTCCTCCATGAAAGGTGGTGACAAGGTGCTAAGAATAGAGAAGTAACTCCCATCAAGGGAGTTACTTATGACATTTTTATGACACCTATGACACATCTATGACACACACCTCCACATAAGCTAGCCTATCCCACAAATGTAGGAAAACTCCATGTATGCACAAGAAATATAATTTCCTTAATTAAAATATAGGGAAAAATAAAAAACCTACACTAATAATATTGAAGGGTGATTATTTCATGCCTCAATTTTGTTATGGAATGATATTCCTTTCAATTTCCATTCTTTTACCAATTTCACACTTTCCCCATTTTAAAATCTTCCCTCATTGCAACTTGTTTATCTATTATTTGAGCCCCTAGTCAAGGTTTTATTATTTTGATAGATGGTTTATTGTACTCTAGTTTATATTCACTTATGTATCCTTTTTCCACATACTCATGTATATATATTATTATAAAAACTAAAAAATTTGCAAAATTCCAAAAATCCTAAAAATTCCAAAAATAAAGTAAAACTTTTACACAATTGGTCATCCTATTGGATAATGGATTTACCCATTGGTATTAATATAAATGGAACCATTTGAGTATCATGTGGATAGGCCTTTAAATTTTCATTGAGACATCTCACAAGTGTAAAATGTTTTATCCAAATCATGATGTCTCTAATCAAATCTAATGATTGAAACAATATTAGGATTATCCCATTTCCTTTGGTGTTTGACTATGTCTTGGGTGGGTATACTTCATTATAAATGTGATCACTTTAATAACAAATGTTATCCATTTATTAAATTCCCATTTTTAGGATAACTACATCAACTTGAGTCTATAATGACTATGTAGGTAGTGCTTGGATACAATGGTTAGCTCTGGTTAGTTCAACCACTATCATTCCCATTTTCATTTCCACCCCAATATTACTATTCTATGTTATTTCCATTTTGTGAGCCATTCATATATATTGTTCCTATAAAAACTTCATCCTACACATTTGTCATCACTTTTATTAATTCCCATTCTCTTTAAAAACTACATTTGGTCTAATAGTCCATATAGTCTATGTCAGTATCATTTACTTGCATGGGTCACTTGAATTCAGCTTGACCACCTGTTATTATTATATTTCACATTTTTCATCTAATTTGTCACATTATCCTATATGGTGTTCCCTAGACTTAGGGGAATATCACAAGAGTAATGCCTTATTTACACATTTACATTCACCACTAATTTATTATGTTTATTTATTACTTTTAGTTGTGTTTTATATGTTATTAGTTATGTTTTCTTTCTTATTTGTTTACTTTATTACATTATTTATGTTATATTTAATACATTATGTTTTATTCTTAGGTCTTAATTTTCCATATCTTGATCTCAAATTGTTAACATTTGTATCTATTTCTTTACACATCTATCTTTGTTTAGTACATTATTATTTCCACTTAGGTATTGATTTTTTATACCTTTAAATTGAGTTGTTAGTAATTTTCATTTAAATTGATCACTATGTAATTTACAAATAATGTTATCATAATTAAGTATCTAAATTATGATGCATACTATTATTTTAAAAATCAGCAACTAAGTGCTTGGGAGACACATTTATCAATGACACATTAATATAAAACATCTCCTCACAAGATGGTTAACATGTACTCATTTTCCAAAAAATAGAAACATTATCATATTTTCCATAATCAAATCAAAGCCAATAAATAATATGGATACATCTATGCTAATGAGGACATGCATTTCCACATAAACATATAAATATAGTCATAAACACATCTAACATCATGATCAAATCATAAAAAAATACTCAACATCAATCAAATTTGATATCTAGATCATGTGAAACATCATCATGGAAATTAAATACAACATAATCATGGAAAATCGATGTACATCTACATCAATATCAAAGGTTTAATCAACAATATATGCCAACATCCATGAAATATGAAACAAAATAATATATATTTAAATAATATTAGAGTTATATGCATCATGTGATAAAAAATAAATTTATGTATACATCTCAAAATCCATGTTTATACATCAATATATGCACATACAATGCAAAAATATAAAAAATAGAGACATAATCAAAATATTAGCTCTATATATATCGTATCTAGGAGCCTAATCAAAATAAATTCATGTTTTATGTGTTAGTGGTGGATAATGTGGTGGCCCCGTCACTCTTTTATATGAGGGAGGTTGAGTCACTGATATCTATGATGTGAAAGTGTGTCATGACCTAAAAGTATGACTAGGCCTTTGGATTTGAGTGTGCTCCTAAAATATCAGTGCCTTGGCCCTTACTATTACCACCATCTATATAATCTCTAATAATATCAAACATTTTCTTTGGATTGTATCACATCATTATTATCTTGAGCCATATCTTTAAATGCCCTAAATAAACCTTGCTCTATAACTAGTTATCTGGATGTATCTCTCTCCCTGCATATCCTATGAACATCTACGTAATACCTCTATCCATCTCTTGATCCTCATCTCAATTACTAATCACTATGAATAACTTTTCATCTCACATGGTGATATGGCCATATATAGTTTTCATTTATGAAATATTCCCCCTCAACGTATCTTTCTTAGTATATCTCTTTATAATGAGATGTTGCAACTTGGTAGCCTCCCCTTGGGATCCTCCCAACTACTTATATATCCCAATTACTTCCTCCAACACTAAGATATCTATGATCCTAGATAATATATCTAACTCTATTATTTCTATGGTGACTTGGTCATCACCTAACCTCCCTAGTTGAGATGGCCATGCCTAAATTAGCCAAGCTTTAATAACAAGGGTCTTTTATGTATTGTAGACATATGTATTTCCATCATTTATGTCTAGACCAAGTCTGACCTTTATATCAACATCATTATTTGAACATTCATATCTTATATTACCATTGCTAATACTACCACTATTGGTTCTTCTAATGATCTTTGATTTATAATCTATATACATAGGCACCACATTTTATAATGATACATGATACACTAGTACCTATATATTTATAGATTCCTACACTAGTTTCATACTCTACCCCTATATTTATCAAGGCACTGGATTCACTTGTATCTAATATTTATGATGATTCCTTAGTTACTCACCCTATAAAGGCCTAGGTTTTCTCAATTATACAATTCTAAATTTTTCCCAACGTGTTGTATATGTCCCATTAACTACTACATCTATCACCCCTCCATTATATCCCTAGGCTATTGGTTGTACTATTTAAAATATACCAATACTACCATTCTCAAGATGGGAGTGCCCCACTCACTAATATCTTATATCACATGGGAAAAATAATGAGGCCTATAAGGTATGTTTTACTACTACCCAAACTTCCTCTACACATGATCAGGCCCATACCATTCAACTATGAAATCATGGTGACTAGTAGTATAACATGTTGTGGTCAAGTACTATGTTACATGTCCATCCTCTTACCAGCCAAAATAAATGTGTTTTTATGGGTTTTATATAAAATCCCCATCAACCACCTCATTGATGGATCATATATAGAAATATATATATATCCTTAATGGTCTTATCATCCCCCTCTTATCACATAATAGCCATATATTGGTGGATCTTCTATTTGTCTATACCATTTATCACCTATAGGTTTCTCTATATTAATGTGATCTTGGTCTCAAATCTATAAAAATGCATATGATATGATACTCTTACCTCATTGATATGACATCATCTATATATATTTATACAACTGGACCAATACTACCTAGACCCAATAAAGTGTGTGGTCGAGTCTATCATATCTTGGATTATAACTATTAGGCCTATGTGGAAATACTGACTACTCTTTATAGGTAGTAATATACCACTAATATTATCCATAAAAATAACTACCTCTTAATAAGTTAGGGGATATGTTTCATCTATAGGGAATGCCAAGTCTTCCAAGTCATTATTTCTATAACTCCATAGAATTTTGGAACATTAATGATCCTAACCAAGTCCTTCAACATCAATAATCACCCTTGTTACATCTGAAGGATCATATACCCAAAAATTAGAATTCATAGTATATGCCATATGTCCTTTAGTGTTACCATCACCTCTTTATTAGGTAGGTGTAAATTATGAGTCACTCAATACCAATATTTTGGTAGTACTGATAGGTAGGCTCTATCCACTCAAATCATTAACATCACAGACATAGGCCTCAATTTTAATACATTAAAGAACACTAATGTCTCCTTTATACATAACCCTAGCCATCATAGTATGTGTTAGCTCCACTCATTAACGACCAATTTAGACATTTGATCTTTATAATCAAAAACATGTTAGCATGCTACATCAAAAAACTCTATCTAAAATAACTAACAACATTATATATAAAAAAATAATCATTCTACCTATCTAAAAACCAAACATTTATCATTCAAACTCAACCAAATATTTATTTTAATTTTAGTATATTTTCCTAGTGGGGTATCTTTTCCTTTTTGGCAATCCCACCATTTCATAAGGTGTTATTATTATTTACTAGGGTGATCCCATTATTTCATAGGGTGTTATCACTATTTCCCAATATTTAAACCATTTTCATGATATGGTCATTTCTCTAGGATATTTCATAATTTTCAATGGAGATTTCACCATTTCACAAGGCATTATCACCATTTTGGGGCTCTTTGGCCATTTTAGTGATCTCACAATTTTTCAAGGTAATATCACCACTTGATAGGGTTATATTTCCATTTTTATCATGTTCTTATAGTTTTGAAATGTCCTATCCAATTAAGCATTCTTTTGATTGTAACATTTTTGATATTTTTTAGCAATATCATAAATTTTATCATGGTACCATTTTTTTACCAATGACATCATCAATTTATTGGTGATATCACCATTTTCATGCACAATATCTCCATTTCAAAAATGGTGATATGGATAAATTTCCTAGTTATAATGAGTACTAAATTCTAAAATTTTCAAAAAATGAAAATACTTTCCAATGCCCCATTTCCTGATGGTAACTTATACTCATAGACTCCCTCGCCAACATGTCTCTATCATGGAATGTGTCCCATTTCACTCAAGGTTCTTATGTCTAAATCTAGAGTAAAATTCTCAATAGGAGAGGATGAAAATGAACCATTTTCACCCACAGGGGATAATGTATGGATCCAAATTTGAATTTATACCCCTTATACTCTACCATTTCATTTTTTTTCTTCCCTAAATGCTTGAAGATGGCTTTGTGTTCCATGTTTCCTCTTATTTTATTCTAATTTATCTATTTATCAATGTTTTCTAGCATGGAGTGCCCCATTATATTCTTTTCAAGGGCCAATAGATTAAAATCATTTATGGCCAATCCATTTAGGGGGTATAATGATAATACTAAACATCATTTAGTGCATCATTATGAACTCACTTTTCAATAAATTGAACAAGATTAAATAAAAAATGAACATATCATTCTTTAATATTTATTAAATCATTTTATCAAAATTTACATTCTTTAAAAATCAATTTCTTCATCTATTATCTTGCAATGCCTTCTCAAATAGGGGTAAAATGTAGGCATTCAATTATCATCAATTTCATGTCAAAATTGTAATCAAAATCAGATTCTTGTTATAATGCAAATCAATTAAATAACAAAATTAGTCTTCCCTCTTGACATGCATATTACATGATGCATTAGGGCATCCCTAATTGTGGTAAGTTACCATAATCGATTATTAACTTCATCTAATTTACTCTCAACCAATTTTTTGTCTTGAAAGTGTTGTTATGGGGAAATTAATTGGATTAAATAATCAAATTTTGATATCACATAAATCACATGGGAGCTAACCTAGAATAATTATCCCATTAAATCAAATCAAATGATTAAACATAAAATCCATATAAATTGACTAATTTATAATTGTGTAATATTAAAATATTCAATAGATATTGAAATTGTGACATCATCATGACATCACTCAAAAAGTTTTCAAGCATTGGCATAAATAAAATAAAATGTCAACATAAATGTATAAATGAAATCCATGCCTAGTAAATATATACTCAAACCCCAAATATTAGTGACATTTATTTCTCAAATTGAATAAAATTTTATACACACATCTTAATCTTGATCCAATGCTTACAATATATATGACATATATCTAAATACAAGGGTTGCCTTATGATTTCAGAAGGATTTTTGGTGTAGACTTACTATGCATAGATATATAAAGACAATAATAAATACCTCACATTGATCAAGAAAAACCATTTGCATACAAGGAGATATTTCATCAAAATGAACAAGCAACATTGATAAAGACTCCTAGCTCTAAAATTTGGGCATAAATACACTTACAGTCTGGCTTTAAGAATAAATCCATTAGAAAGATTTAGGTTTTATTCTATGACTTTCTATTTATTTGTATTATCCTATAACTTGTCCTTATGAGGGATCATGTTTGAAATGTCACATTTTTTTAAAAAATTTTGGGTTTAATAACTAGAAAAATAACTAACCTATTTCATACACATGATCTATAGAACCATCGATAAATTAAGAGTGATAAACTACCAATTTTAAATAACTAATCAAGCCCTTGAGTTATAAATATGCATGCACTTTGACTCTAATTAATGTGGAGAAGTTATAAATGTACTCATACAAATATATATGTAACCATAATGGGTTCATTAGCAGTGATGATAAGGTTGTTGAGTGTCACTAGACTTGAATGTACATTATTAGTAATAGAAAATGGAAACCACACTCTAGATCAAGAATCCAAAGAATTCTTGATCATTTTTAGTGAATGAACATAAAAAACAATTGAAATACCATAAAATTCTAATCCTAATCCCTATGATTCAATAAGACTAATAAAATGATGAATCAAATGGAAAATAAAATACAAACATTTATACCTACCTTGAAAGACTTCACTTTTTTTTAGTTTGAATAGGTATGTGCTTGATTTATAAAACTAAATGTCTTTGTAAATGTTGAATCTACATGCGGGAAACATATCCTCTTGTCTATACATTATTTATCTTGAGAATTGGTATGATAATAGTGAAGCTCCTTATGTATTTTGGCATAATAATTTTAGGTCCCAAAAGATTGTTTGTAATGGAGAGGGACCTTCAATTTATATATTGGTTGAATAAATGAGGACACTTCATCTTAATCTCCAAATGGAGGGATAAGAATGAGTCTTCATCCACCTCAATGTTGGATTTTGCAAATGTAAGAGGGTTCATTTAAGTAAATTTGGAGTGTGGAAGAGATTTTGAAGAAAACTGAAATCATGACCTATTTTGGAGTGTGTAAGAGGGTGTAAGAAGGAGGAATGTGTAAGAAGGTGTGAGAGATTTATTTCACTCATCTCCTTTCCCATTAAATTTCCCATGTGATGTCACCAAAATGAGATAATAATGGAATTTTGAATTTATAAAAATAGAAGTTTCCAAAAAGCTATAGATATTTCTATTAGAGGAAGTTTAGGTTAATTAACTATGTGATTAATTGACCATTAGAAGAATATGGAATTTACAATGTTTATTATAAAATTATTATATTATTTAATTGATCTTATAATATTTTTTAAAAAATCATTGATTTAATTTAAATCACATATAAAATTAATAGATAATGTGAAATGGTGTATTGCCATAATTAGGGATGCACCGATGTGATTTGGAGTGTACATGTCAAGTGTGTATAAGAATTAGATAAATTTGGTGATTTTTAATAAAATTTTCATGTGATTAAATATCATCCTGATTTTATTTTATACATTGAAGTGGTGAAAATTAATAATATACATTTTCCCTTTATTTTTTAAGGCATTGTGAGACACAAGGAACAATAATGTCTTTTCAAATAATGAATAAGTCATTAAGAATAAATTATTAAAGATTGAAGATTGAAGTGTTGATAATTGTTAAATTTATAGGCAAATGGGTTCAACTTGATGCCCCATAGGTTATTGATAAATAATAGATTACCCCTATATAGAATAGTTAGAGAATGATTTAATAAAAATGAGCCTTTAAAAATAAATAAGAAAATGGACAAGAAGAAGAGTGAGATTAACCCATGGATGACATTAATCAAAATGGGATCATTATTACACTTTGATTTCCAATATGAATAGAGTATAAAAATTATTTTCCCAAAGATTTGTGGGGGAGGGGGGGGGGGGTAGGGGTGGGAATGTAAAAGTATTTGTCTTAATACAAGTGACACACATTGACTTTACCCAAACAAAATGAAAGTTATGGGATTTGAATTAGAAAAAAGGTTGAATAATTGAATTACCCCAAAATAAGGGGATTGATTAATTAATAATTTTCCACAATAGGGTAGATTTGATTTTTGACTAAATGATTTGCCTTAGTAGGGTATATATTTTTTTTTGACCAAATGATTTTCCCCAATAGGGAATATTTGATCGTTGATTGATCTAGTCATTTTGACCCTATAGGATGGATTTTAATTTTGATAAATTGATTAAGTAATTAATTGATAGATTGGAAAACATATCTCAAGGATGTAACTTGGTACATAGATTAAATATGAATGGGTGTATATGGCACAATAAATTTCAAATAATTAATAAGATAAAATAATTGAGGCACATAAGGATGCATAAAGGTAATGCAATAAATAATTAGAGGAACACAATAATGGTTGAATAATAATGAGATAATGGTAGCCAAGATTAACCTTAAAACTAAATGTAACTTATCACTACCCACATATTCTAAATGGACCTAAGTCCAATGTATTTATCCCAAGAATCAAGAGAAAATGGAATGAGGAAAATATATGAATAAAAATGAGAAGAATGATAGTTGATTTGACCCTAGATATGCCATGTATGTAAACATTGAATACATAGTCTAAAATGGACCTTAGGATAATGTATTTCTCCAAAGAAGTAGGATAAAAGTGATAAAGAATTAAAATGCTGAATTTAATGATGATAATATTTTATTGAATTTTATGGATAATTCATGATGTAAACTGATTGTGACATTTTTTATACACTTATTTGTAGATGTGTCATGAGTAGCATATAGATTATCCATGTTGTTTAGTTGTTTATGTTTTGATTGGTAAATAAGGATAGTTTTAATATGAAATCATGTGATAAACCTGAAATAATTTATTTTTATGTATCATGTGATGATATTAACCATTCTATAAAAGACTATGATGAGTGAGACATAATGTGCATAAGGATTCACAATCGATTCGATAGACAATTATTGATAATACACCAATGATAAAAACCATGGTTTATATAATGTATGTCAATGAATGAAATTAATTAAAAATAAATGATATGATCACCATGATGATGAGCCTATTTTAATAATAGATAGAGTTGAGGAAACAACCATTAAAACAAACAAAAAAGAAAAATACAAACACACACACACATAAACTTGAAAATAAAAACAACATAAAACATCTTGTTGTTTAACCAAAATGAAATCCACATGTGAATCATCAATTATATTGATAATTTTATGATTATGATAATAAATTATACATGTAATGTAACTTAATGGGGATAAGATATATTTAAATAAGTTGCAATATTGACCTGCCCTAAATAGGGTGGAAGTTGCCATCTTGGACTAGATTAATCTAATTTGCCAAAAAAGTGAAGATTTGGTAAGGATACATCCCAAAAATGATTTAGGACTTAATTGGAGTTGAGTATTATTGATTATATATTGGAAAAGACATTATTTTTAATTTTTTAGCTTTAAATATCTCTTGGAGATTTTAAACCCTTTCAAATGTTTACAATTTTATTTTATATTTCTCATGATGATTTGAAGCCCTTTTTTATTTTTAGGATTTTATGAAGTTTTGAAATGTATTTTATTTTTAAAATATCAAACAAATGGAGTATTAGGATATGTAAAATGTTTCAACTCATGACATGGTGAGAGTGTAGGAGCGGTAACTCCCAAAATTATGAGACTACAGGCTTAACTTGTAAAATACCAAGAGCATAAGCCTAACTCATAAAACAATGATAGCATGAGTGGTAACTCATAAAATGGTGAGAGCATAGGATTAAATCATAAAATATAGAGTGTGAAATAAGGGTGGATGATATGACCTCAAAAACTGTGTTGCCTACATATTCCAAATAAACCTCAAGATAATGTATTTCCTTTAGAATGGGAGATAAGAATGAATGAAGGATAAATGAATAATGTTGTATAATAATGGATGACAATGATAGAAGGTACTAGGATTATCCAAGGAATATGTTATATGAGAACTAAATGTTTATATTTGTCAAAGTGTTGTGAAGGTAACATGTCAATTAGGTCTCAATATATCTTCTACTTCTATAATAGGGTTAAGATAAGAAGACTATTGATCAAAATTATATGGCTGGGCTAAATAGGATTGAATGGAAAAAGTGGTTAGAATGAAATGGAATGGTCTTCAATGAAAATTAAGATTTACCCAAGTGTCAAAGCACTTGAAAAAACTAAATTATTTATGCATGATACCATAAACATGTTTTTCATCAAGGTACTTTCCCAAGGCACCACAAGCATGGTTTTAATTATTTAGATAATTTATTTATTTTTATCTTTTGATTGTTTTGTATTTTAAATTCATTTTTTTGATTTGTGGCATTTGAACTCAATGGAGGATTATAACATGCATAATGTAGACTCTTTGTTATCTAAATGATACTGATTAAAAATAGTCTTTATACTAATATGATATTGTGGATGTGAACTACATTGTTATTTTCATGAACATCAATGTTTATTGATTCTACTTACTTCAAACATATAGACAAGATTTATTCATATCCTCTATAGAAAAAGTATAGCTAGGAAAGTTAAAGAAAGATAGGCATTATATAAATGATTTGATTTGGTAATTTAATATGGGATTTTAATAAATAATAGGATCATAATGGAATGTATAATTATTGGGGGATAAATGAAGATTGGGATTTTCAATGACACACACTATTTTTGATTTAATATTTTTCATGATTTTGGTTGTGTTGGGTCTAAAGACATATGTAAATTATTTTAATAAGGCCATAAGATTTTTTTGTTTTTTAGGCCTGAGAGATGCTATCATTTTAATATGATATAGATTATTGGTTGTGATGATATGAATTTCAATAATGTCTTCACCAATAAATGAAGAACTAATTGAATCATTTATTGGGATGCAATTTTCACCTACAAATTATTCTTGATTTCAAATTTTCCATAGTACCTCATGTTGGGATATTTATGTTAGATGTGTTTTCATTTATTTAAAGTGGAATTGGTGATGACGAAGTGGTCTAACAGGTCAAAGTGATGGAACATGGTGGTCTAATGTACTTGGAGTAATGTGATACTTGCATGCGTGTGCATGGGTGTCCTAGGTGGATGTTGTATGGTTGAATGGAACTTGGTATGATGATTTTTGACTTTTTATTGATGTTTTATATACTCAAGGGTTGAATTTTTGTGGCCTTCATGAGGTATATAGTTTAGTTTGTACCTTGTAGGCTTGATCTTACATGATTGCCTAAGGGTTATTGAGTGTTTTAGCTTATGTGCCTTGGTATGGAGTTTAGTGTGATTGAAATATGAATTTTGGATAGGCATAGGGTAATAATAGGTTAGATAGATTGTTTTAAAGAGGTGACGAGTGGTTTTCAAGATAGTTTGGCCATTGGCCTAGTTGGCTTAGATTGTCTTATGAGGCCTTGTGAAGGGTCAATGAGTGATTTTAGGGTGTTTAACCTTACATCTACATGGGCGATGATCATAGAGGTGTTTTTAAGTTTATTATCCAAGTTAGAGGTTTAAAAATGAGAGATAAAGTTATAAATGACTTCATGTGCTTTAGAGGGTGCTTGAATGATGTATTTTAAGCTCAAGAGGAAAATTATCATGTTCATCAGCTCATGTATAATTTGCATGGGGAGTTGAGACCTTTGGATAAGTTGAGAAGGGTTATTAAAAAGGTTTTATAAACATTATTGCATGTATTAAGGTCCTATTATTTATGAATGATTGCTAAGAAGGTAAGCAAATTTTTATGTGTAAAAACCCTAGTCTTAGACCTGATTGGAAAGATTTTGATTTTAGGTGATAAAAAGATGGTGGATGGCTAGGATGGTAAGTGGAGGTTTTATATATCTCCTCTAAGATTTCGAGGATGTGTTTTATTAGTATTGACTATTTTTGGGTCCCATAGAAACGTGCTTCTTAATAGTATTTTTGATATTATGAGAGATTTATGAAAGTAACGAAGGGAAAAAATGGGTGTGTGATGAATATTATGACTTGCCTCAAACATTAATGAAAATTTTAATTAATATTAATTTATCTAAGTCAAATTTATAGGTTTTCAAAGTTTCCTAGTCAATATGAAGGAAAGGACGCCATGAGTGAAAAAGACCAATCAGAGTGAGAAGTGGAATTGGAAGGCCTAATCAGTGAGTAAGGATGGGTATGAGATCTTAGAGGTGTTATAGTGGATGTATTTCCTGTATCCATGACATTTTTATTCTTCTTAGTCACTTGGAGATGATTGAATGGTTAACTCATAGTTAACCATGATGATTTTGCTAGCAAAAGGAACCTGCTTTGGATTATTGAGTTTGTTTGCAAGGTACATGGTTAGATCAAGTGATTATGATGGTAATATAGTGTTGATGAATTATTGAAGATATTTTTAGTGATTTATATGGTTTGAAAAATCTCCTATTGGTCAAACATAGTCACATAAGTGGAGTTATGCTTCATTTGTGAAGTGTTTTTGGCATGAGCTCATGGTATGGTATAGAAAGCTTATGCAGAGGATCATGACAAAACTTGGGAGACATAAATAATTATTCCTAAATTTTTTTAAATATATATGGGAAAACATAATTGATATTGGTATATATATAATATGTTTTATGCCCTTTTTTAGGAGGTCTGTGTACCACGCTATACAAGTAAGTATGTGTTGATGTTTGAAGACCTTGTGTGAAAGTTGTTGGGGGTCTTGGTGACCAATGTTTGTATGATATTTATTAGATAAAAATGTCATTATAATTATCATAATATTTTTATTCTATTTATTATTTTAACTAAATTTATTAGTGCATATTTGAATATGAGTGAAAGATATGTGAAGGGGTTATTTGCTTGTGTTGAAGAGATAGCTTGGTGTTGGTGACTTGTGTGGAGTTATAGACTTGGAAAAGAGTGTTATTTTAGGGTTTCTCTATCATATTGAGAAGCGATCTGAGTTCAATAATTTTTCATTTGATAGGTGTTGTGTTGGTGCTCAACATCTTAGGCAAGTTGGTGCTTATCAACCTTAGGGGTTGGTGTTCTTTATGAAGTGGGTGCTTCACTAAAGCCTCATGTTTGTGATCATCTTATAGGACTATAATACGTTATTTTTAAAAATTGAGAGTGGTTTTTATCCCCTATGAGGTTTTCCCACATAAATCTTTATTTAATGTTTACATTAATATTTGTTCTTTGATTCATCTATCTTGCATATTTATGTGATTGGTTAAGTAGCTTGAAGAGTTGGGGATTAAATTGCATTATTGTTAACCAATGATTCACCCCCCCTCTCAATGGCATGTACCTATATCATCTCAAAAAACATTTCACTAAGGGACATTAAATTTTAATTTTGATTATCATCTATCACCTCAAATAATGTTTCACTTGAAGATGTTGAGTTTAGAATTTGATTTTTCCCTAGCACCTCAAACAAGGTTTCACTAGGACATTTTTATTCTACTTGAATATTGTCTTGGATCCCAAATTTTTTTGTCTCCTATATGTTTTCATGGAATAAGTTCAATAAAATGTGATTATGTTGATATAAATATATGTTTGTGGAAGGTTGGATGCCAGTATAATGGTTAGGTCAATTATTTTGAAAATAAGGGCCAATATCAATGAGAGGATAAAATGTTTCATAATCTTCCTAAAGACCACTATGAAAATTTTCATCGATGTGAAAGGAAGCTTCTTCAAATTCCAAAGAAGGATCACATATGTTTTCAATTGTATTTGTCATAAGTGTGTAGTTGATGTCATAACATATACTAGGGTATGTTGATTATGAGGTTGATTTTGACTCAATTGGATATGGTAAAAGTTTATATACAATGTCATAATATGAAATAATATATTATTATTATAAAGCTATCTCTAAGTCAAGGGGATATAAATCCAATGTTGAGACTAATGGTGACTTTTCTTATGATGCTAAATCTAATATTGATTCTAGAATGGAACCTAATTCTAATATTGTTCTAGAATATAACTTGATTCTAATGTTGATGCTAATAATAATGTTTGTTTTAAAATGGAACCTATTTATGATTTAAACATAACCTCAAATAGTAATTGTTTAATTGTGTTGTCCATAAGTACCTTGTGTACTTTTCACTTGGAAATGAAGGATTTGGTATGAAAGAATATTATAAAAGAGGGAATGTTTGAAAAGGGATCAGTAATGGGTTATTTCTCAATAATAATTGATATTCAAGTATGGGCTCATCAAACATGGGTCTTATATCATATACTTTGATAAATAAAGGTTGACCAATATTTTTTGGGGTTTGTTCAAATATGGATGATTCGAAAAAAATGTCAAAAATGTGTTGACTCTCTTGATATTGATTTGGAAGTGGACATATCTAATCATGCTTAGGAAAGGGATCATGAATTATACTAATCAATTAATTATTAAACTTGAAAACACTTAGGTCATTAATAGATAAGGGACCTTATATGGGAAATGATGTAATAGGTTTGGACTATTGGCTTTGTTATAGTTGTAAGACCAGATTGTCTTATAGACTAATGGATGGAATGTCACAAGTAGACACGTAATGAGATACATTTTGGCTAAGATGTAAGAGTTGATCTATCATGTCTTGACTAAAGAATGGAAATTATGTAGTATTTTTAAGAACATGATATTTCATGACTCATATTAATTTCAAAATAATGCCCCCAAGAAAGGATACATGAAAGGGGATGGGATTAGAAGAAATTAGCCCTAGAGAGTGATATATTGTTCTTTAATCAAAATGGGGCCTAAAGAGGGAAGTCTTGGTATTAAATATAATGGGGAATAAAAAAGAAAAACTTGGTCTTAATTGAAATGGTCCCAAAGAAGGTGATCTTGGTTGAAATGGGCCCAAAGAGGTGGTCTTTGTCTTAATTACAATGGGATCAAATAGGGTGTTCTTGGTTTGGATCAATGTAATTAGATTGACTTGGATTGAACCCAAATAGGGCTCACTAGCTCCATGTAATTTTATTGGATTAGCTTCAGTCCAAAAGGGCAGAATGGATTTATATGATTTAAATGAAAGAAAGGATGGACAACATTACTTCACCATTCCCAATTGATAGGTGTGGGAGATTGAATGGAAATACAAGATATGATTGGAATGTGATTTTTATTGGTATGTGATTGATTTATAATAATTATATTTAGTCAAAATTGGCCCAATTTAGTGTTGTTCCAATATGTGGCTTTTATGTTGACTTTGGTCAAAGTTGACCTAATTTGGAATGTTGACTTAGTTTGAATTCAATAATTTGACCTTAAAAATTTGACTTTAGTTGAATTTTAAAAATTTTACCAATTTATAATTATAATTATAATGTGGTTCAAGATGTAATTGATTTGGATTTGATTTTATAATTATTTTTTGGATCAATAAAAACATGATTTGGTTGGATTGGTTTGATACATAGTTCAAGACAAACCTAATTTGGATTTGATTTTAGAATTGGTATTTGGTTCAAGATGGACCTGATTTGGATTGGATTGATTTGGTAAATGGTTGAAGATGACCCTAATTTATCTTGTATTGGATAGGTATATGGTTCATGTCAAACCTAATTTAGCTTTGAATGGCTTAGTATGTGGTTCAATATGAACTTGATTTGGCTTATAATGGCTTGGTATGTGGTTCAAGATGAACTTAATTTGTCTTACAACTAGACCTTGGTCAAACTTGACTTGATTTTAATTTTTAATTTGAATTTGACTTTGATAGACATTGAATGGTTTATTTGGTTATGTCAATGCATATATCAAATTGGAAATGTTGAATCAAAATTTATCAATGCAAGTATCTAAATAGGAAAGTTGTATAAATCAATCTTATTTCCAAAAGGGTGCACAAATCTTGGTATATCAAATGCTTTAAAGTGTTTGTGTCTCACAAAGGCCATAACTATTTAATGTTTAGATCTTGAAAAGCGTTTGGATTTTGTTATTGAATTTAAATTTATTATATTGGAAACTTGAATCATGAATTTAGAAAAGGAGTTTGATTGTGTATGAAAATTTCAAATAAAAATGTTTGTCCTAACTTTTTTGATTTGATTGTAAAATTTAACTTGGGATTTAAACAACGTCAATTTTTAATGTTGGTTTGATTTGAAGCTATGTGAACTTTGGATTTAAGTTACACTTTAGACAATGTTTGACTTCCATTTGTTCTTGAATGTTTAACTTCAATTAATATTAATTTGATTAAAGAAAGTTAGTTTGATTTAACCTTAGAGAAAAATTATCTTATTTTTGACCTAAATCAAACATTAGGACTAGAGTATAATTTGAATGTGGTTTTGGATTGGTTTCAAATTGGAATTAGAATTTAGTTAGAATTAGGGTTGGTTCAAAATGGAAAATATTATGACATGGTTTAGACAAGACTTTGGGCCTTGGTTTTGAATCATAAATTGGAATTTGATAGAAATTAGGATTAGTTATAAATGGATAACATAAAACATGGTTTAGACAAGAAGGGTGTGTATTTAGAATTTTTTTACATGCCATCTATAAGGATTTTGAATTTGATAGCACAATAGGTATAAGGAAGTGTTTTTGGACTTGGAATAAAAAAAAGGTAATGCCTTATCATGTAAGTGGGTATAATGGACTATGTTTTGAACCTAGTTTTAAACACAAATGGGTTTGTCACAACATCCAATTAAACACAATTCAAGTATAAGACCCTATTTTAGTGCTAAATAAGGAGTGCATCATAATCACTAAGATTTAAATATACTCTCTTTGAGAGGAGATATTTAATGATTATTTTTAATAAAATTATTTAAATTTAGGTGAAAGACCCAACATTTCTCAAATTCCATACGTGATAAGAAATCTTTAATGGAATTTACCTTTACACCCATACATCATTGAAGGTTTTTTGGCTAGTAGGTTCTTATCTAAAGTTTTCATTGGCTTACTAGATTGTCCCAAGATGCTTAAAAATATGTCAAATAAGAGATACGGGTGTTAGGAGATTCATAGGGTGATACATCCCCTATCGAAGAGGCTATATATTCATTGATGATGATTTATAATGGTTTATCATTGGGAGTTAACTCATTTATTCTAAAAAACCATTTATGGGGAATTTTTTTTAGGAAATAATGACACCTAATAATAGTTTATATCCCTTTTTAGATGTATGGGGTTGGTGTGAAAATTAAGATATCAACCTGAATTCACCATGAACTAAAGACCCATGAAAATGAAATGACACCCCAATCACATATCTTAAAATAAAAAGAAGAAGATATCAACATCTTTGATTCATAAGAATCCAACTAAGGGAAAGTGAAGAGTGTAGTTTGGTGGATCTATAAGGATAAATATAAATGGTTACCTCAACATTTCTAGGTCACATTATCAATGGGAGATCATAAGTGTTAAGGAACCAAAAATAAAACACACACACACAAAAAAAAAAGATAACTATAATAAAGGAAATGACTTAGAAGTAAAGTAATTTTTTAGAACCCAATTTAAAAGAGTGTGTTAGTTTTATGTCAAAATAGAAATGTTAGTTCATTTTAATTTCAAATTAAAATATTTTTAAAAGGAAATATTTTTTTTAGGTTACGAGTTCACTATTTTGACCAAGGTGTTGCAAGAAAAAAATTAATAGTATTAAGTGGAGTCTTAAATTTGCATGTGAGATGGTCGATAAGTTAGTCAAAAAGTTATAGTGTGATTTTTTTGTTATGTAAGATGTTTTTCATTGATAAGTAGGATGATTTCATTATTGTGTGATATGATTTTGGCATTTTTTATAGTCTAAAAATTATAAAAATAGAAAATAGAGGATAATATGTTGTTTTGAAGTGTTATTTTGTTTATGTATAGGATGAATTCAATGTTTTACATGATGATTTAACTAATTTTTATAGCATATAAAAAATATTTATTTAAAAAATTTAAATGAATTCACTATTTTGAAGTATGATTTCACCATTGTGCATGATTAACTAGCTATTTTGTAAGATAAATTAACTATTTATGATGGCTTGTAAAACTATAGCTAAATAAAAAATAGAGGTGAATTCACTGTTTTGAAGTGTGATTTCACTAATGTATAGGATGAATTCATTATTTTATAGAGTGAATTCACTAATAAGTATAATTTTGATGATTAATATGGCCTAAAAAATAGTTAAGTATAAAATAGAGGAGAATTAACTATTTTAAAGTGCAATTTCATTGTTGTGTATTAATTCACTACTTTTTAGGATAAATTTAATGATAAATGCAATTTCAATTATTATGATGGCTTGCAAAATCATAGTTAATGTTTTATTATTTTTGGGAATTAGGTTTTTAATTATTAAGAAAGTAAAAGGGTCTAAGTAAATGTAAACTAGTAATTAATGTACCTTAATTAGGATACTAATTTATGTAACCAAAAATATATTTTATCTTTTCTAAAAATATCAAGAAGTATAGATAAATCAATCTTACCTTAATCTGGGTTGAAATAGATGATTCAAGATCTAAAAATTTCTATGCAAGGATGGTAAATTATCACAAATAGAGCCCAAAACTCTATTTTTGGATTGGATAGGAATGATAAAATCAAGACACACTACTAATTAACACTATAATACACTTTTCAGAGGTGTTATCCACTTTTGATGCTATTTTCTAATTTTGGCACTATTGTCCTAGTGACTTGGCTTTTTTTAGGTTTTATTTGATAGGTCTATAACACCTTGGCAGTGAAATATCACATCCTATTTTGTGAAGATCTCATTGTGTGTCTAATTTAATCTTTAAATTGCTTAGGATCTCTTGGTACTTGAACTTGAATAGCAACATTAGGAAAGAGAGAAGGGGTTAGTGTGTAAAGTATACGCTAGATGCACTTCACACCCCATGTGTGGGTATGCTACCTACATACTAATACTCTGAAGAGGGATCAAGCTAATGTAGTTTTCCCATTTGAAGTGCTTCATAAAATTATGTGATGTATGTAAACTATAATGAAAAACTAGAATGTAATTCAAATGACTAAGGACTAGTATGAGTTCTTGAATAGGCTTGAATTGGTCTTAGAAGGTTATATGTAGAGAATATATAAGAGTGCTTGAGTGTAATTATATTTTTTCTATTTTCTTGTGAATGAATTCCAACCCTTCTAAATGGACATTAAATGGCCTTTATATGGAAATTGGTGATGAAAAGTTAGATGAACTTATATTAGGCTAATAGGGGAAAAGATAAGGAATTGATAAAACCTAACCATTAAAGGTGAAAATAAAATTGGACAATAAAACCAAAAATAGGACACCCCTAAATTTTGGTGCTCCTATCCAAATTGGGTGAAATTTTCCTAGGAGTATGAGCCCTAAGGGAATGAATATGGGTCTGAGAGGGCTACCTAGGTCCTAAAAGGCTAAGTCTGGGAAGTTATGGGTGACTAGGAATCAACAAAAGTCTTGTCGACAAGGGTTGAGTGAGAAACAAAGAAGACCTATAGGTTGGGTACTATTAGCCATGCCTAAGTCATCCAATTTCACATTTTATATGATTACATTTGACGTCAAATTATTCTAGTAATACAATAAAGTGAAATACTAAGATAAAGGAAAAATAGAAAGCATACTAGAGTTACCTATGATGAAAAAGCTCATGAAGTTGTGTGATGTTGGATGTGCATAAAGAGAGCACACTACGATGTGTGAATCTATAAATAAAAACATGAAGTATATTAATTCTTACTATATGCACTATATCTAAAATAACAACTTACGAAAATTGAGTAAAATAAGAGAGAGGAACAAATACACCTCACCAAGTACGTGAACCAATACAAAACCTATTGTGATGTTGGATTGTGTTAAGTATGTGATGAATCAAGAGTAATATTCTGAACAAAGCTAAGTGCTCAATTCCCTAAAATATGGCTCAATAATGTAGAATCTATCCCTTTGGCTCCATCATTTCCAAGTAAATGAATTTAATGAATCATGCATGTGCTATTTGATATCTGGATTGTATGTCCAATCCCTCTGAATAGGTGGCTGAAGAATACAAAGTTTGGTCCTTTGGCTCCATTATTGCCACATGAAGTGAAGCTATGAAGTGATACTTCTATATAATATATGTCATATGGGATGGCTCATGGATCTCATGAATGTTCTATAAATCTAACAGTGTGGTGTGGATATCTGAATGTGTACTAAAAACTAGGCCACTATTGGCCATTTTGAAAGATGAAGATTAGGCTTGTATGAAAGCCACTCTAAAACTGATGCACTAGGATTATATGAAAGCAAACACAAGAAATAGATTACTCAAAAATATAAACTTGTATGAAATTTTAACTCAAATGTGATGACAAACACATACAGATGGATTAAGGCATGTAACTATTTGGAATACCTAGAATAAATTGAACTTGGAAACAAAAGAAGATCAATATGTCATGCACATTGCCCCCAATCATTGATGTTTGGAACATTGATTCTAATATATAATCTATTCCAACTACCCAATCTGAAATAAAAGTGAGAAACATCATACCACACATGATAACCCCTTCTATCTGAGAAAATTGTGCTAAAATTGCTAAATCTGAAGGATCTGGAAGTGCAAAAACAATCCTTAAATTGAACATTTTGCCAATTTATAGAAACCCTAAGTATTTTTCTACTTAGATAGGAGATCCAAAATATGGACACCCATATTTTTGGTGCTACTATCTAATTTATATCTATACTATCCATTTTTAGTGCTATTGTCCATTTCTAACACTATTGTCTGATGTGAAAACTAATTTTTGATCTGAGACTATTCTTGTTTTTCTTCTCCAAATTGACCAATTTGACCTCTAGATTCTATGTTAACTATTATAAATTCTACAAGTTTGATTTCTAAGAGGTTTTATCTCTATTACAAATCCCTTATTTTATGCCCCCTCTTTTGAGGGTAGGAATGATGAACCTATAATGACTGCCCTCAAAAGAAAAGAGTCATGAAACTATGTTAATTCTAAAAAGATATATGATATAGCATTTGATGTTTGACAAAATGTTTCAATATATATCAATATTTGTACTAAGATATTGTTATATCAACAAGGATATGCCTAGATATATAAAAAAATGTGAAATCATGTGCATGATACTGAACTAGACTAGTTATGATAGATATTATATGTTAGTTGTTAGTTGTTAGTTTCGAGGGATGAAGCATGATGTCCATCATGGAATCTAAAAAAGAAAGGTAAATTAATAATATGGATCATGGCATGGCACACATTTGAAAATCATAAATAAAGAAGTAAGAATCATACTAGATAGGCCAAGGGGCTATGCAAATAAGGGACATGGGAACATGTCACTCAAACTAGAAACAAGCATGGAAGGCATGATCAAATGCCTCATACATATACAAGTGAAATAAGAAAAGTTGGTACATAGGCCATAGGACACAGACACATAGAGAAGTACAAACAAAGGACATTGTTAAATGTTTTAAAGCACATACATGAAAAATAATCAAAAGACATTGCCAAATGTCCTAAGGCACAAGCAGGAGACAACCTAGAATTGAACATGCAATCACACAAGATAGGCTAAGAAAATAGAGAAATAATGTAAGAAATAGAAGATACAAACACATATAACTAATTAAATAAAATGTGAAAGTATGAAAAACATATGTAGTAAAATAATAGGTATATTCTAAGAAATACAAAAGTGGTAGATACTAGTGAGATGTCGATATAGTATTCTATGTAAGCTATAAATTAATGTATAGAAACATCATAACTTAGAGTGTGTGGTGTAGAAATGGCATAACTTATATGGTGTAGTTATGTAAAATATGCCCCAATGGGTATGTATAAAAATTTATGTTTCTAATGTAGAAGTAGGAATGCCCCCTCTATGGGTAGAATGAAGCAATCAAGTAGTTAGATGTCACTACACACACTCAAAGAAGATCTAGTGAAGCATGGTAATGTAGAAAATAGACATACAATAGCATGAAATAGAAAATCTAAGTCCTATCATGATATTATTAATTAAAATCATGGATGATGCATATAATCAAAATATTTTTGGAGTTTTTGAATGTTTTGTGTTTTGAATTTTTTGTATTGTTTTTGTATTTTTGAAAATATTTGAACTATGCATAAGTAGAAGAGTTTATATGTATAATCAATGTTGGAAAGTAATGATACTAACTGATGAGATTCCTTGTCATGGTGTCTTGTATAAAATAATTGGATCATGGATGATCATGAGGCATGAGTGTATGAATGAGATTATAAATATGGAATGTATGTATGTTGTAACTATTCTAAAATATCTAAAGTGGAATTTGAATGTGGGGTCACCCTACGACTATGAGAAGTGCATACAACTATATCAATCTTAGGGACCTATCTAAAAGTAGGAGAAGAAGCTCTATGAATAGGTGCTCTCTATGTAGCTATATGAGATCATAATTTAACTACTCTAGGTGTGAATACTCCAGCTAGAAGATGTCTAGAAACTTGAAGCTATGAGGGTGTATGATCCCTCTATACTAGTAATGGATGTTGTAACTATGGTTAATCTTGAAGTGGACTTGGAATAGAAGCTGGAGGAGAAGCTAAAATTGGTGGAAGAATTGGATCTAGTGACTGGAAGCTAGTAGATGGCTCTAAAGTGGGGAGTGGTGACTCATAAGGGACTCTACCAACTCTAATAACGTGATTAGTGTGAGTGAAATTCATGTATATATGAATTATATAAGATATTTCCTTGATTTTTTAAATCCATGATCAACCAAATAACATGTCAAAAAATCCTATGCTAGGAACTATAGTGAGTGGTGTAGCCACATGTGTAGGACCAACCTATAATAGAAGTAATATCTCATCTAATGAACTTTAAACATGCCCAATGAAACCAATAATAACTATATCTCTTAGAGTGATATCCTACTTTGAATAATCCAAATGATGTATTAGTGTGAAGGTTCACATATTAAGACTGAAACCATTGTCAATGAGTACACTATGGATAGGCTGATTATGGATATGTGAACTAATAAAAAGTGCATTGTAACCTATAACATCCTCCACAATATCTTATTCTAAAAAAGATATCAAAGGTTAGGCTAGAGCTCTAGATTTAAACACACCTATAATACCCCTTAAAGGATGTGTCTCAACTGGAGATGCTTGGTATGTAGCTGGTGGAGGATGTGTATAGTATGTATGATGAACACCTAATGTGTCCTCTTTCTCTTATTTTGAATGCTATGAAAATTGATCTAAAAATATTTTCAAAGCCTTATCTTGTGTTGGCTTTGTCTTTGGAGGCTCATTTTAAGTGCCTAGATCTCATAGATTATCATCTATCAAATCTTGTATCTTATGTTGTAAACTAATTCATTGGTTTTTTGTGTGGCTTGGTGCCTTGTAAAAATTGGAAAATGCCTACTGATCATATCCTCATGGAAGGGGCTTTGTTAGATCTACTTCTTGAATATGTGGAAGATTTATAATGTTCTATTCCAATAATTACTATAGAACTCTAGTTGGAGAAATTCATAATTGGTAAATGCACATCGAGGAGGTGTTGATATAACCATATGCAGAGGGGGCTCTAAAGCTATATTTACTATTGGTTAATTTTGATTCATGTTGTTACTAATTTTGACCTTGTATGGGACTTTGATATTACTCTTTTTTTTGTGTTTGGAGTAATTGAATACTTGAGTTTTCTCATTGAGATTAACTTGAATTCTCTTCCCTTATGTGTATGACATAATTTGGTAAAGGAAGAGAATCTTTTAAACATAATGGATTCATGTAGTGATGGTAGAAGGCTCTATTTGAATATGTCTTGTAGCTCTTGATCAACCATGAGGCTAATTAACTTAGCCAAAATAGTCATATATCTAATAACATAATCCATGAGAGGCTTATTTCACCTTTGTTTTTGTTATGAAATCTATGCATATGAGACCTTATCACCAATGTTGATAATGAAATGTGTTAGGAACATGTCTGCTAAAGGATTAAAAGTTGTGACTGACTAATTTGGTAGACTATAAAACTATTGTAGAGCATAATTATTGATGCTTTATGGAAAGAGTTTGGTAATAATCCAATCATTAGGTACATAATCCAAACATGCTATTTGAAAATATCTCAAATTTGTCTTTGGGTCACCCTTGCCATCATAAAGAGTAAGCTTGGGTTGAACAAATCCTTGTGGCAAGGGTGTAGAAGCAATGTGATGTGCCAATGTTGTATGCAAAAGTGTAAAAGAATATAATTCATGTGTAGTTATAGAGGTACCTTTCTTAGGATGTTTCACCTTGGATTGAAGAGATCATCTCTTTTACACAAGGCCTACCACATCAAGAGATAGGGATGTACTAGTTATAACTGGTGGCATAAAATAAGGTTGGGCTACTATAGGGGGTTTTTGAGACATAGTTTCCCCCATTGTGTCATTATCAACTAGTTTTTATATGGGGATGGAAGTATCAACTTTATTAGCCTTTTTAATTTACATGATAGATTTTAAAATTAGTGTATGATCTTTAGGCTATTCCTTAAGTTTGTCTCTAAAATTTTGTAAAATCAAATCTTTGTTGAGTACAACTTCATTATCAACAATGGGTGGAAGTGGATCAGTAGTCTAATGTGGTGGAACATGAACATTGATGTGTACATAATCATGGTTATTTTCATACTTCTCTTTATCAAAATTATCCTAATTGAATTTTGTGTAATCTAGATGTGTAGAATCTATGACTGGAACCTGAGGTGGTTGTTTATCCATGGTATATGATCAAGTTGTAAGAATATCAGTGAATTTAGGAGGATTACCACTAAGTCTTGTAATTCATCATGAAGGAAAAGGTGAAAGGAATTTAGGTGGAATAATGAAAACAACTTAGATAATAGTGGAAAATATTAAGCTGATATAATCTAAATAAGGAATTGAAATATGGGTGAAAAGGATATAGGACTCTAAAACATGTAAGGTGATACCTCAACAAGTAAAAAGGAGATATTATATGCCATTAGGGATTTTTAAAATATATTATTTTCAAATTACTATGAAATTTTGAATTTGAAGTTGTTTTTTTGAGTTAAATATGCAACTAAATTTATAAAAAATTATGCAAAAGGGACTAAAAAATAACTGTGAATGTATTTGATGCAACTAGGGTTTTAAATGAATATTTTTCAAAATTAGTGTAATAATTTGAAAATTTTATAAAAAAAATTGTAGTTTTTATCTTTAAAAATTGAGGAAAAATCTAAAAATATTTCTAAAATTAGTAGTATATTATCCTACTAGTTTGAAAGTGGTTTTATGCAAATAGGACCTAGTATGTGCAAACTAGGGTTTTGGGTGAATTTATTTGAAATAATTCAATTAATTTATAGTTTTATGATTTTTAATTTTAATAAAAAATTTCAAAAAATAATAAATAATTATCCTTAGGGTTTCTATATTTTTTGTGCAAAAAATTAAAGTCAGTTTCACCAAATGTTTTATTAGTTTTGGGAATTAGGTGTTTAGTTCCTAAGCAAATAAAATGGTTAGAGTAAATATAAACTAGTAATTAATGTGCCTTAAATAGCCTAATAATTTATGAAAATAGATATATATTTCATCTTTTCTAAAAAATATTAGGAAGTGTAGATAAATCAAACTTGGCTTAATCTGGGTTGAAATGGATTATTCAAGATCTGAAAATTATTGTGCAGGGATGGTAGACTATCACAAATAGAACCTAGAACTTTATTTTTAGATTGAATAGGAGAAAAAAACTTAGGAAACCCTAATAATTTGTGTTTTAGTCCACTTTTTAGAGTTTTTATCCACTTTTGGCACTATTTTCCAATTTTAGTGATATTATCTTAGTGACCTAGCTTTTTTGGGTTTTATTCAATAGGTTTGTAACACCCTAGTAGTGAAATATCAAAGCCTAATTCTATGTAGAGCTCATTATGTGTATAATTTAATATTAAAACCCATTAAGAGCTCATGGTACTTAAAATTTAATATCAAACATGGGAAAGAGAGAAGGGGTTAGTGTGTAAAGGGTACATTGGATGCACATCACACCCTATGTGTGGGCATTCTACCTATATACCAATACTCTAAAGAGGGATAAAGATAATTGAGTTATCCCATTTGAAGTGCTTGGTATAATTTTGTGATGTATACAAAATATAATGTGAAACTATAATTTACTTCAAATGACTAGGGATTGGTATGAGTGCTTAAATAGGCTTGAATTGGTCTTGAAAGGTTATATGTAGAGAATAAGGAAGAGTGCTTGAATGTACTTTCTTGTATTCTTTATCTTTTCCTATGAATGAGTGCCAACCATTCTAAATAGACACTAAATGGAATTTTATATGGAAACTAATAATCTTGGGTTAGATGAACTTACATTAGGTTGATAGGGGAAAAGATAAGGATTTGGGAAAACTTGATCATTAAAGGTGAAAATGAACTTGGATAATAACACCAAAAATAGAACACACCTAAATTATGGATCTTTTATCCAAATTAGGTGCTATTATCCTAGGATTATGAGCATTGGGGGGATATATCTAGGTCTGGGATGGCTACTTGGGTCCTAAAAAGATAAGTTTAGGAAGTTATGGGTGACTGGGAATCAGTGAAAGTCTAGCCAAGAAGGGTTGAGTGAGAAAGAAAGAGGACCTATAAGTTGGGTGCTATTAGACATGACTAAGTCATTAGTTAAATAAAAAATAGAGGTGAATTCACTAGTTTAAAATGAAATTTTTTTGATGTACATGATGAATTCACTATTTTGAAAGACAAATTCACCATTGTATAATATGAATTCACTATTATGCAGTACAAATTCATTATTTGTACCTAAAATGGGTTTTAGAATTTTTTTAAGAAAAAAAAGTGAAATAACATAGTAATTAGATCACTTCAAGTAATTATAATAACAATAAAGGTTTAAAAGAGTTTTTGGGCTATGTCAAGTCCCACTAGGCATGTCACTATGTAGATTAGGAATCCAAAGAAGATTAGATCATTGTTAGTGAATGCATATAAAAATTAATTGAAAGTATTTAACATTATAAGGCTAATCATGTGATCAATAAATAATAATAAAATTGTGAATAAAATTGAAGATAAAACCCAAACATTTATACCTTTCTTGAAAGGCTTCCTTTTATTGTTGGTCCAAATTAGCATGTGCTTAGCTTGTAGAACTAGATGTCTTTAAAAATGTCAAATATACATACATGAAACATCTCCCCTTGTCTACAATTTGTTTGAATTTATAATTATCATTATAATGGTGAAACTCCTTATTTATTTTGGTATATTAATTTTAATTCCAAAAATCTTATCTATAATGGAGGGGGAACTTCAATTTATAATCTAGCTGAATTAGTGAGAATTTTTTATCTTGATATCCAAATAGAGGGTTAGGAATGTGTCCTCACTCTCATTAATTTTTGAGGTTGGAAATGTAAGAGGGTCTATTTAAGTAAATTGTTAATGTGGAAATATTTCTAAGAAAAGAGCAATCATGACCTCTTTTGGAGTGTGTAAGAAGTTGTAAGGAGTGTGTAAGAAGGTGTAAGAGAGTGTAAGATATTTATTACAATTCTCTCATTTACAATTAAATTTACCATGTGATGTCACCAGGATGAGGTAATAAAGAAATTTTTACTTTAAAAAAATATAATTTTCCAAAAATCCATGGAGTTTTCTATTAGAAGGGGTTTAAGTTAATTAATTAGGTGATTAATTAGACATTATAAGAATATGGAATTTACAATGTTTATTATCTAATTAATGTCTTATTTAATTGATCTTATAATAAAATTTTAAAATCATTATTTCAATTCTAATTGGTTATAAAATAAATAGATGATGCAAAATAGTGTATTCCCCAATTAGGGACAAACCAATGTGATTTGGAATGCACACATCAAGTGTGTGTAAGAGTTGGATAAACTTGGTGACTTCCATTTAAATTTATATGTGATTAAAAAACATCATTCTAATTTAAATTTAGACATGGAAGTGGTGAAAATGAAGTGTCTACACACCAATAAATTCACCAAAAGTAATGTCAAGCTTGTTGAGTGTCACTAGAATATAATATACATTATACATTTTATTCATGCCCATATCATGACCTTAGTGATAATATATTTAAATTAACATATAAACCATTTTCCATTTAATCTCTAAATTATATTATGGTTTGTCTATGCATGAACACATATCATGTATTTTTATTCTAAAAAATGTATGTGTGCATGAACTAGTATCGTTCTCCTTGATTATATGCCAAATGATATATAATTCCATGCTTTTATATTCTTAATTGTAACCATATGTGAAACTTGTAATTCTTGCTCTTTTAATTATTTTTCATATGCTCTTTCATATGTATCCAAGTGTGTATGATTTTATAATTAATTTTATATAAAGTGAGTGAATATGGATGTCATATGCCCCCATAATATGTATTTATATGACATTGTTTTTCATGTATATAATTTATAGAATATTATTAATCCTTGAAACCTTTACTCTGTCATACAATATATTTGTTATGCTCATATAGGTTTGAATCTCTAAGACAAGCCCATTATAACTCCTCTCTTTTGAGAAGAGGGATGTAGTTTTTAAGTCACTCATAACATAAGTATATTTTACTATATCATGTCATATATATATAATCATGTCAACATGTGGAGATTATGCCATCATAGTAGTGTTATTTCTTTGAATCATGTATGAAAAATATGTAATTTGAGGCATACAAATGTCATATATATATAACAATGAGGAATGTAGTAAATCAACCATATTTTAAAAATAATATGAATTAAAAGTGAATTATATGGATAATGGCACCACTAATAAATCTTAAAGATTACAAAAATCATAACACACAATGTCACACATAAGGCCAATGCACACATAATAAGGACATGAACATGTCACAAAAAATGAGGCCTAGGGTCACACATAAAATACATTTAGAATATAAAAAATAAGGGACATAAATATGTCACACAAATGAGTCCACTTGTATACAAATAATAATAAATAGTTGTATATCCTATCATGTAAGGAAGTAACAACATCGAAGGAGCATAAAAAAGTGAAAACTATCTTATACTATTACTTTATAAGAATTTTAGTTATAACTTGGTGATTAAATTTAATTAAGATTAAATTATTTGAATGAAATAAATTGATGTAAAATAACTGGAAATAAGTATAAGGAATGATAATTACTAAAATCAATAACTTTTGATTGAATTAGAAGTGGTTAACTATGAAAAAATCTAAAGATTTAGTTTTATTCTATTTGTAACCTAACTATGCATAACCGATAAATGGTTTGAATTGATAAACTTTGACCAATTTTATAAGTGAAAAAGAAATTATAACTATAAATACTTAGGTTCAATAATGACATAAATGGGAAAAGATTAATTGGCACTGTTGCCTCTATTGATTGATTCTATTCTTTGAAAAAAATCAAGGAAATCAAGGTATAATAATCTACAACTACTTCAAACACACATTATCTATAGAATTTGACCTTTGGATACATGTGAATGACCTGAAAATAAATTATTAATATTTAAAACTGTAATATGACTTGAAATGTCTAAACATTCAAAGATGAAATGTAGGAGTTGAATTAGATTAGCTAACACCAACCACCCTCATGATGATTGACCATTGCCTACATATTCAATACTCTGAAGAGGGAAATAAAGCCAATCTATTTGTCTCACTTAGTGTTCTTTTTGATATTTTTCCCATTTTGATACATGTATTCATAAATATATAGATTCAATACTTGATATATTTTTTCTTTTACTTGCATATAATAAGCTCTAGACTTGGCTAAAGATGGTTTAAAATGATTAGAATCAGATTTGGGAATAATATTGAAGCTTTCCTCAGGGTGAAATAGTGAATGGATCATTATTCACATTTAAAATTTATATACAACTTGTATAATAGGTTACTCAGGTGTGCATTTTATATTAATAAAAAATGGGAAAAACTCATGCTACATATCCTATAAATATAGACCAACTTGTAAGGGAGACTCCAGATTCAAAAAGTAGACTTTGTTAAGGGTGAAGGTTGGGATCAACCCATAAGGGTCAAGAAATACTTCCAATAACCATACTCAAATATAGGGTAATTTTATTAATTTCATATATTTATTTAGTGTTTTTAAAACCTTTTTTTTTTGTCAAAATATTTTACATATTTTTCAAATTTTATAATTTATTATTTTTAGTAAATTTTGACTAGGGGATGAATGGTGTACCTATTTTAAAATTAAAGTATGGTCACATATATAATAATTTTAATAAAAAATCTATCTTCGGTTTCAAAAATACATAACAAATCTCTTGTATTGGTTGGTTCTTTATAGTGCACATAATATAATGGCTATATGGGATATTCTCAGTGTATAGTTTCTAAATAAAATAATGATAATGATTATTATAATTTCATGGTGTTAGATATAAATGTTTAATATATTTAAAAATCATATGATAAAATTTATAACAATAATGTATAATAAAATAAATGTTTCAATCGATTATAATACATCTTATATGTCTATGGAATCATAGGTAACTTCTACCACCCCTCTTCAAGATTAAGATAACTTATTTCCATTTAAACATGTTTATGTTTTCATTATCCCAAGAGGACCCACTCTATAATGGTAAATGAAGGTAAAAAACATGTTTATCCTTAACCCTGTCTACCTCCCACACACCCTCTTGAATTAGTTTGCATGCATATTCAATCAAAAGTATGTAAGTCTTGTGATTGTGAATCCTTTCAAGATCAAAGATTCACCATGATAAATTTCATAGAAGAGTTAAAAAATAAAAATAAATATTTTAGACAAAGTATCACATCATTGGAAAATACAATCCATAGATGAATCTAGATAATGTTAGTGTTAATCATATATCTACATTTACATCTAGATATTTTGTGCCTTAAAATATATCATCTCAAGTATGGGTTCAAAATAAACATACATCTACAAATAATTATTAATAACTTATAAAAAAGGCTAATAATATTTTAAAAGATATTCTAAAAATTAGTTTGATCAAATTACCTCCTATGTATCCTCTAAAGAGATAAAAATAATATTATTCATATCATAGAATGCATGTGCATCATACAGACAATGTGTTGATTTGAAAAACAAAATACAAATCATCTTTGATATTAGGGATCCTATAATATATAAATTAATCAAGAAACCTACTCAAAATATGAATGCATTTATTAAGGAACAATTTAAAATAAAAAAATGGAAAATTTAGAGCAAGAAAGTCTCTAAAAGAAAAAATAGATCAATAAATATTATATAAATAAAAATATTAAAATAAAGGCTACAGAAAGAAAAATTACAAAGGAAACTATAAGATCAACAAAGGGAATACATAACAAATGAGAAGATACCAAAAGATCATTTATGTAATTTTCAAAAATAAATTTAAGATAATCAAGAAGGAATTCTTAAGAAATTATTTCTCAATAATAAATTTTAAAATCAAGACATACAAACTAAGGATAATTTGGTTCCAAAAAATATAGCTAAAATGTTCTTGATATCTAGAGCCTTTGATTCTTAGTACTTAAACTGATAGTAAGAAATATACTAGGATTAAGATTACATATTCTCAAGAAATGAATATATATAATATGACACTTTTAAAAAATATTGGATATGGTAATCAACACTTGGATAATATTAATGGATATTAATGCTACATTGGATCTATTAAATTTCAAATTGTGCCTAGGTCAAAACCATGTTTTGTTATATCTAACATCAACCCCACCTTGGATAAATGTAATGCAGCATTAAGAAAATTGTGGATGAGAGCAATGGGGGAACATTGAGTAAAGATCATAAATATGTCCTATTTGAGCATGAAAGTTCAATGTTTAAAATTTCAAGAGAGGATAAATGTATAGCGAAAGAACAAATAAATAAAAATATTTCTTCCACTAACATTCCAATAAAAATAACTAGTATTATTACATACAAGTGTAATCACATAAAAGTGGTAATTGGATGTTAATAGTGTCTCTTGAGTTAACCTATACATAGGATATCCATAGACCTATCATAGATCATTATATTTACTTTTCTATTCATTCAACATACCATAATCATGTACATCTAGTCAAAACATAGTCCCAAAATATTTTTATTAGATCACAATGTAAATTGCTTAACACTCTGCAAAGAGGACATTAACACCACATTTGGGACACTACATCCACATGGTTCTTGTCCCCCCAACTAGGTGCTATTGTCCTTAGCCCTATCTCTTCACAGTGAATACTTTTCAAATGTGTACCCCTCCTAAGGTCAACCTAATAAATTTTTCTTATCCACACAAGTAGTAGAACCCTATAAATACAAGTCTAATTCACCTCTATTCACTATATGGGAAATAAATGAAAATTCTATTCAAACTAAAGACAAAGTTGAGAAAAATTAAGGCATTTGATCCCTATTCTACTCTACTTCTTCATACTACCATCTACTATATCCCTAAGCCAAATTTTAAAACATTTCAAAACTCAATCATAGTCAAGGCATCCAAGCCCACTCTCATTATAGCATTCACTTACACTTGTATCAAACACTAGGTGGGATAACTACATCATGCTTGATCCATATTTAGATTATTCGTATATAGGCAACTCTCTATGCAGTAGGGTCTTGAGGATGTACTCTATCCTACTAACACACACAAAATTATTTCTCATGCCATAGTTGTAAGGAGGATTAGGGTTTTAAAATTAAATTAGTTTTTTTAGACATAACACAAAGATCTAGGTTTTTATGCATGTAGGAACATGACTTATAGACATAGGCATAGGTGTTCCGATAAAATAGTAAAAATAATGCAAAGGGGGCATTAGTGCCACATTAAGTACACTACACATAGATGGTACTATTATCCATATTGGGAGATACTATTTAGTGAGCATACAAACACCATAATCATGTTGATAGCATAAATAAATACCCAAGTCTCAACTCTCAAAACTTAGATAATCCATGATAGTCAATTTTTAGGTAAGTCTCTATTTATGCCGATTTATTGCTATTATATTAAAGTCAAACAAGGTCAAAGGTCATAATAAATTAGTACTTAACTATTCCATATTTATTTTTAACTAATTTAAGCATCTCAAGCCTTTAATATAAACATAGGATTTTTATTGTAAAACCCTAAGAGGTTAAATCATTTGGTGAACCTATCTTACTTCAAATATTACTTCAAACCCTAGCTTGCATTAATCCAAATTTTGTGCAATAAATTTAGGGTTTCATACTTCTAATTTTCTAATTTTTTAGATAACCTATATAAATTAAATAAATTTGACATTAGGGTTTTAATTTATTTTATATATAATTTAAATTGGTGCAAAGAAACCCCAGATTTAATAACCCTAAACCTAGACAACCCCAAGATTTACATTTATAATAGTTACTAAGTCTTAATTTACATCTTTCTACCATGATTATCATGATATAATCCATCTTTCAATTCATGGTAAAAATCTTGGTAATTTGTTTAGCATGTTTATTACCAGCTATTTGTATAAAGGTAGACATATATGTTAGTCTTATAATGTATTTAGTTTGAGCTAAGTTTGTTTCACATATTGGTCCTCCATTATGTGAGACCCATTTTTTATAGATAATTACTATATGGATCACTTTGATATACCTATAGTTACTTCTAGATGACAAAGGGATCAAAGGATTACTTTTGTTTTGCCTTCACTTGGACCACTTGATTATGTACACTCCCATCCTGCCTCTACTACTTACCCTAAGAAAATAGTAGATCCTACAGTTCAAGCTATAACTAGAGAGAATAGGGTACCTCATCAACCTATGTATGATAAAATTAACCCTACCATTCCTACTCATCCCCAACACACTATAATGGCACCCATATATCAACAAAGATAATATGATGTTGTGGATAATTTGAGGAATAAACCATCTAAAATATCTATCTTGGAATTGCTTCAAAAATAAATTCTTTGAAGATATCATTTTTCAAACACTTAATCACATATATTTGCCTCATGATATTGATCCATCCTATTTTTCATCTATCATGAATACTATCAAAGATTTGTAAGATGTGATATCTTTTTCCAATGAGGATTTACCTTCACAATCAATTATTGATAAAAAAATGCCACTTTTTATTCAATCTCAAATCAATAACATAGATATTAATTTATTTGTCATTAAAAGAGGTTTTTGAATCAATATATTTAACCTCAATTTTTTGTAAACCATGGGGGTTGATATAACATCTATTCAAAAAACATATAAGAACATTATAGGGTTTGATGACATTCCTAGATAGACATTGGGATCAATCACATTGGATATTATAGTGGGACCAAAGACATTATCTACACACTTTTAGTTGATGCCAAACCATTTACATTATAATTTGTTGCTTAGGAGACCTTATATACATTTTATGGAGGTTGTACCTTCCACTCTTCATAGATGTGTAAAATATTTATATGATGGGTACGTATACGCATGTATAGTAGATAATCAAACATTTAGATATTGTAGTCTCATTGAACCTCCTAAATTGAGTACATCATAAAATGGGACACCTCATGTTCTCATATAACCCCCACCTCATCGGATTCTAATTGAGTATATGCACACTTATGAGGTGGGGGAATATAGTAAGACTATTCATATACCACCTTCAGAGCTTCCTACATCACATGAACCTTCACCAATGATAGAGGACCAGCCTATCTAAGCATTATTAAATTCACTAATGATGGAATACTATATGCTCTAAGCATATTTACCTTCAATGATGATAGAGGACCAGCCTCTCTAAGCACAATTACCTTCTCTAATGATCCAAGACTAACCTCTTCAAACATAGTTACCTTCACTAAGTATAGAGGAACAAACTATCATAGTACATACGTCCCCATCTAAGATATATGATGATATTCTCATAACCTAATTACCACTACTTGTCAGTTTAGAAGAGGTTTACATTCATAAGTCTAACACAAATTCATAGGCCATTACAAAGGATAATCAACCACCTATATACATTGATTATTATTTATGTGGATTGAGCTTTACACTAGTGGGACTAGGGGAATATAGAGATAATTCAAAGGCACTTATACCTTTCCCTACACCTATAGCATCACTTGTTTAGGATTATATATCTATAGGATTCCATACTCATCCATAGTTATTAGTGGATCCCTTTATTCATTTTGTACATATGGTCACATCTATTGATACGAATTTAGTCATACATATTTAAGCAGGGAGATCATAAGATAAACAACACTAGATATTATAGTTATTACTTGATATAAATTTGATGTTTTTACCCATAGTAAAACATAGATCAACTAGCAGATTGTCACCATAGGAAGGGAAACCATTTTGTCACTTTCATAGACTCATAGGACATGATATAGACAAGTGTACAACACTAAAACATAAGATAATTAAATTTAAAGATAAGGATACTATCCAAATTATAAATATTCCACCTCTATAGGAACCATCACTAACACTAGTGATATGAGATACTACCTAGATAAAAACACCATGACATAGTCATCTCTACACAAATATTCACAACATGATCCATTGACTATACAAATATTTGTAGCAGATATATATCTTCCACATATGGCTATAGATGAGTATTATGATCCTAATAATTGCTCTTTGGGATTTTTAAACCACATTGGTTATTAAGAGAGTGAGATACAACATGTTATAAATTATCAAGACTCCATTGGACATATTACATTACCATTTTAAAGTGGCCCCAAGATGGCCAATACATTATTCTTGATTTTAATCAAAGACACCCATATACATGTTAAAATTAGAAGTACATGGTTACAAGTGATGGATACTACAATTGATTAGTCAGAGAGATGCTTGACATCACTCATGATGGACACATGGTTCACATTTTATAGGATGACATAGATGAGAACAACATGTTTCACATATATACTTCATGGCATAATCTATTTTACCATAGGACTATATGAGAGGTATCTTACACAGTTGAGAATCATGTCATCCAAATGCATAAACTCTAAACTCATACCAAGGATAATTCCACACTAATACATAGAAATTGGTATGATTAACATGATGATGTTGAATTATTTGAGTTTGGTCAAGCTTAGTATCCAACATTTGATGATATTCTACTAGATCCACCATTTGATTATCCACATCCCATGTATGCGATTTTGGATCTATACAGACATTACAATTTTCTTTTCTTTTATTTCATTTACATTTCTAGTATTTAATTTTTCTCTCTATCTCCTTCTACATATTTTATTTTCATTTGCTTATACATAGCTCATACTTAGCAAACACAAAAATAATAAACCATGTCAAAATAAAAAACATTAATTTTTTAAAAAAATACCATTTTTTTTATAGATTGTATGCACTGTTATGTTTACATTTCTACTAATTTCTAGATATTTCATATTGATATCTATCCTAGCATAGTTAGTTTTATCATACACATATGCTTCACTAGTTCTTGTCTAGTGTTTATAAATTATAGATAGGACTCCAGACTACTACACTAATATAAACCAACTATCATCTACCCATTGGGGGAATTTACACTGATCCAAGTTTATACATTTGATATATCTACCCACTTGGGGGAATCTCCTACATAGTTTGTATAACTTGATTTTATCTTTACATACTATTAATTCTATTTTATGGATTGATTTATCTTGATATTGATAATTAGTATTCATTTTTTAGATTTTCCCAACTATCAGTAGTTAGAATCAATATATATGCATGCTAACATCTACATCGATTTATATTACACAATTATACATGTTTTCATTTCTAGTTCCTAGATTAGACTAAATTGTATTTCCTATGCTTCTTCCATCTTTGATGGGATTTAAATATGCCATTATTCTTTGGATTCTATGCCACTTTTATATTTTTATTCCTTAGACATATACCCATGTCCATTATGTGTGTTTTCCTACTTTTATATGTAAACATTTGAACATGTCCTTCTATGTGGCTCTACACCAAATTATTTTTTGTTTGCATATATATACATTCAAACATGTCCTTATATGCCTTTATTCTTAGATTTAGTTATGTTTTCCCATGTCACTTGTATTATGGCCCCTAAGCATACATTTTGTGTTCCTCACGTACTTATATGTTTACTTCCTTATATGCTTGTACACCATGAAAATTGTATTTACCTATTACACACACACACACACACACACACACACACACACACACACCAATTTTTTATTCCATGAGGGATCTCATGCATCTACCCTTCCTACTTGGGTGTCATGATGGACATCATACCCCATCCATCTAGTTAGTTAATCAGATTTTACTACTATATACATCAATTACATATATATTGACACCATTTTGAAATGATAGATTACACCATACATATTAAATTACCTACTTATGCTCATATTCATTTACATTTTAATGTTATATTTATATATTATATTGAAATATCATGCACAAGCTCTGGCTAACACATTTATAGAGATACTTCTTTAGAGGGTAGTTATTACATATATTTTACAACTAACCTCAACATATGGGGCATTCACAGGGGTTTGTCACATAAATTAGGCTCTTATTTTTATATTCATAGATACATTTCAGCACTCAAACTTAGTTTTAGACATCAAACTTAGGCTAGACATAGAACAAAATAGAGATTCAAAATTTAGTCCAAATCATTCAAAACTTATACTAGGTAGGCATTAACACCTAGATTGGGACACTAGTACCATAGGGTACTACTATCCACTATAGGGTGGTATTATCTAGTAGCCCTATCTTTAAGATAGTTAGATCATTAAGACTAGTACACTAGGTACAATATATATTTGCATAGATATAGTCATAAGTTTGGTAGTTGTGTTCATATTTAACTTAGATACATTCATTTCAGCTCAAGTTCATACCATTTACTCATATTTGGGGGCATAATTCAAGGCATGATCACTCATGCATTCATATCAATTAAACATATTTAGATATTATATACATGATTTAGATTTAGTATACTCAAATACCAAATTTAGGGCATGTGTGTGGTACATATTTTCCATATACTCAACTTTAAATAGGTTGATTATATGGAATGGAAAACTCCAAGTCATTCTCTATGTTATATACACTTTCTATCACATTCTAAGTTGTCACCAGATTCATGCCTTACTCCATATGTATTGGTTGGTATTATTGAGTGGATAAGAACCACCTAATATACCCAAGTGGATAATTATGATCATGATTATGTATAATACTAGTACAATACTTTCAATAATACAATACCTACACATATCCATCCCATTCTAATTGCTATCTTAACATGAAATTTAGATATTTATTGTATATGTTATGCAATATGTCCATAGGAACATCATATGGATCAAGTTATTGGTTAAATATTTTGACCCCAATAAATAAAATAATTCCTAAAGACTAAATCATGCAAGTGTGCTATAGTCAAATACATACTAGTGCCAATATTCAAATATGATGCATGCAATCTAAACCAATAACCTATTCACATGACCAACAAAAACTACCAGCATGATATGTACAGGATTCCAAAATTTGTGTCCACTTGTATTAATGTAAAAACAAGACCCATAAACCCAACCACCTAGACCTAAAAACCAAAACAAAGATTGAGGGCGATAAATGACAGGAGTTAAGTTGGATAATGGATCCTTGCTAGATAATTGTGAAGCAATGATGGATGATAATGGTAGATGGAATTGAGCAACATAAAACATTAAACTTTTAGGAGGGAATAATAGTGAAATAACCATAATATGGTTGTATATAAGGCTCTTAGGAGCTTATGAAAGGTATATGAAAATAAGAATAAAAGGATTTGATTAATTCATAATGAGTTTTTTATATTATTATTATTATTATTATTATTATTATTATATCCTTAAAATAATTAGGAATAAAATATACCTGATTGTATTATAATAGAGATAGGATTAATAGTATTAGTTAAAGTATTGTGAGAACCATGAGTGCCTTATAAATAATTAACAAATGTAATTATTTGACATTATTATTAATAAATATAAGTTATTTATTGTATGACGGTTTCTTACATACTTAAATGAATTGAACTACTTATTTACTTAGGATTATTTATTACATATGAAATCATATTTTTCCAATAATTAATGAGATTAATATGGTGTAAACACATCTAAAATAAGGCTAAGCATGACATAATTACCCATACATGCACATATGAAATCATATGAGTCCATGCTCCCAGCCAATTATATTTGACACAAGTAACCCCAACTTACCCTAGTTTCTCTTTGTTACACCTCAGGTGAGTCCACAAGGATCCCTTATATGATATATAAATTTAGGTGTTTATTGATTAAATTTTTAATATTAAGATTGGTATATTGTATTGGTGATTGATATATTTGACTAAACTTGACAAAATTCTGGTTTGATTACCAAGATAAGTCACATTTTATTGTTTTGATGGTAAGTGAAGTTGACCAAGATATCATTGAGATAGTTGGATAATCCCTTATGCATATTATTTAAGAAAAATTCTTAAGGAGAAGTGTCATGAAATTTGAAAGTTATAGGGGATAATTTCAATATGTAAGGAATAATAAAATATGAACTCATGAGGTGTAGTTATGATGTAGGTAGATATAAGGTAATGATCAAAATAGATCCTAGGGAGAGGAAGAAGTATAAATTAGGAGATGTTGTGAGGACTTGAAAATAATATAAAGGGCATGAGGGGGACTTAAACAAAGGATTTATGCTCTAGTGATGAAGAAACAAGTGCCAATAATTAACAGCAGGACTTGGAATAATATATTGAATGATCCTAGGATGGTGATTGATAAGAGGCAGCTATCAAAGATGTAATCAATTTAACTTGACCTTACACACATGATCATGCACCTCACTCTAAATTTTAAGAATATTTTTAGGGAAATACATAGTTAGGTGATGTAGAGGATTCATCACAAGTAGAATAAGAGAGTTCACTAGATAAGTTAGTCTTGTATCCATTGATTTATTGAGTGGAGACATAATTATCACATCAAGTGGATACCATAAATTATGATGTGTATGAAAAACATTAAGATATAAATAAATTATATTAATTAATAAATCCAAGATCAGATAAATTAATAAACTACCATCTATTATAATACCTTTTATATTGGTTTCATGAACAAACTTGATCTGTTAAACCTAGTTAAAGGAATAGTTATCACACAACACTAAAAGAGATGGTTCCAAAGCTTATAGGAAAACAATATTATTAAATAACACTATATAGGTTTAAATACATGAAACTAAATCTATTATAGTGTTATCAAAACATATAAGACAAAGTGGAATGGTTAAAAAATAAAGCAATCAAGTATTAAGCAAATAGGGGCCTAAATCTTTGAAGATGGAAAATAGTAAGAAAAGAAAACCTTATAGCTATACTAAGTTTAAGTATATATTTAATATAAATAAGGAGGTAAATATTCAAATATATTACCTTGTGCAATATCTATTTATCAAATGAATTACAAGAACCTAGAGATACTTACCTTTGAGCAAACCTATCTAGTCTCAATCTCCCCTTGGCCAATGGATATTTGTAAGATATTTTTGTTGCTTTGTAAATATCACACTATATAAATCATCCGTAGGATAAAATTATTCTATTTTGCAACCAATAATTATCACAAGAAAATTTATCTTCCCTCTAAGGAAAAACATAAGTAATGGTTCCATCAAATGTAGAAGTAGTATAATTTTGATTTGTAATAATGAAAAAATGAGTTTTACCTCTATTATACTAATATGAAGGTCATATTTATAATAAAGGATAGGTCCTAACCCTATTTATTTTTAGCCAAAAAAGTTAGTCACTATGATCGTATTTTAGAAAAGTTACTGTTAGACCTCAAACTAAAGCAACCAAAATAAATTAATTTTATAACCTAAGTCATATATTTTAAAACAAGGTCAACTACACTGAATTTAGAGGAAAAATAGGTTGAAGGGCTATCCAGACTATTTTTTTATGAAAATTGGTTATTTACTTATTCAGGGGCTATTTTGAGATGAAAATTACTTAAGAGATTGGATAAATAGGGTTTATTTTATTGGTGAGTTAGATAAGTGGGATTTATAATGAGTTTAGATAAGATACAGTTTACCAACAATCTTGAAAAACACCAATGGTTTTCCCACCCCTTTATAAGTGCATCATTTAAGGCATACACTAAGAGAGTTTGAAGCTTGATAGGTTCTTGGAAGAGATAAAGCATTTATAAATGATTAAGTTTATTTTTATTTTTTTATTTGTATACATATTCCCCACTCAAAGTTCATCACATTCCATATGAGTGTAACATGGGATGGTGAATCAATAAATAACATAAAAATACACAATGTTGAGATTAAAAAATTACTATAAAGTTTAAAATGAATGAAAATAAACTTGTAAGTGCATAACTTCACTTATTGTGTTTTTATTGAGTAATGCAAATACTAAATCTATTTTATATATCACCTCATTTTGTATACTTGAAAAGTACATCTCATATATTTATTCTTTAGTTCCTAGACCTTCCCACTACTAAACAAATCACATACACTATCTTTTATGCCTATTGATTATCTATTAGTCTGAACATATTTTATTATGATGACCACGCCTTAATGGTATTACCTACATTGATAAAATCATGGAACTTATTTTTTCTCTAGAGTCTAATATTTGTCTTTGGGGGAGTTTTGAAGGTTTATTAGTTTGTTCCACCTTTTATTTGGTTTTAAGTTTTCTTGGTAAACACCTAAGTTTCTCTTAATTTGAGAAAACCTTTGGTTTAAATTAGCTCTAAACTCTAAAAGTTGTGAGTTGAATTTTAATAACTATACCCTTTTTCATGCTTAAGTATTAATTGCTCAACCTTAGGTTTTTGTAACCTTGTTATGTAAATTCTATGGTTTAATTGAAAGAATACATATTATTTCAATCTAAAAGGGTGTCATGTTTGATTAACTGATTATCCATGCTATTTTGAGTAAGTGTGTAAAAGTTGAGCTCTTTCAATCATCTAGGTCTTTTGAAAGGTCATTCATGCTTTAAACCTTAATAAAAATCTAATTTTTTAAGTCTATAAACTTATTAAAAATAACTTAATTTGTGGAATTGGAACCTTTATATCAATTTACTCATGTATTTTGAAAATTATAGGTCTAGGTATTTTGTTTGATTTAATTAGGTTTAGAATCTACATGTTTACCTTGTGGAAAGATATTCAGTTTGAGCCTTATTTTACTTAGTAATTTCATGGCATATTCTTGGATTAAAAATATTAGATCCCCAAGATTTTGATATCTATTTATATCAAATTTCTCTAGATTTGGGGGCTTGCCCAAAATTTTTTAAGGAGAAATGATCCTCATATGGACCATCTAATCTTTCATTAAACATCTTGCATTTTTCAATTAATCTACATAATTTTGAAAATTTGTTGTCCTTTTGGCTCCCCAAATTTTTGAGATTACAATGCATGTCACGTCTATGGAATCCTGAGATTGATATATGCAAATACAAAGTATGAAATCCTCCTGACTCACTGTCAATAATTAGATCTTAGATCAATAACTCAAGTTCAATTAGGGATTGATTCATCCAAAGCATATAGGCCTATGGGATCCCCATATCCCTTGCCTACCATTTTATCTTTAGATTGACTATTCAAATTGGTCTTTAGTGAATTAATGTAAATTATCTATATCTCTCTACATCCTATAGGCCTGAGATCATGACACATGGCACAATCATGAGAACATAAGACTTAAAGCATAACCTTCCCATAGTGGTATCTAAGAGGCCTTATGATCATGACATGTGACACAATTTCATTCCATCTTATTAAACTTGAGAATCAAGGATGATACCACATGGCATCATCCCATAAAACAAAGGCATTATATTGATGAATGAGGGTGATCCATGTGGACCTAATGATGTCATTAGACCCCCTAGCATAAATTTTTCATGTGTCTTGTCATAAATATACCATCAATTCCTATGTCCCTGAGTTAATGAGATATTATCATGTGTTATTTAATACTAGCTTAAATTTGATGCTTGTATTAAATATCAAAATTGTCATCATTAAGAAAAGTCTATTTAATAAAATATTTAAATAAATGAGTTTTTTTATGACTTTTGATTTTAGAAAAAACTCATGATCTTTTCCTCAAATCTATTTAATATTCAAACATATAATGTCTAGTTCTTAATTAATTTAAAATATCTATTTATGTGAATATTTCATATTAAAATGAAAAAATATTTATTCAATTCTCACATATCTTGAAATTTTTTACATCTAGTGCTTTCTTTTGATGGGTTTTTAACTTGGTCATTTTCTTTACTATGTGAAGTTTCAAGTGATTCAATATAGAGCCTCCATGTTTCAACCATCTAGGGATGTTTCTAAAGTAAAGAACTTTTAAAAAGTGACTATGTGTTTGGATACCTTAGTCTCCATGATTGTGTCATGTAGCATACTCCTGAAAGTTAGAGTGTTGAGAGTGGGATTGAATAATGCAAAGTATTGAAGACCTATAGTCCCAAATATCATGCAACATTGTAAAATCATAAGAATTATAACTTATAGGAAATCCAAAAGCAGTGGATAACTCTAAAGGCCCATTGACTATTCTATCTCTTATATCGATGGTGCATGGGAGCTTACTATGCATGGAGATAAAATGATACATTTAAGGCCTATAGGTCCATGATGTCATCACATGTAGACATCTCATGGGTTGATGATCAATGAAACATAAGTGATGGCCAAAGGTTTTTGATCATCGATCTCCAAAATTGATGGCTCATAGTAGCCAGTTACTAGTAGAACTAATATTAAATAGCCTAAGGTTTGAAGGTCTAATATTTTTCCATGTGGAACCATCCTAGTGCTTAGGGACTTGATGAAGAGAAAATAAATAGAGGGGATTAATAGATCAATGATTATTTCACATGAAAAAATTCAATTCAATCAAGTCTTGAAGGATAGAAACTAAAGGCAAGGAACATCATAAAGACTATAAAGAAGAAATAGAGCCCAAAAATTGAAGAAATAACCAAAATATAAGGGATTACCATGTGGACTTGATGACATAGGCAAATCAAGGTAAATAATATTGATGGACTATCTAGCCATAAATACATAAAAACTATGAGTGGTATGTGCATTCAAATAAAAGGTGAAACATGAGAGTTTGTAGTTGGTGAAATAAATACACAATTTATTATAGTGTATGTAATTCATTGTAAAATGGATACTAAAATCAATTATGAGCATGGATAGCACATTTATTCATGGCATAAGGACATGACATATAATATATGCTTTTATGGTAGTAAATTAAAGTCTACATAAAGAGATAAAAGGCAAGAATTTCATCTAGGAGTGTGGTTCTCACTATAGTGTGTGGCTTGAAGGCAATATATCGTAGATCTCACCCACATTCCCCAATCCTAAGTAAATAATTGTAACTACCCCAATAGTTGGGGAATTTGAAAGTTAGATTAATGAAAAAGGGGGTATATATAAGTGAATTCAAAAGAATTTGAAAAGGTTAGTTCTTGGTGAATTTGGACATAGACATATTGAATCAGACATTTTATTCATTTTACTATTTTCTATAGTAATCCCTACCTCTCTCTCTTAGGTTGGTATTGATGTCATGTAAGTGGATTTTATTATTTAATGACTATTATAAATCCTAACATCAATTAATCAAAGGGAAATATCTTGATACTTTTAATGTTGTGGAGACCAGTACCAATTTTTTATGCATGCATATAGTGGTTATGGTATTTTTATCTCTCAATTACTTCCCCATAGACTCTTGCACCATCCTATAGTTGAATTTATTCTAGGCTAGACTCATATGAGGATTGGTTTGTGTGGATTTGATCAATCAGACACTTTAGATTCATCTTCATGGAAACATGGCCTTTTTCTCTCTTTCCTCCCTTCTCTTTTGTATTTTATTTTACAAGTATGATATTTTAAAGCTTGGTTATTAATTAATTCAATATGAATTTGCATGAATATCTTAGTTTTTAATTTATTTATCACCATCACAACATTTTTGAATGTATGCACACAATAAACTATTGATAGAAAATAGCTATAGTATTTCTATACACATCCTAAAATGTTAGATTTATTTTAAGGAAAGATAATGCAATCATTGTCCTTAAACTTAAACAATCTCATAGATGTTAATGTTATTTGAACCTTTGAATCCCAGTTTTTAAAATATGCCCCTTGTATGTAATAGTTTCACATAAACAAACTAAGTGAAGATCAATTACTAAGACTTGATAGGTATAGATCTTGGGGAGGGTTTTTATTTTATAAACCTATATTATAGGAGATACATGGATTAACAACCCATTCCTATGGAATGTTGGATATGTTAAAACATTGGACAATAAAATTATAATTAGAAGGAGAGCCTGCGAACACAAGATAATATTTTTATCTAAGGATTGGATTGAAACTTTTTAAAATTATTTACCAGCACTACATTATACCAAAATTAAATTTGGAAAACAAGAGGGTGAACACTATATCCAAGTTGGTTTTACTTAAATTTGAGATCTTATAACTACATGAACATATAAAACTGAGGACCAACAAAGGAAAATCAAAAATCAAACCCATCTAGTTAGATGGTATATTACCCATAGTTATAGTCACTCTTTTTGTTAATCCATTTTTTATCCCTCAAAATCAATAAATGGCTAATATAATGGCCTATCTTAATCAATATGAATACCCTATGAATGTTTCATGGACCCCTCATGACCTACCTAGAAACCCAAAAAGGTTCTATCTAATATACATAATTAGTTGAATTTAGACTACTAAAGAACACATCTAAACATTCAAAGATTCCCTTATCTAAACCCAATTTTTATATGAAGATGTGACATGTCATTTATTTTAATATTCCTTGGGTAAATTTTATATGATTGGTATTGAGGATTACCATTTGGATCTATCACCTCTTGGGGTGGTTATGAGATATTATCTGTGAATCACTATAGGCTCTCGATTGATCCAACTATTATGTATCACCACTTTAATTCTACTACGAGACAACCAAATGAGTACATGAGCATGTTTAATTCTTGGTTTAAAAATTTATACCAAATTTTAAAATACCCATACATCTTTGTATAAGTTCCAAATATTTAGACCTACTTAAGATTTCTTGACCCATTGACATCCATGTTCTATAGGAGAAATGCTATTACACTCATATATTTATCATTAGTATTATAATGAAGTGTTTAATATTGAACATAAAATGGACCTACAAGGGTATGTTTTAGGACCAATACCATCATTAGGGAAACAAGGTGATTATAATCAAATACCCATGCTCAATAAAGCTCTCATGTAGTGACACCACTAATGAACCCATTCCTATGTAATATGTATTTAACTCCAAATCTAGTGTATAGTCTACTCCACTTAAAATTGATTCCTAATGGTCATCCATATATGCCTCCAAACCACATAATTCCATAGTTGAGTAATAAAAAATAGTTCTCATGACATATAACAATTCTACTATTATGCCAACCACTAGTGGTTATGATAACTCAAGTGGCAATAAGACATCTCTTTATTTATACACAGTTAAATTCGTAAAAATAGTGTTCATAACCAAGAAAACACATATAACCCAACATTTATAAATGTTGTTGCACCTATGGTCAACCCAAAACCATAAATGGGAAGCTAGAAGAATACTAATGCAGAAACACAAGTGGCCAATTTGTAGTAATTTATCAAAATATTATCAAATGACATGGTTAATTTAAAGAGATAAGTGTTTAAATATGAACAAGGAATCAAAGAATGGAGGTTATTATTATGTTATTAAAATAAATAAAACTCAAATAAACACACTAAAACACTAACACCTCTATCCTAGACACTAGTGAGAGCATATGTAACAAGCTTGCATATGAAAACAACTAAAACATAAAATAATACCTTATTTTACCTTCCTTGGAGATCCAAATGGATTTTTAAATTTGTGAATCAATAAATCTTCATAAATGGAGTTTTCTTGGCTTAAAATTTCCTTGGAACCTTAGCTTTGATTGTTTGGCATAAGATTTGAGCATGGTAACACTACTTGCATGAGGCTTATGGATTAAATATTGCATAATAACTCTACAATATTTAATCTTAGAAATGAATGGGTATGGCCTTGTATTTATAAATTCAAGAATTAACTCTCACCCAAGGTGATTTAAGGTTGAGTTTAAACATCGAATGGGTTTAAAATAACCTCAAGTGAGTTGAGATTAACTGTAGTTGACTTAAAAATTGTCATGCAATTATGATTTTCAATTACTAGTCATGGATCTAAAATTAGATATTATTGGATTATTTTGAAAGATCCTGATAACTCAAAAAGATAATGATGAAAGGCTTGATATTTTGATTTTTGGAATTTATATTTTTAGATATTTATTAATTATAAATGGATATTTCAACTGAGAATTTAATCTTGTTTTATTTGTTAATTAATATTGATTAGCATTTTATCTCTTTTAATATTTTATCAAGTTCCCTTCTTAATGGGTCCATAGGCTAAAATTATAATTTCTATGTTGCAAGGTGATTAGGGTTGAATCCATGAGAGGTTATTTTTTCATATAGGCTAGTAACCTAAGTAACGATGCATCAACATGATTATGGGCATTGATGAATTCTACACAAATAAACTTGGGACATTCAATGATTCTTAGGCTTAATTTTAAATGGTTGGTAGGAATTAGTTTGAAGTTTGGCTAGACTTTAGTTGTGGTTAGAATTAGGTGTCTATAGTTTACCCCAATTTGGGAAGTCATTGCAAGCTATCAGCATAGTAACAACTCCAATAATGAAAAAGGCCATTAAGAAGGAAATAAGGTGATGATTGAAGAAGAACATCCAAAAAAAAATTTGGAAACCTATAATTATTCCCCTAGAAGGAGTGGATGACACATATGATTGATGGTTGGTCACTCAAAAAGAAGCAAGAAAAAGAATGAAATTAACCCATAGGTTAGATTAATCCAATTGAGAGAATGCTTGAACACATTAATATAAAAAGTACTAAATTGTCCAAAGGTGTTTATAATCATTGAAAAAGGTTGAGACACTAATTTTCCCAAAGGTAGTTATAATAAATTACATTGGCATGTGCCCTAGTAGGGTAGATGAGTCAAAATAATTATTTCCCCACAAGTACTTGTAATCATTACAATGAACTAGATTAAATAATGTTTTTTTGGTTTTGCCCTAGTAGGGTAAATTATAAATCATAACTCAATGATATAATATATCATAAATATTAAAGATGAGTGGGTTTAAATGTAGATGTGGTGGTTTAATGACTAGGAAAGCCACAAATAACCAGGCACATGAAGATGCACAAAGTGATGAAATAGATGATTGGAATAATAAATATGTTCAATCTGATTCGAGATATGTCATGTATCAAAGCACTACTTACATAATCTAAATAGAATTCAAGCCAATGTATTTTACCCAAAAGTGGGATAAAATAGAATGAGGAATAGATTAAGAATAATTGATCAATGTGAATGATTCGGTTATACCTTCCAATGTAGAGATACTCATCCTTATTAACATTGATACAACTATAATGGTCAAGGGTTTGATTTGATCCATGAGGATGGGAGGATTTTCCAAAGTGAACTAGGAGAAGTTTTTATGGAACTATTTATTTTAATATTTCCCAAGATAATTTTCATTGTAGCACGTGATGGTATGCATCATGATATAAAACACCATGATGACCTAGCCATAATATGCATAAGGATTAACTCTTGATCTAATAAATAAATGATAAAAATGCACCAATGATAAAAACCATGATGATAATGTTGACGTAAATATCGATCGAATCAAGAAGAATTCATAAGGAATAACCCAATGAATGCATAGAGACTGAGTCAAGGCACAATAATGAAAGCAAAAAAATAGGAAAATCAACAAACAAACAAATAATAAATTAAAAAGAAACACAAAAATATTTAAAGTAAAAGCAATAGATAGTATCATATCATTGATGGGGAATCAAGAACAACAAACAGCTCTGATCCCACTTGTTAGGATCTTGCTCCTCAGAAAGAGCACAATATGATTACCTTGTATTAGCAACTAAACATGCGGAATTAACCAAAAGTAATAAGTAGCTAGAATTCACAAATGACACATAATATTAGAGACAACACAAACTATATTAATACTCATCCAAAAAAGAATACAATGAAGAGACGCCACGCTCTTCCACACCTTTCAGGCTTCCCACACCAAGTGTATAGTAATTATTCTCAAGAGTTCACTCTCCTACCAAAAATGGTCCCAACACACAACTCACACATAGAATTGGTGTTCACCTCCAACCAGTCAATAATAACCCTACCAGTACATAAGTACTCAAAGTACTTCAAGTAGATCTCCCATAAGCTTGCAACAACCTACAACTCAACAGATCTTACTTACACATGTAGATCTTCAAATGTGGCCTTGCACACTTGCTAACCAAGATCCTACAACTGGAAGAAATCCTTTTCTCGCCTTAATTACAATACATGCCAATGGGTCTATAAATAGATCCCACACTTAAACAATAACTTAGACTTCTAATTTACAATAATTAGACTTGCAAATCAAGACCAAAAATAGCCTTTTACATGCAAACACTCGATTCAACGAACTAATTGTCTGTGCAATGAACAGTTCTGGAACCACCACAGGTGACCGACATCGGTCCCTATCTGCCTGGAGTTGATCGATGTCAGCCGACCTCCTACCGATGTCAGTTGCCCTTTTGTTCACCCCTGACCAACATCAATCATACTACCAATGCTGGTATCCCTAAAACTCAGCAACCTCCATGTCTGTAATAGTTGAAGCTTTTAGCTCCACAACCTAACAATCTCCCACTTGGAGATAAACAACTACAACTGTACCTATACTTATACATCATCTAGTTTGTTCCCTTGGCTTTGTATCCCTCTTCAAGATCACTCTTGAAGACCAACCACCACAAATCCTGTGATGCACCTCCTATCATCCAAATCACCTACCACATCCACATCTACAAACCCATGTAGAAAATAACTTGACCTTGCTTAGCATGTGCACCTGCTGTTGGTCCCTCTAAGAATCCACTGAATTTCCCTCCAGTGCTTCTTTCTTGGATTGGCTCCAAACTTTCTAACAACTCCCACTGCTTGGGAAATCTCAGGTCTAGTACATACCATGCACTTAACCTCATTATGTGAATCGAGAGAATGTTCATAGAACTGTCCAACCATCGGCATGCTAATCGATTTAACATAATCATCTGGAGACAAAATCAACCTGTGACCTTCCATGTCCTTAAAACACACACATGCCAAAGAATTTTATTGCTCCCAGATTCCTCATGACACACCTCTGAACTAGCTTTACCTTTAGTTTAGCAACTCCCTATATATGTAACCCTGCAACAAGCACATCATACAGTAACATGATAATGTAGCTAATATTATCCAACCTAGTAAAGAGAAACACAATGGTCAAACCTCCATTGTCCTTCAGCTTACTCAAGACCATATACCCTGGTATTCTGTCTCATGTGTCCATCCCCACTCTTCTTTATCTTGAACATCCATTCATCTCTCAGTGCTTTCTTCCAGCTGGCAACTCCACCCAAAACAACTCCCATTTGGTTCTTCTCTAAGGAATCACATCCTTCATCCATGCCAAGCTCCCACTATTTCCTAGATCTACCTACTCTAATTATTCAATAACTTCCTAGTTCTTGACCATCAGTGAGAAATAAGTAGTGTAAAGAAGGGAAATGATGAATTTGAGGCTTACTTACCCTTTAAGTCCTCCATATGGGCACTTGAGACTCCTTGACAGCTTGCTGTCTGCCCAAAATCCATCCTAATGACTGATGCCCATCACATCTCAGTCTGCACCCAACCAATGTCAGTTCCATGTGACTACCTCATCACCAACGTCAGTTCCCCCTGATCGACATCAGTGTTTATCTATCCTGAGTCACCGATGTTGGGCTTCACATAGCCGATGTTGGTCCTTGTCTAGATGCTAAAGCCAGTTTTCTAACCGATATTGGTCTTTGTGTTTTACTTGTGAGCGATGACCTTTACCTGCAAGCTCCTTTTGGATCAAACCCTTCTCCAAATCAACCTTCCTCTACTTAGAATTATTTAGCCCCTTATGTTGATCTCTGTCCATCACCTTTTCCTTAAAAACCAAGGCTTTCTTGTTCTTGTCACTAACATCAGATTTCTCAAGAAACGTCACTTTCTTCTTCTACATACAGAAATCATGATCCATGCCTTTCAAATTTGAAGGCATACCCTTTGACTCAAGAATATGCATCCCCTTCTTACTCATGTGACCAAGCCTATTAAGCCACATCTTCAAATCTACAGCTGAAGTAGATAACCCAAAAAGAGAATTAGTAATATAAGTAGATAGACAAAGTGTACCTACTTTCTTACCTCTTGATACAACAAGTGCACCCTTGGTAACCTTCCAAGAGTCCACTGTGAGAGTCACTATGCAACCCTCATCACCCAACTTTCTAACAAAAATCAAATTCTACTTCAGAACTGGGACATGCATGACCTCCTTCAACACCCATGTGTTACTTGTATGCAATTTCAGCTTCACTTTCCCTTTGCCAACCATTTGACAAGGCTTACCATCCCCTAAACAAATTTCTCCAAAGTCTCCCTAGACATACTCATGAAAAAATTCCCTATTTGGGGATGCATGAAAAGAGGCACTAGAATCTAAAACTCAAGATTCTACTTTATCCAAAGAACATACCAGAGCATCTTGTGCAATAATACTTGCATCACCTACTTCTTCTTCATGTCCTTCATGCTGATCTTCACCCAACCAACGATCTCTCTTTAAGTGCCCTTGCTTTCCACACTTCCAGCACGTTATTCTGCCATACCTGGACTTGGATCTCCTACCTATCTTGAACCTTGATCTCCCATGCTCGATCTTCTCTCTTTGCCTTCCCCTGCTTTCCACACTCAAAGCATTCCCTGATGATTCACCTATGCTTTTCCTATGAATTTCTTCATTCAAGATTACACTCACAACATCATCCACTTTTAAGATTTTTGAAGTAGACACAATATTACTAACTACCATTACCAAACTCTCCCAACTTTTAGGTAATGAGCATAAGATTAAGAGAGCCTTAATTTCATCATCAAAAACAATATTTATTAAATTTAACTAGTTTACCAAACCATGGAAATCACTAAGATGACTATGTACAGATCCAGCTTCCAACATTTGCAAATTAAATAATTACTTCATAAGAAATACCTTATTCAAAGCTGAGGTTTTTTCATATAAATTTTCCAAAGATTCCATCAACTCTACCATTGTCTTAGCCTAAGATAAGTTGGAAATCATAGACGATGCAAGGCTCAACCTTATAGATCCCAGAGCCTTCTGATCAAGAACATCCCATTCTTAAATCTTCATATCTAGGGGCTTGCAATCAACCCCACCCAATGGTAAGTACAAATCTTTTTGATATAGATAATCTTCAATCTGTATCCTCCATAATTGATAGTTCTTACCATTAAACTTCTCCATTCATAGCTTACTTTCTTCTGCCATTGCTATACTCCCACTCAAATAGAAACCCCTATGAGTAACCTATAATCAACACACACTAACCAGATCTAAAACACCTATTAGTAACCCAACCAAAAGCTCTGATACCAGTTGATGGGGAATCAAGAACAATAAATAGCTCTGATCCCACTTGTTAGGATCTTACTCCTCAAAAAGAGCATAATATGATTACCTTGTATTAGTAACTAAACATGCAGAATTAACTAGAAGCAATAAGTAACTAGAATTCACAAATGACACAAAATATTAGAGACAACACAAACTGTATTAATACTCATCCAAAAAAGAATACAATGAAGAGACGCCACACTCTTCCATGCCTTTCAGGCTTCCCACACTAAGTGTACAATAATTCTTCTCAAGAGTTCACTCTCCTACCAAAAATGGTCCCAACACACAACTCACACACAGAATTGGTGTTCACCTCTAACTAGTCAGTAATAACCCTGCCAGTACACAAGTACTCAAAGTACTTCAAGTAGATCTCCCATAAGCTTGCAACAACTTGTAACTCAAAAAATCTTACTTACACATGTAGATCTTCAAACATGGCCTTGCACACTTGTTGACCAAGATCCTACAACTAGAAGAAATCCTTTTCTTGCCTTAATTATAATACATGCCAGTGGGTCTATAAATAGATCCCACACTTAAACAATAACTTAGACTTCTAATTTACAATAATTAGACTCGCAACTCAAGACCAAAAATAGCCTTTTACATGCAAACACTCGTTTAATGAACTAACTGTCCATGCAAAAAATAGTTATGAAACCACCATAGGTGACCAATGTCAGTCCCTGTCTACCTGGAGTTGACCGATGTTGGCTGACCTCCTGTCAATGCTGGTTGCCCTTCTATTCACGCCTGACCGACGTTGGTCATACTGCCGACGCTGGTATCCCTGGAACTCAACAACCTCCATGTCTACAATAGTTAAAGCTTTTAGCTCCACAACCTAACAATCATCAATAAAATCAATACTTATTCATGAAGACCTAATGGAATGATAAATTGGTGGTGCCCCCATGTAAAGAGAAGGTCACATGCCCAATGGTAGTAGAATGGATTAAAACCAACAAGGATTTTCCCTAGTAGGGTGGATTGAGGATGATTGAGTAGGTTTAAACATGAAAAATATTTATGGATTTTGAGGAATTATATCTCCCTATGAGATAGTAAGTTGATTTTCTAAATTTATAGGATTTTGAAAAATTTCCTAATGTTTTTGGAAATTTTGGGGTGAACACAATTGATAATTAAAAGATACTACTCAAAAATGGTGAGAGTATTGGATTAGGTTATTCATAAAATGGTGAGATTATTGGAAAATGTGGTCTAATCTGACCTCAACATAAATCAAACATTACCTATAGAGTCCCATTAGGAACTCAAGTTATTATAGTTTTGCCTACACAAAAGGTGGTGAGATCTAACTAGGTAGTAGCAAGTTCATGACTTTAGGAAAATGGAAAGGAAAATGGTAATAGTAAGGGTGAGGTGATGTAAAAATACATGATAAAGGTATTATTATTTAATTTCATATAGTTGGTTATAATTAGGAAATAATGACATAGGCCAGTAATACTAATTTGCCCATATGTAGTTATAGTTAGTAACATAAGGTGGAATATTGATTTGCCCAAAGGTGGTTATAATCAGTGGCACCAATCAAGGGTAAATGAAAGTTGTAAGTTATAGATCCAATATCATACTAATTTAATATAATACCATTTTCAAACATAACTTTAAAACTATTGAAATTAGATCAGAATCCCCTCACAGAAGGTGCTAAAAGAACCAAAAAAAGAAAGGTCAAAAGGGGTAGATAGGGAAAGTAAAAACTAGTTTGGTTAATAGTGAAAGTATGGTATAATGTTATATTATATGTAATTATTTAAGGATGGTGATGGAAATTAATATAATGGTAATAGGGTTAACCCCAAGTGATAAGGTAACAAGAATGGTAAGGTATGAAACAATAACAAGATGGATGGAAAATGTAAATGACAAGGTAAATAGTTTTGGACATGTAAATTTTCATATTATTCCTATTTATGTGGAGATCCACATCCTAATCAACATATGATACAACTAGAATAATCAATAATGTTTTAATTTATATCCCACACCTTTTTAAATGGCTTCTCTGTCAAGAACCTGATATAGATTTGGAGTCCAAGAATGTTGTGATCTTTGTGGATCATTGATTTTATTTCCTTAAAATTTCAAGGAAATATTTATTTATAACCTTTATAAACTAAAGTACAACCAATGATGGTAAATATAGATAAATATTGGATGATATGCTTGATTTGGCAATGTAAAGGTTGATAATAATGGAATGTATAATAGCTGGTCAAAAAATGAAGATCAAATTTTTTAGGTATGCACAATGTTGCTAATTTTATATTTGACATAATTTTTATTATGGTGGGGTTTAATAATTCTAAATATTCTCTCCATAGGACCATCAATTTTTTCTATTGTTTTGGCCTGAGAGTAGCTACCATTTGATTATGTTATAAATTGGAACTTGTATTGATATTATCTTTAATAATGTCTTCATCAAACATTGAAGAAATATTGTGCTAAGTATTGGTGCCTCAAATAGGTTTTCACTAATGAATTTGTCTTGATTATCTCATAGCACCTCTAAGAATTTTTCACTAAGGAACATTGAATTTTTACTTTGATTATCTTCTAGTGCCTCTAAAAAGGTTTCCCTAGAAGCTACCATGTTTATACTTTGATTATCCCCTAACACTACTAAAAAGGTTTCAATAGGAGATTATTATTCTTCTTCATAAATGTGGTCATAGTCCCCCTAATATTATATAGCAGATATATCACCATGGATGTCGTTTAAGGTGTTACTATATTAATCCCAACCAATAATTGTGGGAGGTGGAATGTCAATATAATGGCTATTGTGGTTGGTGTTAATGGTATGTGGAATGGTAATGGAATAGAAAGAGGAAACATAATCCTTGTAGAATATATTAGGAAAAATTGTGTCGATGTTGAACTAATAAACCTCAAAAAACATAAAAGGATCATAAATATATTCAAATTGATTTTCAAGGCATGCATAACCAATATTGTAATAGTCACAAACATATTCTAATTTTGAAGATGATTTTGAATCAAAATACTCTAAATTTGATGTTGATTTTGTTTCTAATTCTAAATATGATATCAATTAAAGAATAAAATATAGTTTTAATGTTTTTCTTCATCTGGTGTAGATGTTGCTACAATGATGTCTTGTTGAATGTTTGTTATTGGATAAGTAATGGTCTATGATGGCATAATGGGATCCATAGGGACTCATCTATCTAAGTGAGACTCCTTATTAAGGGGGAAAAGGTTAAGAGACAAATCCACAGAGACTATATTATCAAATGGAGGATATTTAAAATTAGGACAATGGTCAAGATAATGATATGTCCAAAGGTAGTTATAATCATTCAGAAGTGACTCAACAAATACTATCTTGTTAGAGTGATACTGCTTGATAATAGGTATAGTATCAAAAGGTGATTTATCATAGGTTAACTCACAAAAAATAGGTGTTTCAATAAAAACATCATGGATTGGTTGGTTCTCTTGGCCTTGGTTTATAAATAGTTTTAAAATACCAGTTTTAAACACATCTTAGTCTTCAAATGATTGGCTTTGTTGAAGAGGTAATGATTGGCTCTATTATAGCTCTATGATTAGCCTGAGTTTTTTAAAGTGGGGGATAGTTTAAAATGGAGTAATAGTTACTAGTGGTTATTTAATGATATATTTATAAATAACATCATCTAAGATGGGCTTAACAAATGCTAGTTACTAGTCTAGGATAACAACTATGACCCGTCTAGTTGTAATTGCATAACATTGTTGGGATAATGAGATACCATAATTATAAGGGATTGAAATGGTAATGAAAGGGCATTTAAAATATTAGTTGTTTTAATGAACCAAGGGATGTGGTCCTAGGATAATAATGATAGAGTGTTTTGAAGCTTGGTTGCTACCATAAGCCAAAGGATGAGGGACTAGAATGGTAATCCTTGGATGTTATGGAGTTTGGTTGCTCGCATAATCCAAAGGAAGGTTAATGATATAGGTAGGGGATTAGGTAATATTAGTATTTAAAGGGTAAACTTAGTATGATAATTAGCCTAAATAAGGTATCACCATATATTATACTTGAGGATCTTGGATTTTTTAATCCAGAATGAGTATCGTAAGGAGGATAAGGATCCGTCTCATAAACCACATCATCACATAGGGTTATTAAATAAATTCATCATGTATGACCATGTTATAATAACATATATTATACATAACTCTACTAAAATTATAAAAAGACATATCCAAGCCATTTACTAATGTCCTATGAAGATATGCTTAGAATTATACAAACTCTAAAAAATAAGGTCCAAAGGACAAATGGTCCAAACATAGTCTAACTCGGTTTAAGGAATGGAGTTGTATCTCCAAAAAGGTTAGTGTTAAAAACTTTGTATAAATAATTATAACATAAAATGTATTTATACAAATGTTCAAATAAATGAATAAAAACTATAATGCCAAACTTAGGTATAAATTATTTCAAACAAGTTTAAGCTTTGTATAAATAAAAAAAGGTTGTTAGGTATTTTAGAAAACAAGGCACAAAATATAGGCTCAAAATAGGAATTGGCAAGTATTTTGGCAACAAAGCAAAAAATCTAGACTTTTAAATAAACTAGGTCTAAGAAGTAAAAGATTAATTTAACAAATTTGAAACACTTTGAAAAAATGAGGCATTTAAATTTAAACACACACTTGATAACTTGTAAAAATGACATAAAACCTTAGGGATATGAAAGATAGACTACTTTCCCAAATTTAGGAATTAAAAAATTGTTAAATTGAGCAAGAAATTAACCTAAGTTACACAACCTAAAATTGAAGGGTGAACACCTAAGCCAAAATTACAGAAGGCCTAGATATAAACCAATCAATGTTTGGATTTGAACTTGTCAATGCTAATTTAAAACATTATTTATAAGAACATATCTCTAAAAATATATAATAGTCTAGACAAGAATAAATGGCATGATGACACTAGTTATAGATCCAAAAGGCATATATGGTTTCAAGATTGCAATTTTGGACACAAGGCAACAAAATTTTGAAATAATTTGAGCAAAATAATGATGTTATTATGATTTAAAGGTATGAAAAATGAAATTATTTCAAGAGTCTAAGGCATAAAAATTTATAATTATTTGGGTATCATAATGACAACCTTTTCAAACAAGTGACACACAAAAAAAAATTGATAAATGACTAAGGAAAAAGTGCATGGTGTCAAATAGATGGAATAATTACTCTTAAAAAAAATGAGTGATGTATAACTAGGACTTGTTTTTGATATGGTATGATAAAAAAATAGTTTCAATTCAATATTATTCAAGTAAAGAGGAAAAATGACAAAAACACATAAGTGTAATGTCTTAAGTCCAAAACTGACAAGGTTGCATCGTACTACCAAATTTTGTCTATATACTTGCTCTTAAGAGGATTTTAAATTTTTAATCCAAAAATTAAAATCACATGAAAAGTAGGGTTTTTAGGCCCCCTCTTATTTCAAGACTTTGTACGGTCACATAGAACTTAGGGCTACTCACCTTGCATCAACAACATGTCCAACACAAGTGAGTTGTGTAAACTATCAATTTTCATTCATTTATAGATGGTATCATATGTGGAAAACGCTAGGGAATAATCATGTCATTTAGATCTTTGTTAATTGACTTGTTATGAAAAGACCTTATCCTTTTCACAACCATTACATCCATCAATTTATCAGTATAGTGTGATGTCTGAGTTTCTCCTATGTTCCAAGGACAAGTACCACTAATGGAACTTATTTTAACTATTCAAAACAAGCATCCCTATGGGTCACCCTCAATTTATATACCCCACCATAGAGTGGGGTTGAGATGATGAAAAGAGATTAATTATTCGGTCAATGCTTCTCTAGAGAACTCATGGGGAGGTGATGAGCTCATACCCACAAGTCAAAATACATGAAATAAAGACAAATAGAAGGACTTTATGGTCATTTTGGGGTCACCCAAATCATAAACTTTTTTGGGAGGGCCTTATCAATTTTCATTCCACACTTCTAGATAAAATCAACAAGTACAAAGAGTGATTTTTTATCACCCAATTTACCTAAAGGGGATGGAAGTAGAGCATACACATGACAGTAATTTTGATAAATAAACACTTCAACAAACAAGCATAAAAATGAGAACTCTTATGAGTATTTAACTAAAGATGAGAATTCATTTTTCTAGCACCAAAATGAAATATGTTATTAAATTTGATCCCCATAGTGTTGTGTTGAAAACTTAACCAAAATTAAAAATAAATCAAGTAAAAATATATTTAAAACACCAAATTTAGATGTTCATTATGTAACTTAGAGTGTTTAAAAGTGTTTTTCTCTTAGATTTTGTGTCCTACAAAAAGTGTTAGGGTTTTTTATATATTTTATGAAAAATGTATGAAACTTAAAGTTAAACTACAAGAATATTATAAAAACTCATGATAATATGTGGTAAAAATTAAGGAATAAAAAATAGAGTCTAGATGACCCCAAATGAGCCCCTAGAAGTTGGTTACTTTGCATCTTAGTAATCTCATTGATATACAAGGAGATCTCACCATTATATAAAGTGATTATGTAATTATGTAGAGAATTACTACTATTATGAGTGATTCTTCCATTTTGTAGAGTGATTTTTCCATTTTGCATAGTGATTCTACCATTTTATAGAGTGATTTCACCATTTTGTAGAGTTATTCCTTCATTATGTAGAGTGATTTTACCATTCTACAGAGTGATTTTACCATTTTATAGAGGGATTATTCCATTATATAGAATGATTTTTTATTTATTTAGGTTTATTTTACCATTTAAGTCAAAAGATAAAAGACATGTAATTTAGATGGAAAATGATTAAAAATTCATCAAAGGATGATCTAAATGAATATTTAGAAGGTTTATGGGATGCCTTGATGCACCGGGCATGACATAATGTGAACAAGGAATCTAAGAAGGGAGGTTAGTCTTATGTTATTCCAAGAAATAAAATTTAAATAAACACACTAAAATCTTAACACCTCTACCCTAGACACTAGGGAGAGCATATGTAATAAACATGCATATGAAACACAACTAAAACATAAAATAAAACCTTATTTTACCTTCCTTGGAGCTCCAAATGGATTTTTTAAATGGATTGCTCAGCTTGTGAATCAATAAATATTCATCAATGGAGCTCTTTTATATTCACCTATCCTTGACACCTTGGATTTTATTGCTTAGCTTAATATTTTAGCATGGTAACACTACTTGTAGAAGGATTATGGATTAAATCCTACATAATAAATCTATAATATCCAAGCTTAAAAATGAAGGGCATGGTATTGTATTTAAAACTTCAAGAATTAAATCTCACCCAAGGTGAGTTAAAGTTGAGTTTAAACATGGAATGGATTTAAACTAAACCTAGGTGAGTTGAGATTAACTCCAATTGAGTTAAAATTTATCATGTAATCATGATTTTCAATTACTAGGTATGTCTCTCAAATTAGATATTTTAGGATATTTTTAAAGAGCTTGATATTTTAATTTTTGGGAATTTTCATTTTTAGATATTCATTAATTAAAAATGTATATTTGAACTAAGGGTTTTGTTAGTGCCCAAATTTGCACTGGATCAATTGGGCCCCTATCAATAAAATTCTCATCTCCAAAATGGATGAGTGTTAATGTTTTAACTACATACCTAAGCCCATCAAAAGATCAAAATACATATTCATGATTAGTCATGAACTTGTATTTACTTTCACCAAGTGGTAGGTATTCTCTCACTCCTTACCAAATTCCTATGGGGTAATTTTTGAAGATGGAAGTTACTCTCAATAGCTCCAAAGGAATCATGAAATATTGATTAAAAGTCCCATTTTGGGAGAATTCATGGTGAGAAGACAAGGGTATGACCAAGATTTTCTCTGTGCTTGGATTGGATGCTTTATGCTTAACATAGGGGTTTCTAAGACTTCAAATGAAATGGTTGATCTACACTTGTTGTATTTTGATGACTAAGGTGTGAAATAGCCTAATTAATTATATAATAGGCATGCATTTATCTTAAGAGACTTTTCATAAGTGTTGTTAGGGGTCAAGGAAATATTGCACCTTTCCCTGAATAAGGAAAACTAGTGTAATATGGGAAAATTAGCCAAGAATTCTAAAATCACATCTAAATTGGACATGTGGAAAATTATTGGGGCTTTGGATGCTTTAGGCTTGTTCTAAAAGTTGCCCCTCTTATTGTGTTTGGGGCAACATGTTTAAAGTCCCCAAGGTTTGAATATCTAAACTTATAAGAAAAAGTAATGCCACGTGGTAGCTCCTTAAAATTTTTTTAGTTTCAACCACTTTTTGAAGATCAAACCTCTTAATTATTGGTAAGAATTATCCAAAAAAACCCTGAAGGCTTGAATGCCTAGACTTGGGAGATAAAATTATGACACTTATTGTTCTTGGTCCCAGAGAGGGCTCAAATCTTATTACAGTTTTGTACCTCTATAAAATAACAAGTTAAAAGTGAAAATCATCCCTAGAGATTTGAAAATATGTCATAAATTCATGTTCCACTCATGTCATTCCATGCCCTACAAGGAGGACCATTTTGCATAATTAGGGAACATTTATGTTTTCCCTCTCTTTTTTGAATAAGGCTCAATCAATTAATGAGAAGTAGGCACTGATTAGCTATTTGTATTTATAACATTAATGATGTACCTAATCTTGAGATGAAAAGGACTATAACTTAGGTATTTGTATTCATTATAAAATTACCCTTTGCATCCAGAGCTTACAATTGTGCTTTTGAGTTATATGTGTGCAAGCTAAGTGTAGTGCGAGAACATGATTATAGTGAATTCTTCATAGACTCTTAAATTCTAGTGTGCATATGCATCCAAACTAAACATTAATTTTCCCATTTTCCTCATGTTGTGTTCTTTGAAAAGATTCAAGAGGTAGCTAAGGGTTATTCAAGTGAAGAGTTTGTCTGGTATTTAAACATTGCATTTAATAATTGGAAAATGGTAACATCTTCTACCATTATAAAAGGTAATATTGTTTCAATTTTGGACTCAATTAGGGATAATAATGTTATGGAGTTAGATTTTGCGTCCACATTGAATTTTTTATAACAACCTAATCCCCCCAAGTAATTGCTAATGTCGACACTAGTTATATTCCACCCAAAGTAGTATTCCTTTTGGTTGCCCCATACCTAGAACTCATTATTGCATGTGATTAAGCATACCAACTAGAAACAAGGACTCTTGTTAATGGTGGCCATTCTATTATATTATTCTTAACCCCTTGTACCCTCTACGCCATGTTAGGAATTCCTCCCTAGCCAGAAGGTATTTCACTCTCGTTGGAGGAGTGCCATAAATATGCAAAAAAAGGACAAGGATATCTAGGAAATTATCAATTCTTGTAAGCTAAATAAAAGGAGACAAAAGGTCTCTAGAATATCTAAGAGCCTAAAGATAATAGGTTTTAATGAGTTTACCCAATGCATCATTGCCATGGCTACTAAGATTTATGGGATGCTTACCACCAAAAAGTTTGAGCCGTGGAAGTTTTTAATTATGATCTACATGTTGGATGGAAATAAAAAGCTATATTGGGCCTCCATACTCAGTGACAACATACATACATAAATTATGTAGCTTCAATCTAAAATTCTTTATAAAGAAGCATTTTTAGGTACCTTCTATATGTTTTCCTATTTGATGTACAACCTTGTGCCCAATAGGACTTTCCAAGGGCTCACTAGGAATATTTAGGAATGAAAATATATAAGGTGTATCTAGAGGTTACCCTTGAAGGATTCAAGAATTATTTTTGTAAAGTTTATAACTACTTTTTCAATGAAGTGATGAGTTTCTTCTTATTAAGAAGCCTGAATAGAATATCTAAAATAGCCAAGTAGGTGATTGCGAAATATGTTGCCACTTACATATAGTTTAAGACATCGACATACATCAAGGTGAGTGGTTATGTTGGATGACCCCTCAAATTTCCAAGGTACCTAGATGACAAGTTGGTAGTGATGGAGCTAAGACAACAAATGGTGCTACCACATGAAATGATTATATCAAAAAAGATAAACAATCATAAAAAATTTATTGTGTTTATAAGGTTTTATTCATGTCCTTTTGTGGATAAGGAAAATGGTTTGGAATAGGAGATGAGTTCATATGTAATTTATAAAATACCACCCCAACCCAATTTTGACATCAGGTGGTTGATAAACATGACCACTAATGTAATGTTGCATAAGTCTCACTATGAGGACATTTGTTCTGATTGCACCATAGAGGAAGATGTTCAAAATTGGAATTTATGAAGCTAACTTTGTAGGAAGTCATATCCTACAACATTTCTCCTCTCCCTAAAGATATGGTGGATGATAGATTAATATTGAAGCCTAGCCCATTGCTTAGCTAGATTTTGGTACTCAAGAAGATGTTTTCATCTCTTGGAGGTTAGTAAAAATTATGAAGATAACTTTAAAATGGCTTAAGGATAATGGAGTTGACCTCAACACATATAAAAATCCTACTCTTCAATAATTAAGGTAGGTTAAAGAGATGAAGGCCTTTTTCCTATGATATAGTGGTGACTCTGTGGTTCCATCTTTAGCCAAAACCAATAAGGGTAAATTCAAGCTTGGGGATATCAAGTTAAACAAATTGGTGGATGTGGAGAATATAATAGTGGAATTATCTAAGACTAGGTTATCCTTTTTTGAAAATAATAAGCTTGGTAGAGAACTGGGATAAGATTCATATAGGGCAGGCCATGCTAGCTAATGCTACCCCCATTTCTATTTCAAGAAGGGGATCCCCATCAATTCCAACCATTATAGTGGATAATTCTACAATTATCATAGCTATGGTCCTACATGCTTCACCCACATAACAAGTACCATTTCATCCTCCCCTAGTGACATATACTAGAAAAAGAGGAAGGGAAGACCAAGAGGAGAAACTAAGATCGAAGAGATTTAAGAAGAGTTTTAAAACCCCAAGTAAATAACTTATAAATAAAAAGGAGGTTTCATTCAAGGACCCTCTCTCTAAATAAATCCCTATGAAAATAATAGAGGACCAGGCCTTATATGCCCAAAGAGTGAGAGATATGAGTGAGGAGGAAGATTTAGATGAAGGTGGACCAATAGCTAAAGTAATGGAGGAACAATGTGCCTTCACCCCTCCCCAAATAAAAACTAGATAATGGACTCATAGGGAGAGGCCACAAACCATATTAAAGGCCCCAACATAGGACCGGTCCATAGCAAAAGAGGTATTGGTGACAGAAAGCAAAGGTGATGAAAAAGGTGCCTTAGCCTTAGATGACCCTTTATCATTTGATGAGGTTATATAGGTTGGAGTAGAGGTAGCCACCTAGGCCCAAATACCTCTTGATAAAGAGGTAACCTCCATAGATATATAGGTATTTGTTGAAAATGTCATATCCCAGTCACCTAGTTAGGATAGATTTCACAAAGGTGAGGATAGTCAACAAAGAGCTAAAATGTGGTGAACAAGTCCCAACTAATAATGTAGAGGTAGGGGAAGATGGGGGAGAAATATTGAAAAATGGTATCCCCACTCGTTTAGAGGAAAATAAAGAGTTGGATCCAATAAGTAAAGATTCTTAGGAAGATATGTTAAGAAATGTTACTTCCATTGAAGTACCTCGAGGTTTCCTTCCTCTCATCAAAGTTCATGATCTAGCCCACAATAAAGGAATTGAGGTCGTGATTAGTGAAAAGTTACCTAAATGTAGCAAAGAGGTCACTGTAGCCTTTTTTGACTTAGGGTTTCAAAAAAATAAAGAAGGTAAGGTGGTTGCTGAGCCTTTTATCTAGACCATAGCACATGGGATCTCCATTGAGAAATTGCTCATGGAGTCCCACCAACCAGGGTTAAATTTTGAAGATTTGAAGTAGATAGAGCTGGAATTGGAGGGAAATAATGGAATAAAATGGGATGGAAAAGAGCATGATAGTGATGATGACATTAAAAAATTCATGTTGAGCCCATCACCCAAACCCATGACACTCCATGTAGATAATTCATCAATGGCACCACCCTGCATTGAGTCAAGGCTTTCCATAATGTCTACAATGTCAGTGGGTTTCCAAACTAATCCAATTATCTAGTTTGTGGATAAATTAAAAACAAAATAAGATGTTATGATAATAATAGGGGACATTGATGTGATAGAAATAATTTTGAAGCACAAGGGTAAACCCTCTAAGAAGGCTAACACTTACTCCAAGACCACTTACACAAACAAGGGGGAAAGAAATGTTGAGGTAGTTATTCCCCCTCCTGATGCATTAAATAAATATGCTACCCTAGAGAGTTACTCCATTTATATTTATGATCTTGGGGAGCCATCATGAAAGGAGATGAAGCATAGTTCGTAGGATTTAGCTAACATTGTGGCATAAAGGATGGACATAGATAAATCCACCATGGAAGAGCTAAAAGCAAAAAATAAAGCTATGATCCAATACTTGAAAAATTTATTAAGTAAGCTAAAGGCAGTAACTCCAACCACCATTAAGACTCTAGACCTTCCTCTTTTCCCCATGGGCTCACTAGATTTTGGGTGAGGTGATGAGCTAAAATCCATAGGGTGGGCTATAAAATAATGGCAAGAAGATATGAGCACATAGGCCAAAGAGATCATCCATTTAGCATTAGAATGCTTGGATGACATAATATATAAGGGGAAATATTTTGAAACCTAGATGTCTCTTCATGATGCATACATAAAAAATTTGGTAGAAGATCTAGTTTAAACTAGATGAAATGTGCAATATGGGTAGTAATGTTTTAATGACAGAGAAGACTATCTCTTTAGGTGATCACAAGAAGCCCAGAGAATATCAATTGGAAATAAATCATTAATTGATGGTGCTCAAGGAGGGCATATTTGATTTAAAGGGATAAGAGTAATCTATCAAAACCACTACTAAGGAAATAGATGTTTCCCTTTGAAAAATGGTGATGGGAAAGGTGATTTGATAGAAGGGGAAATACACAATGCTCTACAAAACCTCATTGGTGCACCTCAAGGAGATTTTGATTCCCATAAAATAAGATAGTTGGTAGCACTTGAGAAGGATTGTGACCTACTCAAACTACTCATTGGGAAAAAACAAGCCACAATTCACAAGATTACTACTTGGCTAGAGGAATTTGATGTCAAATTCAAATACCAAGCTAGACCAGATCAATAGGATATCACCTCCATGATTTATAGGTATATGAATTACAAGAATAAGTTGGCAAAGGATTTGGTTATCAATATTGATTTTAGAGCATAATCGATCATTTCAATTTCTTCCTAGCTAACAATATTCTTTTCTCTTCCTCTCACACACTCTCTCCTATTATTTATTCTTATTTCCCACTTGAAAACCATTATACTTCACCCATTAGTGGCATTCCCCTTTCAAAGTTAGTTTTAATAACCATATGTATAAGAAAGGGACATATTTTGTTTATTGTGCAAAGATACAAAGGTTGTTTTTCCTTTGCAAGGTTATTCCCCACGTTTTTAGCCAAAAATGTTCTACCATGGTGGAGTATCACATTTGTTATCATCATTGAAGCATGAACAAAATTCTAAGGAATCAAGTTTGTTATAACATAATCCAAGCCCAAGAAATAATTTTCTAGCTAGAGCATCTTCAGGAGTGTGCTAAGTTTTACTAAAATTGTATAAGTAAAGGGATTTGTCCCTTTAAAGAGGTTGGTTAATTTTTTATTACAAATCTATATCTTAGGAGAGTTATGCCTATGTAGTTTGTTGATGCCAAACTAATTCCTCTTGTAAAATCATTGGCAAGATTTGAGAGCATTCAAAATGTCTCCCTTGTTACAAAAATGTTTTACATGGTGTTCTAACATGTAATTTTCAAGACACATTATATTCAGATTTGATTTAGATAATATATGAAATCTATTCATGATTCATTATTTCTTCCTATTGTTGAAATATAATGCTCTATTTTACATGCTTAGTGGATTGGTTATCTGATGTGTGCTTCTTTATGGTAGTCATTTAGGGTTTGAATCTAGAGTATAAAATCCTTTCCATTTTGATATGTGAGAATAGGGAATTGATAGCCCTCTTAAGGGTAGTCTTGGGTTTATGAATTCAACAGGTAGGAATTATTGAATTGTTATTTGTAGTGTTGCAAGTAAACTTTTGAGGGTCACTTATGGATGATTTCATCTTATATGTTTTGAAATAAAAAGCATTTTTTAAATGAAGGTAACATAGTTGTTATGTGAAAATATCCATACTCATTTTCTAAGCCATCCACCCGCTTATCCGTAATTCAAATGAACTTGGTTTTACCCTATCCTAACCTATAGATAGTACACTATTTGTATATCATAAATATTATTTGCTTTGCAGATGCATGAAGCTTTAAATATTCTAAATGTATTTGATCTATGTGACTTAAACCTCAGTGTCATAGTCTCACACTTATTTTTTGATGTCTGAAGTTATTTTGAAAGTGAAGGTTGTAGTCACATATTTGTCTGCCTTTAGTGGCTTGTTTTTGGTTCAAGATATTTGCTCATTCTATGTGACAACCCTTCATAGGTGGATTGAGAAAGATTGGTTATGTTATCATAAAATTTATGTGTCTTTGCATTAATAATTCCCATGGAGGGTAAACTATAAAATCTCTCCATATGAGCAAGATACCCTATAGGTACTCTCACCTTGGTTCAAGTAAAGCCAAAAGTTGCAGGGAAATAACCATACCCTTTGTAGGTGCCTCCCAGTCATTTTCTCACGTCTGGTCCATTCTTGATGTTGAACCCTTACTTGGCTACAATGAAATTTTAGAGAGTTATTCATTTCTATTTGTCATTTGTTTCAAGTGCATAAGGCCATATCAGAGAGGTGTACAACTAAGAACTAACACTTTTCTAGTGTTATTGCCAGGGATAGTTCTTGTTTCCTATGTTTCCAAGTATTCTTGTAGAGAGCTTCATGTGCTTTGTATTGTCGCTATAATGGGATATTTGTGTAAATCTCATTAACATCATTATTATTTTTTGGATGAATCTATTGAAGACATTCACCCCTATTTCACTAAAATATTATATATTCTTGATGTTGTTTTCAATATTTGGAGATGATATTTCATCAAATTGTTGTGTAGCTTTATTTTCTAGTCTAGAAGTCCTACTTCTAGTGGTGAATCAATTATATTAAGGTTTGAATATTAGTGCCTACTATATGTTTCCTTCTCTAATTTTAAGAATTCTCTTTAGATATGTAAATTTGAAGAGTACTAGATCTTCCTTTCAGAGGAATACATCAAAAGAACTTATCCTAGAATTAAAAATCCCATCCAAAAGAAGATAAGTGTGGAATCCTATTATGGGCCAATTTCCAAGAAATCAAGAAAGACCCGATCAGTTTTTTCCCCATTATATTTCCCCCCTTTTCTCTAATCTCCCTTTGGTGGAAGGATACCAGAGCACCTCTGACAAATTTGAATTCTCCATGAGTCAAGCTCCTTCTCCACAAAGGATTTTTTATCCTCTTACCAAGCCATTAAATATTCACTTTATTTCCCCTCCTTTAAGTCCTTCACATAGTGTTTCTCCATATCCATCCCCTAGTTTTTCTTCATCTTCATATTTAGAGATGGGGAATCATGACTTGAGGAGAAAAATGTTCAATGTTGACAATGATAATGATGGAGAGGATGATCCATTTTTGGCTAATAGGCATATAACTTTTTGATCCCAAGGTTTTGACCTATTGAATTTAATGGTATGATAGGTTTCCCCAATGAGGTCCCTATAAAGGTTAGAACTATACTACCTAAGTTCTAAGGGAACAATGTAGTATCTGGAGAACAACATTTGAAAGACTTATTAAATATCATTGAGGAAGATGAGATAGATATTGAAGATGTATGTATTAAATTATTTATGAACACACTTGAGGATGAGGCTTGAGAATGGTTCAAATCCCTCCCTGATGGATCCATAGACATGTGGCAAGATACAATTGATGCTTTTAAGATGTAATATGGTGATAGCATAGATCCTAGATTCCTACTTGTTGAGTCTTAGAACCTAAAGAATAATCCAAATGAGTGTGTGAAATACTTAAATTCTATATTCAATAAGGTATTAAGGAGAATACAGGAGAATATTAGGCTTAGTATTTTTGCTTAATTTATTAAGTATTGTGATGCATTCAACAAAAATGTAGCCTATTATCTCTGTGATAAGACTCCCATGAATTTAAGGATGGTTTTCAATCTAGCTATTCAAATAGAAAATAATATAAAAGCCATGGGTAAGCCTTTAAACAAAAGGGATGATGTCTAATTGGTGAATCTTGAGAAGTCTTAGTCATCTCACAAGAGTTTAGACTAAGAGGAGATGGTAAAGAGTCTAACAACTGTAGTAAAAGAAATTTATTACAAATTGGATAGAGCTGAAAAGGGACTATCTCAAGGACTTAGTAACCATGATGACAAAAGGGACATTAATAAAGATTAAAGGAATCATCCTCGAGATCAAGGTCAAAGTAGGCCATAGTTCCTAGCTAGAAATAATGATAGGGGAAAAGGCCTTGCAAAGGATGATAGGCATGAAAGAAATTAGAACATGGGAGGTAGTAGTAAAAATTAGACCCTTTAGCTACAAAGATTAACATAGTTGATTGTGACATCAACTAGTGTGATAAGTGCTTCCTTCCTCATACCTATTGTCACATAATTAATGATGGTGGTCAAGATCTAGATGACTTTAAAGCTATGTTTGATGAAGATGACATTTACATGTTCAATTTATAGGATATGGAAGGCTACACTTTTGAGGAACATGCCATGAATGTCTCAAAGGTCTCTAGTTTTGAGGATACCCTGACATATGAACATTTTACATTCGAAGTTGATAAACTAGTTATGATGGTGACTTCTCCATAAATAGAGATAATGAGTATTAGCACTGCTCATGTATTACTGATAGTGTGTGAAAAGGTAAGGGTACCTCTTCTATATTTTATTTTTGAAATAAACATGATGCATGAGTATGAATTACTAGCTCTTGATTTTGAGTTCTTAAGGTTAATGATGAAAGAAAAGTATGGAGACTCCCCTTCATGAATTAAGGATCAATAATTGATGATCAATTCTATAGCTTCCTAAGAAAATGAGTATAATTTGAGGATTAAGGATCAATGTGATCCTCCAAAATAAAAGGATTATTCTCCCATAGAGCAGAGACTAAAGAAAAGGGGACCATAAAGAGTAAAGAAACCTAGGGGTCCACTAGGCTTGGCTCTATACCTTATAGTACCAAACTAAGAAATACCTAGGCCAAAAGTTAAAGTCCTTTATTGTCTAGTATCCCAAGGAAGGATGAACCTACGAAGCCTCCCTTGAAAATTGAAGCTAAGAGTGTTGGTCTCCTTGCCTTTGTTCTCATGACTCTTGAAAGATATATCTTGAATGAGAAAGTTACAAGTTTACCTACTGATACTCTATTGCCCAAGTACAATATTTATGATGTGACTCAAGTATTGAGTCAGTTAAAGGTCACCATACCATTTTTAGAATTATTGAGAATCCCTAAGCATAGGAAGAGATCTTCTAAATATTTGGAATTCACTATGAAGATCATTGCCAATGCAGTTGTTAAAGTTAAGCTTTCTCTCACTCTCTTTGTGGTATGAGAGAGTGAATCAATGCCTCTTGAGTACCACTTGGAGGTATAATTGGGAATAAAATTGCTATCAATTCAAATGGATGTTGATCCTTTCTATACCACCTTGATAATTAATAGGTTATTTATACACAATTGCATGTTTGACTTTGGTGCATCTTATAATATCATGTCACTGGCAGTCCTAAATAAGCTTTGTATAAAGTTAACTATAGCATATGAATGATTCCTTACTATGGATTTTAGAGAAGTACCTATTATTGATAGAGTCAAAGGATTAGTGGGGAAACTTGTATAGTACCACATGAAATTTTTTATCATGGACATTGTTGTTGTGGATTGTCCAAAAAAATGGGGTATGTTGCTATCTAAAAAATGGGAATCTAGCATTAAAGGTAGTGTTTAGATGGATTCATCCTATACAGCTATCCCAATAGATGGGAAAATGTTTTTTTTGAACCATGAGCCATAAATGATCCATGTTTTAGACATCTCAAGTATCAATTGAATGAAGTGTTATACCTAGATATAAACATTGGTAGTTTTGTGGGAAATGTCAAATACATAGAAATGTCTCCTGACTCTAGTATCACTAATGAAGAATCCATCTGGGTCATGGATTTTTATGGATCATGTTTTAGTGTCAAAAATGGGGCTATGGTTTTTTTATACCCCTAATGGTCATGTTTATATGTACTATTTTCAATTAGATTTTGAGTGCACTAACAATATTTCAGAGTATAAAGCACTCCTAATTTGCCTCTAGATCACTAAAGAATGTGGATTTAAGAAGTTGTTAGTTAATGGTGATTCAAAACTAGTGGTGAAACAAGTTCAAAGTGTTTACACTAAAAATCACAAGAGGTTGAATAAGTACCAAAATAATGTATGGGATTACTTGGAAGGGTTCAAAGCTTTCAAAATTTAGTACCATGCTTGAGAGCTTAATCACTTGGTAGATATGATGGTAAAGAGAGCTACATAATTTAGTGCTAAACATAAGGGTCTTCCTTATGAGTATGAGGTTGAGATATTGCTAAGTCCCTCTATCCCTGATAACATTGATCATTGGTAAGTATTTGATAATGATGAATAAATAAAGATGTTTGTGTGTTGCATGAATGAATTTGAAGGAAATATCATAGAGTGGGACTCTATGGTACAAGTCTATGATGGAAAATAACCTTTGTATGGAGAAGAAAATTTGTATGGAAAAGAAATAATTTAGTTGAAAACTAATACTATCCAAAGAGGATTGGTTAGCTTAGAAGAAATATTTGATGGAGCTGATAGAGTCAAATCTAGGAACATTTACATATCAAAGGACATAACTGAGATTACCATTGGGATAATAGAAAGGCCAAGGAAGATTTGGCTAGGCACTCATTTAAGTAAAAAATAAAAATAAAACAATTTATTATATTATTAAAGAAGTACTAAGATTACTTATCATGGTCATATTTAAATTTGAAAGCTTATGAGGAGGATTTTTCCCAACATGTTGTTATTCTTCACCTTGATGCAAAAATATTTCACCAAAATAAGTGGCCCATCTTGGCCACTAATATGCAATAGGATTTGAATAAGTTAAGTGATGGTGGGATCATTAAATCCATCAGATATTCATCTTGGGTGGTAAACCTGGTCCCTGTTAGAAAAAAGAATGGAGACATGACTTTGTGTTGATTTTATAAATTTAAGAAAGGCTTCTCTAAAGGATAATTATTCATTGCCTAACATGGATAACATTCTCCAAGATGTCGCTAGATTTGAGATGTTGTCTAATCTTGATGGTTTTTTTGGTTACAACCAGGTGGTAGTAAAGGAGTCTAAAAGTTCCAAGACTAATTTCACTACCCCATGGGGCACTTACATGTATATTCAAATTCCATTTGGTTTGATGAATGTAGGTGCTGATTTTATAGAGCTATGGATGTATCCTTCACTAAATTAATCAACCAATTCATTATTATGTACCAATATGATGTTACAGTGTACTCTAGAATAAGAAGTGACCACTTGGTGCATTTAGAACAAATGTTGATTAGGTGCGGAGAGTTAGGGTCTCTCAATCCTATAAAATTCCACTTTGGGGTTCAAAATGCAATTTTTTTAGGAAATATTGTGTCCCAACAAGGTGTTATGATAGATCCTAAGAGAGTGGAGGCCATCAACAAAGTACCCATCCTACAGACCAAGAAAGGTATTCAATATTTCTTTGGCTAGATTAATTTTGTTAGAATATTTATTTCTAACTTTGTAGAGATTACTTTGCCTTTAAATTATATAATAAAAGAGGATTAGATTATATAGTGGGAGGAGAAGACCACATAATATTTTAAATATATCAAGGAAGCATTGAAAACTACCCTAGTGCTTGCTAGTCTTGATTATAGGAAATAATTCCAAATCTTTTCATTCACCTCCATGCATACTATTGTCGTAGTGCCACTACAAAAGAATGATGAAGGCCATGAGTAGCCAATTGCCTTTTTTAGAAAGGCACTACAAGGATCTGAGCTGAGATATACCATAATGGAAAAATAATCATTTTCACTTTTAAAGGCTATCAAGTAGTTTAGACCTTACATTTTGAGTTCAAATATTGTGGCCTAAATTCCTCATACTATGGTAAAGGACATATTGACTCAAAATGAAGCTACTAACAAAAGATGTCGATCAGTCAACAAGATTCAAGAATATGAATTGGAGATATAAACTACTAAGTTGTTTAGGGGTATGGGTTCAGCTAAGCCAATGAATTAAGAAAATTTATAGGTTGTGAAAGTAAATAATTTATAAAGAGTTATTGAAAACCTCAAATATAAATATAGCCAATCTCCATGGTACAGAGACATAGTCTATTATCTGAATAACTTGAATTTCCCCTCCTATTTAGATAAAAATCAAAGAAGGACACTAAAGTTAGTATCTCAAAAATATCTTCTATTAAAATATGATCTATCATGGAGAAACCTTGATGGTGTCCTCTTGAGATGTTTGGTGGAAAATGAGATTTCTTCAGTGACTATAGAATTCCATAATGGTGTGTGTGGTGGTCACTTATCTCCTAAAGTAATTGCACACAAGATTTTGAGGGCTGAGTATTGGTGGTTCACCTTATTCTAAGATGTTAATGACATGGTAATAAGATGTGAGGAATGTCAATGATTTTCTATAAGAATGAAGGCATCTAGATCACTTCCCCTATACCTAGTCTCTATTGAGGGACCTTTTAGGCAATGGGGAATGGATTTCATAGGTGAAATATAAAATGCCTCAAGTGTTGGTCATAAATAGATTTTAGTGTCTACTGACTAATTTAAAAAATGGGTTGAAGAAATCCCCACTAAATTATTGACTCGATAGATGGTCATTGATTTCTTATTGAATAATGTAATTTGTCGATTTAGAGTGCCAATCAAGGTCATATGTGATAATGCTATGTGATTTATATAAGTGAATTATGTGAAGAATATGGGATTGATTTAGCATATGCCTCTAATCATAATCTACAAGGAAATGGGTAGGCTGAGTCCAGTAATAAGAATTTGTTAAAAATCATCAAAAGGACCTTGGATGTTAACAAAAGAAAGTGGAGTGAGTATTTGAAGTTTGCTATCTAGGTGAATAGGCTAAATCCAAAGAGATCTACTAGGAAGAGCCCTTTTTAGCTTGTTTATGGAACTCAATTTTTCTTCCCCCTAAATGTATAGTTACCCACATACCAATTCATGCAACAAATAGCTGAGAATGAGGGAGAAATGAACCACTTTGAAGATAAAATTGATCAAATCATTAACCTTGATGAATCTTAATGACAAGCTCATGAATGGCATGTAAAGTTTAAGGAGTGAATAAAAATGATCTTTGATAGGAAAGTCACCCCAAGAACCTTTTAGGTCAATGATTTAGTTCTATTATGGGATAACAGGCATGAGGACAAAGGAAAACACGATAAGTTTGACTCCCTATGGATGGGGTTTTACACTATTGATTATCAAATAAGGCACCATACATTTTATATTGGAGATATTGATGGAGAAATTTTAGAATTTCTAGTTAATTTTAGACACCTCAAGCTTTTCCTAGATTGAGTCCATGATTACCTTTGTAAATATGTACATAATGTGTTTTCCTTTTTCATCTTCACAATCTAACTATTATTTGTGTTTATATATTTTTTTCCTTCTTTTTTTATTTGTTGGTCATTTTGGGCTACCCTATTGTAACTCTATGTTGAAATCCTTAGACTCTACATCCCATTGGATAGGTGACTAGTATGATGTTCTATGTGTACCCACTTGGGGTACCCATCCCCAAGCAAGAACCTATGTTAGTTCCCAAATTTTTACTAGAGTAATTGGGCTACTATCAGTAAAATTACCATGTCCAAACTAGATGAGTGTTAATATTTTAATTTCTTACCTCATCCCATCAAAATATCATATACATATTCATGATTAGTCATGAACATGTATTTGCTTTCACCAAGTGGTAAGTGTTCTTTCACTCCTTGCCAAATTCCTAAGGGGTACTTTTTGAACATGGAAGTTACTCTTGATAGCTTTGAAAGAATCATAAAATATAAATTAAAATTCCCATAGTGAGAGAATTCATGGTGAGAAGAGAAGGGTATGACCAAACTTTTCTCTATTCTAGGATTGGATGCTTTATGCTCAAGAGAGGGGGTTTTCAGGACTTCAGATGAAATCAATGATTTAAAATTGATGTATTTTGATGATTAAGGTGTCAAATAGATTGATGAATTTTTATCATAAGATACTTTTCATAAGTTTTTTTAGGGTCAAGGAAATATTACACCTTTCCTCAAATAAAGAGAACTAGTGCAAGATGGTAAAAGTGATTGAGAAGTCAAAACTCAGGTCTAAATTAGACATGTGGCAAAGTCTTGGGGCTTCAGATGTATCAAGCTCATTCTAAAATTTTCCCCTCTAAATGTGTTTGGGGTGAGATGTTTAAAGTCCCCAAGGTCCAAATATCTAAACTTGTAAGAAAAAATAATGCCACATGGTAGCTCCTCAAAAAAAATTGATTTTTGGCCACTTTTTGAAGATCACCCCTCTTAATTATTGGTGGGAATAATCTAAAAATCCCCAAAGGCCCAAATTCCCAAACTTGTGAGATAAAATTATAACACATGTTTATCTTGGTCCTAGAGAGGGCTCAAAGCTTATGCACTTCAGTACCTCCAAAAAATAACAAGTGAAAAGGTGAAAATATCCCTAAAGGCCTAAAAAGATGTCATAAATTCATGTCCCACTCATGTCACTCCATGCCCTACAAGGAGGACCATTTGGCATAATTGGGGAGTATTTGAATTTTCCCTCTCTTTTTTGAATAAGGCTTGAGTAATTAATGAGAATCAGGTGGTGAATAGTTATTGGGCTTTGGTGCATTAATGGTAACCCTAATCTTGAGATGCAAGGGACTATAACTTATGTATTTATCTTCATTCTAAAATAACCCTTTATATCTAGATCTTGCACATTTGCTTTTGAGTTATATGTGCCTGAGTTAAGTGTAGTGTGAGAATGTGATAGTAGTGAATTCTTCATAGACTCTCACATTCTAGTGTGCATAGCCATCTAGATTAAATAGTAAGTTTCCTAATTTCTCCCTATTTTCTGTTATTTGAAGAGAGTTAAGAGGAAGCTAAGGCTTATTCGAGTGAAGAGTTTATCTGGTATAGAAATTTTGCATTTAAGAATTAGAAAAATGGTAGCATCTTCTACCATAATAAAAGGCAATGTTGTTTCAATTTTAGATTCAATTAGGGATGCCGATGTTATATAGTTGCATTTTTGGGAAATATTGAATGTTATACAATAACCTGATCCCCTCCAAGTAATTTCCAATCTTAGCACCAATTATATTTCACCCACAACAACATTCCCTTTGGCTACCACATACCTAAAACTCATTATTGCATGTGCTCAAGCATGCCAAATAGACATAAGGCCTATTGATAATGGTGGTCATTCTATTGTATGCTCCTTAGAACCTTTGGCCCTCATCCCCATGTTAGTAATTATTTCCTATCCATAAAGCATTTCAATCTCCTTGGATGAATGCCACAATTATGCAAAAAAAAGGACAAAGATATCTAGGAAATTATTAATTTTTGTTAGCTAGCCAAGAAGAGACAAAAGGTCTCTAGAATATCTAAGAGCTTGGAGACAAAAGAGTTTAATGAGTTACCCCAATGCATCATTTCCATGTCCACCATGATTTATGGGATGCCTACCATCAAAATATTCAAGCCATGGATGTTTTTAATTATGATCTATGTGTTGGAGGGAAAGAAAAAGCGAGACTGGGCCTCCATACTCAATAACAACCTACATATACAAATGATGTATCTCCAAACTATAATTATTTATAAAGATGCATTTATAGGTACCTTCTATATGTCTTCCTATTTGATGTACAACCTTGTGCACAATAGGATTTTCCAAGAGCTCACTAGGAATATTTTAGGAATGAAAATATATGAGGTATATCCAGAGGTTACCCTGGAAGGATTCAAGAACAATTTATGTAATGTTTATAACTACTTTTTCAATGAAATCATGAGTGTCTTCTTCCTATTGATAGTATTGAATAGAATATCCAAAATATCCAAATAAGTGATTGAGAAATATGGTGCCACTTACATACAATTTAGGACATTCACATACATCAAGGTGAGTGGCTATGTTGGATTCCCACTCAAATTTCCTAGGTACCTAGATGACAAGTTGGTAGTGATGTAGCTAATCCAAAAAATGGTTCCACCACATAAAATGATTGTAGAAAAAAATATAAACAATCCTTTCAAATTTCTTGTGGTGATAGGGTTTTATTCATGTCCTTCTATGGCTAAGGAAAATGGGTTGAAAAAAGAGATGAGCTCATATGCACTTGATAAAATGCCACCCAACCCAATTTTGACATCAAGTGGTTGATAAACATAGCCACTAATGTAATTTTTCATAAGTCTCACTATGAAGACATTTAGTCTGACTGCACGACAAAGGAAGATGTTCAAAAATTAGAATTTATGAGGATGACTATGTAGGAAGTCATAGCCTACAACATTAATCCCATCCCTAAAGACATGGTAGATGATAAATTAACATCATATTCATTGTACAACACCAATAATATTAAATCCCATCCCATTGCTCAGCTAGATTTTAGAACTCAAGAGGATGATTTTATACCTAAGAGGTTAGTGTGAATAATGAACAGAACCTTTAGATGGATTAAGGAACATAGGGTCAACCTCAACATATATGAAACTCCTACTCTTCAATAATTAAGGTAGGTTAAGGAGTTAAAGGTATTTCTCTCAGGATATAATGGTGACTCTATAGTTTTATCTTCAGCCACAACCAATAAGGGCAAATACAAACTTGGAGACACCGACTTCATCAAACTAGAAGACATGGAGAAGATAATAATGACACAATCCAAGACTAGGTTATCCTTTTGAAAAATAATAATCTTGGTGGAGAAATGGGCTAAGATTATTATAGGGTAGGTCACGCTAGATAACATTACCCCCATCTCCATTTTAGGAAGGGGAGCCCCAAAAATTCTAACCATTTTAGTAGTTACTCCTACAATTACCCTAGCTATGGTCCTACATGCTTCACCCACACAAAAAGTGTCATTTCATCCTCCCCTAATGACATATGTAAGATAAAAGGAGGGGAAGACCAAGAGGAGTAACTAAGATCAAAGAGAGTCAAGAAGAGTTTATAACCCCCAAGTAAATCACCTATAAATAAAAAGGAGGTTGCATTCAAGGACCCTCTCTCCAAATAAATCCTTGTGAAAATAAAAAAGGACCAGGCCTCATATGCCCAAATATTGAGTGATATGAGTGAGGAGGAAGATTCAAATGAAGGTAGAACAATAGATGAAGTAATGAAGAATCAATGTGCCTTCACCCCTCCCCAAGTAAATACTAGGCAGAGGACTCATAGGGAGAGGCCACAAACCTTAGTAGAGGCCTTAACATGGACCAATCCATAGAATAAGAGGTCTTGGTGATAGAAAGCAAAGGTGATGAGGAGGTTAACTTAACCTTAGATGACCATTTTTCATTTGATGAAGTTGTTTAGGTTGGATTAGATGCAACCACTGAGGCCCAAGTCCCTCTTGAGAAAGATGTAGCCTCCTTAGATATAGAGGCATTTGTTGAAAATGTCATCTCCTAATCACCTACTTAGGATAGAGTTCATGAAGGTGAGGATAGTCAAGGACCTGATGGGGGGTTGAGGAAGACCCATAATGTGGTGACTAGGTCCCCACTGATAATGTAGAGGTAGGGGGAAAATGAGGGTGAAAAAATACAAAAGGGTACCCCAACCCTTTAGAGGTAAATAAAGAGTTAGATCCAATAAATAAATATTCTAATGAGGATATCTCAAGAAATGATAATTCCATTTAATTACCTTGAGATCTCCTTCCTCTCATCAAAGTTCATGTTCCAACCCATAATAAAGACCCTAAGGCTATGATTGGTGAAAAGCTGTTTGAATGCATAAAAGAGGTCATTGTAGCCTTTTATGACCTGGGGGTTCAAAAAAATAAAGAAGGCAAGGTGGTTATTGAGCCTTCTATCCAAACCATAGCATAGGGGAGCTCCATGTGGAAACTTCTCATGGAGTTCCACTAGCTATGGTTAAATTTTGAAGTTTTGATGTTGGTGAAAATCAAAAAATATAAAGGGATGGAAAAGAGCATGATAACGATGATGACATTGATAAATTCATGTTGAGCCCACCACCCAAACCCATGGCACTCCATGCAGCCATCTCATCAATGACACTACCCTACATTGACTCAAGGCTTTCCACAATGTTTTCAACCTCGGTGGGTTTCCAAACTAAGCCCCTTATCTAGGTTGTAGAGTAAGGAAAAATAAAGGAAGATGCTATGATCAAAATAAAGGACATTGATGTGATATATATCATTCAAAATCATAAGGTTAAGCCCCATAAGAAGGATAACACTTACTCCATGACCACTTACACATATAAGGGGGAAATAAATGTTGAGGTATCTATTCCCCTTCCTAATGCATTGAAGAAAGATGCTCCCCTAGATAGTTACTCCATTTATAGTTATTATCTTAGGGATCAATCATGAAAGGAGTTGATGCACAGTTCATAGGTTTTAGCTAATATGGTGGAACAAAGGATGTATAAAGATAAAGCCACCATGGAAGAGTTAAAAGTGGAAAATCAAGGTATGATCCAATACTTGCAAACATTATTGAGTAAGCCAAAAGCAATAACTTTGACCACCATTAAGACTCTAAACCTTCATCTTTTCTCCATGGGGTCACTAGATTTTAGTTAATTTGATGAGCTAAAATCCAAAGTGTGGGATACAATATAATGGAAAGAAGATCTAAGGACCCAAGCCAAAGAGATCATCCATTCAACATTAGAATGCTTGGATAGCATAATAGATAAGGGGAAAGATTGTGAAACCCAAATGTATTTTTATGATGCAAACATAAAAAATTGGTAGAGGATCTAGCTTAAAGTAGATGAAATGTGAAATATGGGTAGTAATGTTTTAATGATAAAGAAGATTGTCTATTTAGATGATAAAAAGAAGCCCAAAGAATATCAATTGACAATAAATCATTGATTGGCAGTGCTCAAGGAGGGCATCTTTGATTTAAAAGGAGAAGAGAAGTCTCTCAAGATTTCTACCAAGGAAATAGGTGTCACCCTTAGAAAAATGGTGAATCTTGATGGGGAAGGTAATTTCATGGAAGGTACAATATATAGTGCTTTGAAAAACCTCATTAATGCACCTCAAGGAGCTTTTTATGCCCAAAAAATAAGATAGTTAGTAGCACTTGAGAAAGATTTTGACCTACTCAAAGTATTCATTAGGTTAAAAATAGGCCAAAATTCACAAGATCACCACTTGGTTAGAGTAATTTGATATCAAATTCAAATACCAAGCTAGACTAGATCAAAATTATATTGCCTCCATGATTGATAGGTATATGAATTATAAGAACAAGTTGGTGAAGGCTTCAATTATCAATATTGATTCTAAAGCATAACAAATCATTTCAATTTTTTCCTAGCTAGAAATATTATTTTATCTTCTCTCTCTCTCTCTCTCTCTCTCTCTCTCTCTCTCTCTCTCTCTCTCTCTCTCTCTCTCTCTCTCTCTCTCTCTCTCTCTTCTCTCTCTCTCTCTCTCTCTCTCTCTCTCTCTCTCTCTCTCTCTCTCTCTCTCTCTCTCTCTCTCTCTCTCTCTCTCTCTCTCTCTCTCTCTCTCTCTCTCTCTCTCTCTCTCCCTCCCTCCCTCCCTCCCTCCCTCTCTCTCTCTCTCTCTCTCTCTCTCTCTCTCTCTCTCTCTCTCTCTCTCTCTCTCTCTCTCTCTCTCTCTCTCTCTCTCTCTCTCTCTCTCTCTCTCTCTCTCTCTCTCTATTATTGTTTCCCACTTAAAAACCATTATACTACACCCATTAGTAGCATGTCCCTTTCAAAGTTAGTTTGAATAACCATGCGTATAAGAAAGAGACATATTTTTTTGTTGCATAAAGAGACAAAGGTTGTTTTTTACTTTCTAGGGTTATTCCCCATGTGTCTAACTAAAAATGTTCTACCATGATGGAGTATCATGTTTTTCATCATCATTGAAGCATGAGCACAAGTCAAAGGAATCAAGTTTGTTACAATAGACTCTAGGCTTGAGAAATAATTTTCCAGCTAGAGCATCTTCAAGAGTGGGCTATGTTTTACTAAAATTATATAATTAAAGGGGGTTTATCCTTTTAAAGAGGTTGTTTAATTTTTTGAGTACAAATTTATAGCTTAGGAGAGTTCTCCCTATGTAATTTTTTGATGCCAAACTTACTCCTCTTGTAAAATCATTGGTAATATTTAAGAGCATTTGAAATGTCTCCCTTATTATAAAAATGTTTTGCATGGTGTTATGACATGTAATTATTAAGAAAAATTATATTTAGCTTTGATTTAGCTAATATATGGAATATGTTCATGATTTATTATTTCTTCTTATTCTTGAAATAGAATGCTCTATTTTACATGCTTAGTGGATTGGTTATCTGATGTACACTTCTTTATGGTAGTCATTTAAGGTTCAAATCTAGAGTATAAAATCATTTCCATTTTGATATGTGAGAATAGGGAATTGATATCCTTCTTAAGGGTAGTCCTGGGTTTATGAATTCAATAGGTAGGAATTCTTGAATGGTTATTTGCAGGGCTATAGGTAAACTATTGATGGTCATTTGTGCATGATTTCATCTTATATATTTTGAAATAAAAAACATTTATTAAATGAAGGTAACATAGTTATTATGTGAATGTCTCCATATTCATTTGTTAATCCATCCACACCCTTATCCGTAATTGAAATCAAATTGGTTTTACCCTATCCTACCCTATACATAGTACATAATTTATATATCATAAGTATTGTTTACATTACAGATGCATGAAGCTTTGCATATTTGAAATGCATTTTATCTATGTGATTTAAACCTCAGTACTGCAGTCTCCCACTTATTTGTTGATGTCTAAAGTTATTATCAAAGTGAAGGTTGCAATCACATATTTATCTACCTTTAGTGGCTTGTTATTTATTTAGTACATTTTATCATTCTGTGTGACAACCCTTCCTAGGTGGATTGAGCAATCTTGGTTATGTTCTAGTCAAATTTTTTTGTCTTTGCATTAATAATTCCCATGGAGGGTAAACTATAGAATCTCTCCATATGAGGGAGATTCCCTATAGGTCCTTTCACCTTGGATAAGTAGTAGGGAAATAACCATACCCTTTTTAGGTGCCTCCCAATGATTTTCTCAAGTCTGGTCCATTTTTTATGCTGAACCCTTCCTCAACTACAATGAAATTTTAGCAGGGTCTTCATTTCTATTTGTCATTTGTTTCAAATATGCAAGGCTAGATCAAATAGGTGTAAAATTGGGAACCAACACATTTAATCTTGTTTATTTTTGTAATTGATTTTGATTAACATTTTAACTCTTTCAAGATTTGATCAAGTACCTCACTTAATGGGTCCATAGGCTAAATTTATAGTTGTTATGACATAAGTTGATTAGGGATGAATATGTGAGATGTTATTATTGTGTACAAGATAGTAACCTAAATAAGGATGCTTCAATAAGATTCTGATCATTAATGAATGATGTGTAAACAAATTTTGGATGTTTAATGATTCCTAGGCTTAATTTATAATGGTTTGTAGGAATTAGTTTGAGGTCCGATCAGAAGCCAGTTATGGCTAGAGTTAGGTGTTTACACTAATAAGACAAACCAAACTAAAAAAAATCCTCAAAGTAGGAATTTTAATTTTCAAAGGACCAATAGGTAGTGGAGTATTAGGCCTAAAAATGGAAATGTTCATAGCCCCCTAGATAATACAAATTATAATACCAACAATAGGGATTTAGAATAAGTAAACATGCTTGATTTTTCCTTGTCAACATGGTTAAAAGTGCACACTATAGTTGATCATGTTGAAATAGACTGTGATGAATTCATAACCACCTCTAATATCTTCTAAAATGATATGGAAAATCTATAAATAGTTCCTAAACCTAATGATAATTTAGACCAAGATGGATACCTAAAAATTCCCATTTTAGGATAATAATGATCCTAAGGATAACCTAGATGAGGTCCATTCCTGTAAGTAGCTCCAAAGGGGAAACAATTATCATTTGAGGAGAAAACTTCAAAACCCTTTGACCACCTTTACTCAAAATAACACACAAGTTCAACTTCATATGAATTCAAGTAACGATCCCCCTCCACCTAAGCAACCTATAACATCTTATTAATCTAATAAAAACAAAACCCCTCCATGAGATGATAAACTAATATAATAAAAGAAAATTATGTATAAAATTGTAGATAATCTAAAGAGAATAAAATAGAAAATAACTATTTATGATTTGCTTTAAATTTCTAATAAAAATGAATTATTATTAAAATAAATATCCCCTTCTATAGGGAAGGAACATGCTAAGACTATTGATGTACATGTTGATATTTTCAAAGAAAAAACTGAAATTCCATCTTTTATGCTTATAGTTTGTATTTTGGGTAAAAACTTACATATATATCTTATGGATTCAGGTTCTTCAAGTAATTATCCCATATGTAATTTTTCAACAATTGGGCCTCACTCTGACAAAATGAAATAAAAAATGTGACCAACTAGACAAGTCAAAGGTGAAAGTGGTGTCCAAGTTGAACCACATATATATGCATCTAGATTTGAAGCCAAAAAATCAACAATTTATTGACATCCAAGTGATGGACACAATAAATGCATATGATATTCTATTGATTAGAGATTGGTCCATGATTCTTAATGTTTATATTAAAATAAACTTCTCACATATGTGTCTCCCATGGAGAGGTATTCCAAACCAAAACATAATTGAGAGAGAACCCAAGATGACTTGCGTGATTACATAGTAAAGTAGAAAAAATGATTTTTTTTAAGAAGAGTCAGAACTTAGGGTGTATACTTAAGAAATGAAGTAGAATCTCATGAAATCTTATCTATTACTATGCTAACTGTGTATCATGAAAAAATAGAAAATGATGATGTAAATCAATTAGATGAGGAGGATTTCATTTTTTACCCTAAGATAAATTTTATTCATAGTGCTGACCTAACATATAAAAGTGTAGAACAAGTTGATCTAAGTGCAAAATCTTGTCAACAATGGGTACGAATGATTTATAAATCAATAAACTAAAACATGTTGAGGCAAGGGAAACACAAAATTTTAAAGATCCTATGGTGATATAATAATTATTATAAGTAGTCCAATGATTACCTATGATAATAAATACCTAACCATGAGGTCATTTTCAGCTAATAAGTAAATCATATGCCCATTAGGAATTGATAAAATTAATGATGAATTCAATGTTGTATCAACATCTACTCACTAGAATCCAATGTACATATTTGAAAATCACTTATGGACTCTAAAATTTGATGGATCTAAGTCTAATAATGGGTGTGGTGTGTGTGTAGATCTCATTAACCCATGAAGGAAAACATACTTGTATTCCTTCTACCTATAATTTTCCTACACAAACAATGTGGATGAATATGTAATACTAGTTCTCAACCTCTGATTTACTCTAAGAAATAAAGTGAAGAATATCAAAGTGCTCAGTGATTCATAATTGGTTGTCAAAAAAGTGAGAATATAATATTTTTTCAATGATAAATTTTTATCTAGATACCATGGTCAAGTAAGGATCTTGATAGAGAGCTTCAATTCATTTAATACATAGGTATTACCTCACATAAAAAACTACACTATAGATGCATTGGCAATAGCTGCAAGTATATTGGAACTTTTTGTGAACTATAAATTAAGGATAGTATCAATGGAATTGGTATCCACACCCTTAATTATTGATAACATTAGGAACCTCTAGGTGTTAAATGATGATTAACACATTCTTAAATTCATCACCATCATTGAGGTGTTTGTCATCTAGATTATAGATAATGATAGTCGATAAGAGTGTGAACTAGATCAAGAACAGATTATGAACTTGAAAACAAAAAATATTCCAAAGGTAATGATATCATTAGAGTGAAAATCTGATATGTATTATCAAGGAGAATAATAAAAATCAAGTTTGATAAAAGGCTTCATGATCATCATAATTTAGGTAATGCCAATTATTTAAAAAATGTGATTTTAGGCACTTTGCTTTGTTATTTTTGGGAATAATAGAGTTTTATTCATATTTAATAAACAAGTTTGATTAGGGAAAATTAGTAAATAATATTCCTAATTATGACTACTGATTTGTGATTTTGAATGACAATTTGACCTTTCTAAAAATAATAAGAGAACAAGGAGAAATATAACTTAGCTTATTCTTAGTTGTCTATTATAAAATAGTGTCTATAAATTTGCATGTAGGATTGGGACACTCTCACAAATAGGATCCTAAAATTCATTTTTTTATTAGATAGGAGTGCTAGAACTAGACACCCTAGGCTCTAGTGCTATAGTCCTTCTTTAGAATTATTTTCTTAAGAGTTTAAGCTTTCTGGGTTTTGTTTTCCTACTCAAGGTGAGCCTATTTTTCAATTTTCAAGTCTTCACTATCAATATAACTCCATATAGAGATGATTATTCATGTACTTGGATCTTCTATACAAATGAAATAAACTTTGGAAAATAGGGAAAAGGGGTTAGTGTGTAAAGGATACACTAGACGCACATCACACCCCATGTGTGGGAATACTACTTACATACTCATACTCCAAGGAGGGATCAAGCTAATGTAATTATCCCATTGAAGTGCTTAGTGAAATTGTGTATGAAAATGCAACTAAATATGAAACTAGGTGTACTTTAGATAGCTAGGGACTAGTGCAAGGGATTGAATAGGTTTGGAATACTATTGGAAGGTTTTATGTAGATAATAGGGAAGAGTGCTTGAGTTTACATGCTTGTATTATTTATTCTCTCTTGTAAATGAGTGTTAACCCTTCTAATTGGACTTTAAATGGGTTTATATAGGAAAATATTGATAATGGGTTCAATGTATTCACAATAGGCTAACAAGGATCAAAATAATCTGATCATTGGGGCTTAAAATGTACTTAGACAATAGCATCAAAGGACTGACACCCTAGAGTTTAGTGATATAGTGAAAGTTGTGTGCTATTATTTAGAGGTTATGAGACTTGGGGGATGGATTTATCTTGGGGAAAGTAGTTTGGGTCAGCTAGTGTTAAGTTTAGAAGGCCACAAATGTCTAAGAATTAGTGAAAAAGAGACTAAGATGGTGAAGAGAGAAAGCAAGAGGAACCTATAGTTTGGGTTTCTTTAGTCATGCTCAAGTAACCAAATTTGGCATTTTATATGACTAGATTCCCCCCCCCCCCCCACCCCCTTTATTCTAGTGATGCAACAAAGTGAAATACTATGATAAAAGAAAGAATAAAAATCATACTTAAACTTACCTACAAAGTTGAAGCCCATGAATCTTGTGTGATGTTATGTAATGCTGGATAGTGTATAGAGAACACTTTATGCAAGTGTGAATATACAAAATGAAACAAAGATTAGATTAGTTCTTAATATATGTGATATAAAACAAAAACATACAAAAATGAAGTAAAAAGTAAAGGAAGAGAAATGAATAAATACACCTCATTAGGTACGTGAACTAATACAAAACTTGTTATGATCCTAAGTAAGATGAGTAATGTTTGATTATGTTGGATGATGTTGTACCAAAAGTTATATCATGAATATAGCTAAGTGCTCAATTCCCCAAAAGTGGATCAAGATTGTAAAGGTAGGACCTTTGGGTCCATCATCATCTATTGAGAAAAGCAATGAATCATGTGTGTGTCAATCAATATTTAGACTTGTGTGTATAATACCTCTAAATAGGTGGCTCAAGAATACAATGGCTAGCTAGACCTTTGGCTCCATCATTTCCCCATGAAGCGAAGCTATGAAGTGATACTGATAAATAATAGATGTCTTATGATATAGATCATGGAGCCCATGGATGATTTAAAAGTCTAACAATGTGGCATGGATAGTTGAATGTATGTTGGCAACTAGGCCACTCTCGGCCATTTCAAAAGATGGAGGTTAGGCTTGTATGAAATACACTCCAAAATTGATGCAATATGCTCATGTAAAAACCAAATCAGGAACTCATGTACTCAAGAAGTTAAACTTGTATGAAATTTCAAATTGAGAAATGATACCAACCACCTTCATATGGAGTAAGGCATGAAATTAGTGAAATGCCTGGGTAATGAACTAAAATCAAAAATTAAAAAACAAATATGCCATGCACATTACCCCAAATTATTTGTGTCTAAAACATGGATTTTGATCTCGAAGCTATGTCAACTAATCTAAAACTAGAAGTGAGAGTCATCATGTCACACATAATACCCCCTATATCTATATTTATTGAGAAAATTTTACTAAAACTGTTGATTCTAACTGATTTGGATGTGAAATAATAGTAGTTAAGCTAAACTTTTTGCCTATTACTAGAAAACTTGGGTGTTTTTCTACCTAGACAAGAGTTACAAAATGAGGACACCCTTATGTTTGGTGTTACTATCCATTTCCAAGGTTGTTTTCCAACACTAAAATTAGTTGTTGATCTAGAATCATCACTATTTTTTGTTCTATTTTGACTAGCTTGACCTCTATGTTCTAAATTGGATGATCTAAATTTTGCTCTTTTGATTTTTAGGAGATTTAATCTCTTTGATAAAACCCTTATTCATTTCCCCCTCTTCTAAGGTTAGGAATGATTGAACCTGCAATGACTACCCTCAGAAGAAAAGAGTCTTGTAAGTGTGATATGCTACATAGATACATGATATAGTAATGAAATTTGACAATATATCTCTAGATATTACAATGTTTGTATTGAGAGTTTTTTTAGATCAACATGGGTATGCCTAGATAGATATAACAATATAAAATCATGTGTAATGTACTAAACTAGAACTAGAAATGTTAGTTGTTATTTATTAGTTGATAGGGAGGGATGGAGCATGATGTCCATCATGGCATCTAAAAAGGTAAGGTAAATGCATGATATGGATCATGACATTACAAACAAGGATAAGAAATCAAGAAAAAAACATACAAAGAAGGAAGCATATAAGGTTGCCCAAGGGGCCACACAAACATAGGACATGGGCAAATGTCACTCAAATGGGAAAACAAACATAGAAGGCATGTTAAAATACCATATACACATATAATTTGAAACAAGCAAAGATTGGCATGAGGGCCATAAGCACATAAAATATTACAAGCAAGGTACATTGGCAAATGTCTAAAGATATACAAACATGAATAAAAGCAAAGGACATTGGTAAATGTCCTAAGGCACACATAAGAAATAAAACTAGAATTGGAAATGGAAACACATATAGATATGCAAAGCAAGAAAGGAAAGAATGTAAACTAAAAAGGTAGAATCACATCTAACTAATCAAAGCAAGACTAAAAGTATGAAAGACATGTCTAGTACAATACTATGTATATGCTAGGAGATAAACAAGTGCTAGATACTATTGAAATATTGATATAGTAATCTGGTAAGTAATGTACATTAGTATCATAACTTAGAGTGTGTAGTGTAGGATTGATAGAACCTAGATGGTGTTTTCATGTAGAAGATGCCCCTAGTGGGTATGAATATTGATGTGTGTCTTGAATAGAAGTAAGAATAACCCCTCAGTAGGTATAGTGAAGCAATTAAGGATCTGTAAATCACTACACACACTCAAAAGAGATCAAATGAAGTATGGTAATGTAGATAATCAAAAAATAATAGCATGAAATAACAAATGTAAGTCTTGGAATGATATTAGTAATGTAAATCATGCATGATGCATACAATCAAAATATTTTTTTGGTATTTTTGAATTTTGTATTGTTTTTGTACTTTTTTGAAAATATTTGAAATATATACAATCAAATAAGAGAGTTTATGTAAAATTATGCTAGGATAGGATGATACTAATCGATGAGTCTCATGCGAGACTCATTATCATGGTGTCTTATATCGAGGAGTAGAATCATTAATGAATGTGAATCATGATGAAAATTTTGAAAATGTAGATTTGAAAGATATATATGTTGCAGATGCTTTAAAATATTTGAATTAAAAATTGATTATCAGGCCCTGTTGTAACTTTGAGAAGTGGATGTAACTATAGGGATCTTATGGACCCATCTAGAAGTAGGAGATGCTCTTTAAACATGTGCTTTATGTGTAGACCCATGAGATCTTAATGAAACTACTCTAGGTGTGAAAATTATAGATGGAAGTTGTATAGAATCCCAAAGTTATAGAGGTGTATGAACCCTCTTTATTGGTGATGGATGTGTCAATTGTGTTTGAATTTGTAGTGGAGGAAGAAATATAACTGGTGGTGAAACTAAAATTAGTAGAGAAGATGGAACTAGTGATTGCCATGTAGATGGATCTAAATTTGGGATTAGTAACTCATATGGAAGTTTTCAAACTATAATAACCTAATTATCATGAATGATTTTCATGCATCTATGAAATGTAGATGGTACTACTCAAATTTTATGAATCCATGGGTGACCAAGTAACATATCAAACACTCGTGCACTGGGAACGATAGTGAAATGTGTGGTCACATGTGTTGGACAAATCTATAATGGAATTATAATGTCACCCAATCAACTTTGTATGTGCCCATTGAATCCACTAATAATTATATATATTAGGGTGATATCCTACTCTGAATAGCCCAAATGTTGTAATAATGTAATGGTGCACATGTTGACACTATAATCATTATCAATGAGAACACTCTGAATGGACTGATTATCAATATGTGCTCTAATAAAGAGTACATTATAATCTAAATTATCCTAAAAATATCTTGATTTGAGAAGGATATCAAAGGTCTAGTTGGAACCCTAGACTCATAAACACTGATCATACCACTTAAGGGATGTGACTCAACTAAAGGTGTCTGGTATGTAACTAATGGTGGATGTACATGATATGCATGGTGAACCCCTAATGTGTCCCTTGTATCCTATTTTGAATTCTATGGAAATGGATCTATGAATATTTTCAAATATTTATCCTATGATGCTTTTGCATGTGGAGGCTCAACTAAAGTGCCAAGATCAAATACGTTGGCATCTATTAAGTCATGTATCTTATTGTCATGTCCCCTTTTCAGTTGACATGTTTTGAGTTCATTATTAGCCTATTATGCGACCCTCATAGGCTGATAGGATGGTTAGAGGGTCTTGATGGAGATGGGCGTGGCTTTGTTTAGCAAAATTTTTTCTAGTTGGCTTTCGTTTGGGCTCGATTGGACATGTATTGAGGGAGATATTAATATTTGATTGATTTAATCAAATATTAATTATTTGGTCTAATTTTAAATTAGAAACCCTAATTCTAATTTAAGAAAACCCTAATTAGGGCAAGCATATCTTTTGAGGGTATAAGGGTTTCTCATGGAGGCCATAATTGATTATGCATATGATTATTGATTTTGATTTCTGAAGAATTCTTCTATGAAGACTGAGCCAAGGGTTCCAGGATTCCATTGCAGTGGAGAATGTCAACTCTTCATTGTGTGTGATTCAGAGGCTGTGAAATATCAGCTAATCTATTGCCAAATCGAGAGATAGCTTCATAAAAATTTATCACAGAGATATACAGATTTGGTAGATAGCTTCACACAGAAGTTATCACAGTATTTCAGGTATTTTCTTTATTTAATTTTTGATCCAATAAGTAATACAGATATAGATTTTCTGTATTAGAATCATATATTCTTGAGACCAAGTCATTCAGCTATCAGGGGTTGGAAACAGATAGGTTGTGTTTAATTGGCAGCCGTACTAAGTCCGTACAGGTCCGTACAGATCCGCTTAGGCACCGACCTCGGTAGACAGAGATCCCCAGTGACCGACATCGGCTAACTGAAGACCGATGTCGGTAGAGAAGGACCTACAGAGACTGATGTCGGTAGTATATCGATCAACGCTAGCGACTGTGTGTTCGACACAACAGGCCGAGACGAGACAGAATTTAGGTTTCATTTCTAGATTGGCAGAAGATCAGGGTTTTAAGACTGGATGTTAATATTCTTTATTTGTATGAGAGAATGCTGTAATTGTAATTCTTTGAACAAGTGATAAGATATTTGATTAGCAGATAAGAGATTTATTGTGATTTATTTACTTATTTGAAATTATCTTGCAAAATCATATTCTTGGTTTAGTGTTTTTGTGTTTTTATATTCTCTATTTGAAGGGGATATTACAGTGGTATCAGAGCTTTTGTGGAGAAAAAGGAGCCCCTAAGTAAGGGACATCACAGTGGTTTGACATGTCCCCTTTTCAGTTGACATGTTTTGAGTTCATGGTTAGCCTATTATGCGACCCTCGTAGGCTGATAGGATGGTTAGAAGGTCTTGATGGAGATGGGCGTGGCTTCGTTTAGCAGAATTTTTTCTAGTTGGCTTTCATTTGGGCTCGATTGGATAGGTATTGAGGGAGATATTAATATTTGATTGATTTAATCAAATATTAATTATTTGGTCTAATTTTAAATTAGAAACCCTAATTCTAATTTAAGAAAACCCTAATTAGGGCAAGCATATCTTTTGAGGGTATAAGGGTTTCTCATGGAGGCCATAATTGATTATGCATATGATTATTGATTTTGATTTTTGAAGAATTCTTCTGTGAAGACTGAGCCAAGGGTTCTAGGATTCCATTGTAGTGGAGAATGTCAACTCTTCATTGTGTGTGATTCAGAGGCTGTGAAATATCAGCTGATTTATTGCCAAATTGAGAGATAGCTTCATACAGAAGTTATCACAGAGATATACAGATTTGGGAGATAGCTTCACACAAAAGTTATCACAGTATTTCAGGTATTTTCTTTATTTAGTTTTTGATCCAATAAGTAATATAGATATAGATTTTCTGTATTAGAATCGTATATTCTTGAGACTAGGTCGTTCAACTATCAAGGGTTGGAAATAGATAGGTTGTGTTTAATTGGCGGCCGTACTAAGTCCGTACAGGTCCGTACATATCCACTCAAGCACCGACCTCAACAGACAAAGATCCCTAGTGACCGACATCAGCTGACTGAAGACCGATGTCGGCAAAGAAGGACCTACAAAGACTGGCATCGGTAGTATATCGACTGACACTGGTGACTGTGTGTTTGACACAGCAGGCCGAGATGAGACAGAATTCAGGTTTCATTTCCAGATTGGCAGAAGATCAAGGTTTTAAGACTGGATGTTAATATTCTTTATTTGTATGAGAGAATGTTGTAATTGTAATTCTTTGAACAAGTGATAAGATATTTGATTAGCAGATAAGAGATTTACTGTGATTTATTTACTTATTTGAAATTATCTTGCAAAATTGTATTCTTGGTTCAGTGTTTTTGTGTTTCTATATTCTCTGTTTGAAGGGGATATTACACTTATGTTTCAAACTAATGCATATGTTTCTAGTTTGTCTTGGTGCCCTATGGTAATCACAAAATACCTAAGGATCATATCCCTTGGGAAGAGGTTTAGTTGGATCATATCCCTTGGGAAGAGGTTTAGTTGGATCAACTTCCCAAATAAGATGGAGAAATATGACATTATAATCCAAAGGCTACTATAAAATCCTAGCTAGAGGAACTGGAAGATGTGAGATAGTATGCCAAGGTGGTGCTAATAAAATTATATGTTGAAGATGATCTAAAGCTACATTTACTATAGGTTGATTCTTCCCTTTTATATCATTGAACTTAACCTTTTATGGGACTTTATTATTACTCTTATTAGTTGTGTCTAGAATGCTTATATACTTGATTTTTCCCATTGAAATCAGTTTCACTTCTCTTTCCTTTAGTTTATGAAACAACTCAATAAAGGAAGAGAATCACTTGAACATGATTTATTCATGAAGTGTTGGTAGAAGACTCTATTTTTAGTGGTTTTGTAACTCTTGATTTGCCATGGGACTAGTCATCTTAGGCAAGATGGTCTTATATCAAAGAACATAGTCTGTGAGATGTTCATTTTGTCATTTTTTTGTTGAGAAATTTGAGCATATAAAACTTTATCACCAATGTTAATTTTGAAGTGTGCTAAGAACATGTTAGCTAAAGGATTGAATGTATGAACCAACTAATTTGGTAAACTATAAAACCATTCTAAAGTATAATCCTTTAGGTTTTGTGTAAATATCTTGGCAAGTATCCAATCATTTTATACACAGTATAATAATTCTATGTGAAACTCTCTCAAGTGTGTCTTTGGATCACCCTTGCCATCATAAAGAGTAATCTTGGGTTGAACAAAACCTTATGGAAAGGGTGTAAAATCAATATGGTGTGCCAATGGTGTATGTAGAAGATCAAAATAATCCAAAGCCTGTGTAGGTCTAGTGGTACCTTGATCAAGATGTAGCACCTTCGATTGAAGAGATATTATCTCTTGCACAAGGGTTGCCACATCAAGAGAAAGGGATGTACTAGCTATAACTAGTGGCATAGAGGTAGGTTGAGCTGTTATAGGTGGTTGTTGAGACATAATTGCCCTTATAGTGTCATTTTTTTCTTTATGGTTTGAGAACATTGACCATTGTTCTCTTTTTTATTCTTCATATAGAATTCTAAACATGTCATCTTGCATATTTGGATGTTTTGTTAAGAGTTCTTGAATTTCTCTTTTATCAGTTTCATCAAAATTGGTATATTGGGCCATTGTGAAACTAAGAAAACAATTTATAATGTTTTAGATTAAGGTAAAAATAGGTTTTGAAGGGACCCCGAAACCTTGAACAAGGAGAAAGATAAACATTAAAGCACAACCAGGTTAACACAAGAACCTGATAACAAAAAAGAGCCAAAACCAGGTTTTACATGGACCTGTAACCAACAGATAAGAACAAAAAAATAGCTGTCAAAACACTGATCTGAAAGAAAACAAAGCTTCCAGAACCGTAACCAGCAAACCAAAAAATGACCGGTTTACTGCCCCCAAAAACCAATCAACAGAAAGGAACTTTGGATGAATCTTTTAAATTCAGATTTTTCTTTTTGCATGACCGAAGATTCATTTCAAGCGGAGGGACCAAAGGCTTAGACTTCTTTCTTCTGACTACAGTCTAGCCATCTTCAACCTTAGCTACCTTAGCAACCCATGCCTCAGAAGACAAAGATATTTGGCCACCAATAGGCATAAACTCCTTGTGACAGTCTAACACAGTTTGGCTCTTTGAAAGATCCTCCAGAACAGGGGATGAGATCACCATCTCCTCCACAGGCTCAGCTGTATTATTAACTATAGCCTCCTCAGAGGCTTCATTTGATTGATTCTCCAGTGAATCCTCTTCATCTTCCGATTTGGGTTGCACCCTTTCCTCATTCTCGGTCTCGGAATCTGTAGAAGTCTCCAAAGGTAGTTTGTCTGTGCTATGTTCAGAGAAATCCTTTGGTCACCAAGAAGGTGAATGTCTGGGATTGTTTTTCCCAGCACCACAATGGGCAGCTAAATGTCCCGTCTGGTAACACTTCCTACACCTGAAAGGAATCCCCTCATAATCCAATATTTGTGTCCAGGTACCCCTTGGGGAGTCAATGCATATCGCCTCAGGAAGGCCCTTTGAAACATCCAGAACAGCCAGAAATCGTGCACAAGTCGAATGGGGGCTCTTCGTGCAGTCATCTTCATATAGAAAAAATTTATAATGTTTTTGAATGTGTTTTTTTAATAAATTTTAATAGGAAATGTGTTAGAAAAGGAAATTATTGAATATAAGAAATGCAAGTTCCTAAAAATAGCTAATTGGAATTTGTATAAAAAGGATACAAAGCTCACAAACATGTAAGGTGATACCTCAAAAATTGAAAAGGTACTAGTATATGTAACTAAGGATTTTTTGAAAATATTTATGCAAAATATTATGAATTTTAAATTGATTTTTTGAGTTTGATATGCAACTATAAATTTAGAAAATTATTGGAAAATAACTGAGAATTAGTTGATGCACCTAGGGTTTTTTTAATGATTTTTTTTTTTAAATTAATATGGTAATTTAAAAAAATTGATATGAATTTATATAAAATTTGTAGAGTTTTTCTTGAAAAAAATATGAAAAATCTAAAAATATTTCTAAAATTAGGAATATATTTTTCCTATTGTTTGGAATGTGTTTATATGCAAAAATGACCTAGTATGTGCAAACTAGGGTTTTAACAAAATATATTGAAATTTTGTAATGAATCTTTAGATTTGTAATTTTTAAATATAGGAAAAATTAGGAAATTGAGGACAAAAATTAAAAATAACTTACCAAATGTTTTATAGGTTTTTTGTGCAAAATTTTGAATAATGGAGTTTTATTCTTATTTAATAAATAATTTTGATTCAGGAAAATCAATAAATAATATTCCTAATTATGACTACTTATTTGTGAATTTGAACTACAATTTGACCTTTTTAAAAATAGTAAGAGAACAAGGAGAAATGTAACTTAGCTTATTCTGAGTTGTTTTATCCGAGATAAGGTCTATAAATTTGCATGTAGGAATGGGAAACTATCATAAAAAATATCCTAGACTTCATTTTTTGATTGGATGGGAGTACCAAAACTAGACACTCTAGGCTCTAGTGTTATAGTCCTTCTCTGGCATTATTGTCCTAAGAGTTTAATCTTTTTGGGTTTTGTTTGCCTACTCAAGGTGAGCCTGTGTACCAAGTTTCAAGTATTTGATATCAATAGAACTCCTTGTAGAGATATTTTTTCATGTACTTCGATCTTTTATACAATTGAAAGAAACTTTGGAAAATAGGGAAAGAGGGTTAGTGTGTAAAGGATATGCTAGATTCACTTCACACCCCATGTGTGGGTACACTACCTACACATCAATACTTTGAGGAGGGATCAAGCTAAGGTAGTTCTCCCATTGAAGTGATTGGAGTAATTGTGTATGAAAATGAAACTAAATGTAAAATTGGGTATAATTTATATGGATAGGGACTAGTGCAAGGGTTGGAATAGGATTGGAATAATATTGGAAGGCTATATGCAGAGAATAGGGAAGAGTGATTGAGTGTAATTACTTGTATTCTTGCTTATCTATTATTTATGAGTGATAACCCTTCTAAATGGAATTTTAATGGGTTTATATAGGAAAATATTGATCATGGGTTAGATGTATTCACATTAGGCTAATAAGGAAAAGGATAAGGATCAGAAGAATCTAACTGTTGGGGCTCAAAATTCACTTAGACATCAACAATAAAAGTGGGATGGATTTATCATGGGGAAAGTAGTCTAGGTCATTTAGGGTTAAGTTTAGAAGGCCAAAAACTTATGGGAGTCAATGGAAAAGAGCCTAAGATGGTAAAGAGATAAATCAAAATGGACCTATGGGTTGGGTGTCATTATTCATGCTTAAGTAACCAAATTTCACATTTTATATGACTACACACTAGATACACTCAAAAGAAAAAACAATGGATCACACAATCCATTAGAGACTTCAAAGAGGTCATTCTATGGAGCTATGCAGACATGAATGTGTTTGACACTTCAAATCTCACATAAAAATTCCCATGATTTCATTTTTAGAGCCTTTAATCCTCAAGCCTTGGGTCAAGCCTTTTCAATAAATAAAAAGGCTCATGAATCCATTTTTAGTGTCATTAATCATCACATAAGTCCAAAATATGCTCTTATCAAGGATTATATTTCTTGTAATACACTCCACATGAGTGGATAATTTGGTCCCAATTAGAAAAAAAAATGGATATATTCACCTCTATGTTGACTTTTGAAACCTAAACAAGGCATTAGAAAAGGATAATTATCCACTTCCTTTACTATATGATGTCCTTCATAAAGTGAATGATTCATGATGATGTCATTCCTTGATGGGTATCCAAATTATAACTAGGTAGTGATCAACTATAAGGATCAAATCAAGATAACATTCCTAAAAAATTGGGGAACATTCACATACAAAAAGATGCCATTTGGCTTAATCAATGTGGGTGCCACATTCCAATGAGCCATGGCCATTACATTCAAATATGTAATTAGAAAATGAATAGTCATATACATGGATGATTTAATTATATTTTGAAAGGATAGATAAGATCACATCAAAGATTCATGGATGGCATTATAAAGGTATAAAGATAATGGGATTTCATTGAATTCTCCTAGATATGTCTTTGGGGTGACTGAAGACAAGCTAATGGGAAATATTATTTCTAAAAAAAGGCATATCCATTGAACCAAAAAAATTAGAGGTGATTATGAATATCTCATTTTTTGCCTACATGAAAGAGCTAAAATATTGATTCGACAAAATTAACTTCATGATGAAGTTTATTTTAGTATTTGCAAATATAGTAAGGCCATTCAATAACTTGATGAAGAAGGATGAAAAAATAAATTGGATAGCTGAAGCATAAGTAGATTTTGATCAAATAAAGGTTTCAATTATAAATACACTAGTGCTCATCAATCTAAATTACACAAAACCCTTCTATATCTAATCTTTTGATTTAAATCATTCAAATGCATTTGTTTTAATGTAGAATAATGGATAGGGAGATGAGAGATATGTATATATTATGAGTTCCAATATAATAAATTCTTAACTCATGTATTAAGTTTTTGATAATGAAGCTTTTATTTTGATAAAGGTAGTTGAAAAGTTCAACATTTTGTGCAACAAGTTTTTTTTTTCATAGTGCCTAATCTAGTCGTGAAGGTTATATTAATTTAGAATGAATTAGGTGAAAGACATACTAGGTGGATAACCACTATATTGGAATTAAATCTAGAACTACAATCTATGAAAGTCATTAGATGTTAGGTACTCAATAAATCCATGGTTGAGTTAGACCTCCATATAATTTGTCAGCAGTACTTAGTGTATAATATTTCAATAAATTACTAGTACCAAGACATTATATTTTACTAGTTGAACAATGACTATCCATGTTTCTTGAATTATACCCAAAGGAGATTACTATGCCTAAATATTAAAAAATTCATAATTAAATTAGTCATGCTATATAGGAAGAACCACAAAGTCATATATCTAAGATGACTTGATAAAGAAAAAGTATCTGAAGTACTTATAAATTTACATGGGAAGTATGGAAGGAGACACATTTCAAGAAGTACTTATCCCACCAAATACTGAAGGAAGGATATTATTAGCCTCATGTATTCAAATAATCTCATTCCCATGTCAAAAACTACCACACTTTCCAAGTTGCATCACATTGAGAAAACACTCCCACCATGCCCTTACTACCTATTATCAAGGTCATACCATTCACTAAATGTGGATTAGACTTTATGGGAGTCATTAATGAAAATTATTTAATTAGACATAAATTAATCCTCATAATGACTGATTATTATACACATTGGATCAAAGCCTAGGCTTTCAAAAATTACATAACTAACATAGTGATTAACTTCCTTGAAGAACACATTATCAATAAGTTTGTCATGCCATTTGTCATGGTATGTGACTATGTCCCTACTTTACCTTCATTAAAATTCATTTAATGGACCTATGAAAACTAGGTAATCCTCAAATACTATTCCAATTATTATCCAAATGGTAATGGAGTTACTAAATCCATGAATAATAATTTACTTGATGTCTTTAAGATATTTTTAGAGAAAAATCCTAGTGATTGGTGCATGTTAAAATTTTCATTATGCTATGATAGGAATAGGATAAAATATGTTTTTGGGTGTACTTTATTGTACCATATGATATATGACTAAGCTCTTGTATTTCTTATGTAATTGAAAATCCCTACCTTATAGTTTATGAATAACTACCTAAAAATTGATGATAAAATATAATCTCACCTCTTGAATCTTATGCAACTCAAAGAGAAAAGAAATAATATTATAGTACATTTTATTAATCATCAAGAGGTTGTCAAATGTTTGTTTTACAAGTGATCTAGAAATAAAGCCTTTTGTATTTATGATTTAGTCCTCCTCTGGGACAAGTCTCACAAAAAAAGGGACAACATAGAAAATTTGACACCTTATGTATATGTCCCTATCAAATTTATAAAATATTAATTGAGAACACTTTCCACATAAGTTGTCTAACTGGTGAAGATGTTTCATTTCTTATAAATGGAAAATTTTTCAAGAACTATTTATAGGCTTAAATTATCTTGGTTATTCCTATAAATAACTTCTTTTTCCCTTTCCTACTCTGTTTTCTTCTTTTCCTTCCTTTCCCTTCCTATTAGTTTTGGTTTTTTATTTGAATTATATTTATTTTCTCATTGCTTTTCATTTTTGGATCATCTTGATTGGTGCCCCTTTTTGATCTAAACATGCTTGTGTTGTCTTATAATTCCCATGCCTGATCAATTATTGATGAATGAAGGTTTTCAATGTAACATTAATGGTATTCTAGAGTGTAAATTATTAAATTATCTTTACTAAATATTTACATGAACTTCTTTAAATATTATTTATATTTTCATAATTATAGTGGTATATTATTCTAAATGAAAAGTGTGGATTTATAAACATTGGTCTTCTTGTTTAAAGTCATAAAATACACTTAGTGTAAAATATAAAACAATTGAAGCACTAGTCCATTTTTCATTTATCTTGGATGATCAAGAAATTTGTGAACTCTCCTATACCCATGGCTTGATTCCTAACCCTTAGTGCATTAAACCTATAAATATTTTTTAAAAGTAAAATTAATTTCAAAATAAACTAAAAACTAAATCAAAATTATGATTTTTCCTCAAAATGGTGATTTAGGTAACTCTACCACAAGGTTTTTGGCCTAGTCAGTAGTGTAGAAAGGCCTTTATTAGGAAAAAAGGTATCTATTTTGGGGCTATAAAAACCTATGTATAAAAATTACGAATCCCATGCTATATCCCCCCTAATCCAAATTTTAATACATTTCTCCCTTAAAAGTTATGATTTCCTAAATAATAATAAATGTTTTCAATGTGCATGAAAATATATAAATAGATTTAGCATGTAAGCACACACCTATGGTATTTGGAAAGAAGGAAACTTAGTATGTGATGTGTTGAATTAGAGTTTGGTGTTTACATTTATATATTTTATTTGAATTAATTACCCATATATAATGTTTATGTTTGAATGCATGAACTAAATATTTTGAATTTTAAAATTCTCAGGAGTATTTATTGATAGGAGTCACCTTTTTTTGTTGCCTACATCAATGCACTCTAATTTCATTGATGAAATCATATAATTTGTTTTTTATCTAGTGTCAAGAAGAGAGGTCTAATTAGGCGTTAAATAAGGGTATTTAACAAATGAAATCATAGTTGTAGGTGGTTTCAAGACTTTATGCTTTAATCACACTTTATGGGGCATGAATAAAGTTTGAAAATATGGATAGACCTTGAAAAAGAGCCTATTTTGATCAGATAAAGAGAAGCTACCTACATAAGGGCTATAATCCCATTAAAGTGGTAGAAAGATAGATAATTAGAAAGGAGGAATAGAGTGGGGTGTATGATTTGAAAGGTATTAAAACAAGTTTTAAATGAAAATAAGAGACCAAATAAGTAGTGAAATTTAACCCTTAAAATATACAACAATAATTGACTCTTGAAGCTAATAAACTCATTTCCAATGCTAGCTAGTGATAGGAATAAGAACTAGTTTGATAAGAAGAAAATGATTGCAATGAGGTATGAACTCAAGCTGAGAGTTAAATTACAGGTATAATAGTATCAATATTTCCTCAAATAGACAAATAAATAGGGAAAAACCAAGGAGACCATATATCAAGAGTGGAAAAGCAAAGGAATATATAGCTAAGAAATGACAATTAAGAATAACCCTCACCAAGTGCATGTGACCAATTGAATAGGAAAATACAATGTTTATGTTATTGAGAGATTTCTCCCAAATTTTCTAAATCAGATAATGCAAATTATTTTTGTGTTGGGTTTATTCAATGTAATGTCACACATAGATTAGAATCATGTTATATTATGTTGCATATTAGTCCATTTTTTACTAAATATAATGCAAAATTTGGGAAACCATGGTTACTTTTAGTGAATAAAAAAATGTCTAAAGAAAATATTCAAAATACAAGATTACCAAAAAATTCACATGATACAATTTTTTACTCTTATATGCACACATATGGAACATTTTTTTCAAATAATGTTATTCATTTACTACTTGTCATGGATTCACATCCTCATCTTGAGATTATTGGATAACTTGTAAACTTTAAAATTATCCTATAACAACCAAAAATGTTCCTATTTTTTCTATTCTAAAGAAACCATAAAACACGCAATGATGGGTTTCATGAACCCCAATTATTTCTATTATTACCTTAGAACCACAAAGTCCTATTTTAAAATCAAAGAGCATCACAAATCCTCTAGTGCTATATATTATCCCTATACATGCTCTTTGGTAGTACCACCAATTTATTGCACAAATTTTTTAATGGGGAGATATCTATGACCATCCTTTAGATGAGATCATAAGTTATTTTTTATTTTCTAATATTCTAAAAATACCAAAAAAATAAAAAAATAAAAAATATTATTTTATTATCTCGTTAACATCTATGTTATTATTTCCATGTTGATATATAGCATATCATTACTTCTATATAGACATATGTCTCATACATATTTTGAATGTGACATAGGCATACCTGTTGAAATGTATTTTGTCATGTTCCAACTCTCTAGGCTTGTCTCACAACTAGAATCTCTTGAAAAGATATTTTGGGGAATCTCCCCAAAGTTTATGTCTACCTAGTCTAGTTATACTGATCTTCACTTAGTGTCTCATTATGACCACTCCAATTCAATGGGTCTTTATTGGTTTTACCTTCAAACTTCAAACTTCATTCTAGTGGTTTTGGGTACTTGAATAGTGTAAAACTATAATTTTTTTCATTTTTTTGTTTGATATGGGTTTCATGTAGGTGCTAAAAATAGGTAAACAAGCATTACTTTTGTGTTTTTCCCAATTATAAAATAGGGTGTTTATGGTTTTAATTCATTGTTTGTGTGATTGAATTTCTCAATCATTCATTCCATCATGACCATTCAAAAATGAACTTGTGTAATTAATTGACTTGAAATCAAGATATAAAAAATAAATATATATCATTGAATTCATTTAAAACCTAGCTAACTAACTGATAAAGAAAAAGAAAAAGAGAGGGGAAATATAAAATAAAGCCTAGGAAAGGTGTATCCAAATCCATAATCACCTAATCAAATGCACACATAACCAACCCTACATATGGCCAACATTCACACAATTGTAATGGGAATCACTACCATAGTATGGGGATCAAATATTTAAGATAATAAAGAGAGCACCACCACTATATTACACATGTAAATAGATTCCAAATAAATATTCCACAACTCATATATGCAATGGAATGTTTAATTGAAAGAAAAATAGAGTTACAATGATCATTCAAATGAAAATTTTGACATCATCTCCCCAAGGAAACAAGAGGATGGTGGAAAATAAAAGAAAATGTAAAAATACATTAACTAGTTCAATGTCCCTTTGTGAGAGAAAATAGAGCCACCCTATTTTCAATGGGAATGAGGCAATTTATAGAAGTTGGATCCTTCTAAGGGAGTGGTTTTAACTTAAAAATTCCTAGAAACCATCATAAATGTGCCTAATTTCCTCTTCCATCCCATTTTCACCACTTTTACTATTCAATCTTTCAAAAACAAACAAAAAACAAGTTAAAATTTCACAATTTAGAATATGAATAGTAAAAATGACACAAAAATGTAAGTAGTTTTCTACAAAGAAAAAAATAAGAAAATTTGAAGCTACTAAAGTGATCATAATGGAGTCATAATTTCATCACAACACATCAAAAAATGGACAAGTGAGGTGAAAGTTATCACAAAAAACTAAGAGTGAATCTGAAACTATTTGGCTAGACCAATTCAGGGTTTTCTCTATTGATAGGGTTCTAAGTTTTAACTATTGTTCACCTCTTTTAAAAAAATTACCTCCTAGTTATAATCAAGCTTCAAAATCTCAAAAAGAACTGAAGAGGTCCTTTAGAAATCCACTAGACCCAATCGGGTCTCCAACATCTAGATAACATTAACACCTTGGTGGGAAAAAAAAGTTTGAAAAGCTCAAAGCTCTGGAGACCTAACCAAAGTTTCTCTTAGAAATATGGACCATTATATTTTAATTGGAATGTTGGGGGCTTAAGATCCCAATAAGGGTTTTGAGGGGTGAAAACTATGGATACAACTCGTTGGGGAACTGGTAGGGAAAAGGCTTGATGGCATGGTTTACAAATGTTTGGGCATTCAAAATCTTTGATTAGACTATGTCAGGGAATTAACTAGGAAAAATATTGATAATGAAGTAATTGAGGTTTAAAGGGGTCAAAACCCTGATAAGCCCCAATATGGAATTGACGAGGGAAAATATTGAGATACAAGGGCATGAGATGGGGGGATAAGTCATCAACCTAGTAGGGACTTTACCCCCAACTATCACTAGATTCCCCATCAAGGAAATTTATTCAAAAAATCTCAACAAGAATACTAAAGACCAAGTCATGCTCAAAAACTTGAATAACACTAAAAACAAGCAAAAACATTGAGTAAAGATCAAATCAAGACTTTAAATTTAGATTAAGGATTCATTAAAATAGATTCCCCAAGACCTATTTAGGGTTTAAAATATTGATTAGGTCTGGGGATTAAAAAATTAAAATATTAGGCTAAATTTGTCTCCCAAAATACTAAATATAATTAGATTTAGAATTTTGAATCATGATAGACCAAATCAGGAAAAAAGAGTCAAGATTTTCATAAGAGATGAATGAAGGGTTTCAAGTACTGCATGAGGATTGAGGAGATGTCTAGAGGCCAAGGCCAAAGAAATAAACTTGCCTGAATGGGCTTGAATAATAAGATGGAGATAGATTTGGAGCCCAAAATGGCATGTAAATCAAAACTACCTACTAGATCAAACTAGGAGGCCTAGGAAAACTAGATAAAACCTAATTGGGAGACCCCATAAGTGGGATAAGTTCCATTAAAATGATTTTTTAATAAAAGATAAAAAATGAAACTTATATACACAAGAGAGATGAAGAGGATGGAATAGGTTCTATAGGACCAACATGAATGGAACTTGAAATGACCTCCCCCCATTAAATGGCTATGGGGAGCTAAGAGAGCTGGTAAAAAAAAATGCCATGTGAGTGGAAGTGCAACATAAATATTGTTTAGATCTAGTGTTATATATTAAAATTTATTGTTTAGTCCTGGTCATCATAATGGGATAGGTTTTAGGAGCATGAGTGGCATGAAAATTGAGATGAATCCCTAGAGTAGGCTAAGAAAGTTGAGAGAGCAAGGATTCAAATGTAAATTGGGAGGTCATAAATCCACTTTTACATTGCATATAAAATATAAATTTGACTCAAACTAATGTGGTATTTCCATCAATGGTGGTTTTGAGTCCTAGTTTGATATGTAAACCAAGATAAATCACCAAGGCAACTTTTAATGTTGAGACCAATGTAAATTTTAGTGATGAATATTTGTTAATTCATGAATATTTCTATTTTTGAAATTTGGTTTTGATGATTTTGGATGGCCACTACATAAGTCCAAGTCACCTAAAAATTATGAATGTAAGATATTTCTTGGGTTAGATCACCAAACATTTACAACAATTTCATAATAGTTGTCCAATTCACCTTATATATAGTAAACACGATATCACAAGTAACCATAAAATTTTAATTTTGGTGGCCATCCCATGATATAAAAAAAGAAACCAAATTCCATCCATGATGTTTGACTACACCAACCAATAGTTCTAGTTGGTTGGTTATAATACACCATTGAATTATAACTTGTCTATCTAACTACACTGTCTAGTTGTAGAGTTTGGCTACACCATTTGGTTGTACCATCTAATTGAATCATTTATTTGTAACATCTAGTTTAAATTTTTGGATACACCATATGGTTATTGAATTTGGTTGTATCATTTATTATTATTTTCCTACTGTAGTCAAATGGTTGTATATAAAAAAAAACTAAAAAATTTTCCTCTCCTCTCAGTGGATTTAACACCACGCATATCAAATTCACCATGCATATGAAATAATTATCCATAGATTCACCAATGAAATTTAAGGGGTTTTTTTAATAAGGGTTTTTAAAATTTACCTTGGCTAAGACCAATGAACTATTATTTTAAGAAGCAATAGAGAAAAATTAAAAAGAGAGAGGTTCCCTGATTCATGGATGAATTAGGGTGTGTTGTGCAAGCAACAACAATACCCATATGAATGATCTATTCACTTTTTGATGTTGGGGCTTCTCCCTACTCATGTCATATGAAAATTAGGTTAATATGCTTATTTGATCATGATACACCTAGGTTATATCATTCTATGATAATTTTCCATTATCATGGTTACATTTATATACTTACACATGCCTTTATCAATGTTTTTATCTTTCACAATGTATTTGATATGTTATGTACTTAAAATTGTTTGCTAACACATATATCTAGGGACTATATATATATATATATTTAGTTTCCTATGTTAAATTATTTCCATTTTTTCACTTCCTTGAGTGTCTTTCCTTGTTTTCTATTATTTTACTTGTCTGAGCATTTAAATATGCTCAATTATTCATGCCCTCTATGATTTTTTCTCTTAATTTTACATTTGATTATGTCATTAATTATTGTATGGACATTTGAATATGCCTTTACTTTCCTTATGTAAATTTGACTAAGTCATGTCCCTTTGATTCTACAACATTTGAACATGCCCCTCTTTTTAGGGTTCTTTGGACCATCATATTTTTATTTGATTTTGAGTAATCTTGTGTGTGCACTTGATTAATTGTTGATATTTTACTAATACTATATAGAAATTACCATGCTATATATCATGAATATTAGTCCTTGATGTGATCAAATTTTATACCCTTCAATGATATATTTACCTATAAATTTTTATTTTATATGCTACATGATACATTCACATATTATATAATTATATTATCCCTTTGAGGTAAGGTGACTATTAGTTTATACTTCACCTCACCTTAGGGGGATATCAATGGTGCCATGTCATAGAGGCATGGCTTCCACACTATCATAGTTTTTAGATTACAATTGAGGCATATTATGGAAACATATTCTCCACACTTACATTGATTCTCATATTTTCTAGATTCAATGGGGGCATGTCATGAGATTATGTCTTTCACACTTGTAAACATTTAAAATTAGCCAAATCACACAATTATCTAATTCAAATACACACTTATGGAGACATTATCTACATTAGTACCATTTTTATACCTAAATTTTATCTTGAGACATATATGAGGTGGATATGCCATGAAAATGGCACATTAAATTTCAAAATCAAAATTAACATCAAATTTCAAATAATTCTTTCAACTTAAGCATACAAGATGAAATTATATATACTATTATTAATTCAATCTATTATAGTAGTTGGTTCACTTTTGGAAAGGTTGAGATGATTAAATAACTCAATCTTACCAAGTTTATAGGATGTAGTGAACAAATCATCCACCCTCACCATATTTATAGTGTGAGTTGAATTAGATCACTAAAACTCACTAGTTTATATGTATGATTGGATTGAATAATTAAGTTAAAATCAATAGCCAAATTGTAACTCAGCTTTCATCCAAGGTTGGGGGAAAGTTTTGCTCACATACATACATACATACATACATAAATACATATATTAGACACACACACACACACACACACACACACACACACACACACACACACACACACACACACACACACACACACACACACACACACACACACACACTTACATGTCTTACATTCATCTTAATGTTAGTTTCAATGATTCATAATTAATCACCTTTTCAAATAAAAATTACAAAAGGCAATACAATTGCATTGATACATAAGTGTACTCTTAACCTTAGTCTCTTTAATTTCAAACATTTGAAATGCTTTTAATTTTTTATTATATACACTAAGTATATACTATATCATGCTCTTATTATAGGTTATTCATCATCAAATAACTCAAGTTAGACTCATGGAAAAATAAGGTGTGTTATACACACCTAAGTACACATTTATTTTCCTTTAAATTATAAATTTCATTACTATATTAAATAGGGGGAACGTAGATACTAAATTTGGATTATATATCACCTTAGTCTTGTATACTTGGCAAGAAATTCTCATGGATATACCCTTCAATTCCTAGACCTTCCTACTATTAAAAGGATTGTATCCACTACATATTGTACCTATTGATTATATATTACTATAACCCTATAGTTTTATAATAAATAAGACTTTCATGCTGTTCAAAATGATATAGACATACTATCATCCTTTGCAAGTTTTGGACCTATACCTATTTTATAGCTTCCCTAACATTTTTATCCTAGCCAAATGCTTACACCAATGTAAGTGTACTCTATTAAACTAAGTGTCCACTACCTTAAAATCATAAAATATTCAATTTTAACATGTCATTATGGTTATATTAAGTGATTTAATGTGATATATTTAATTAAAGGATTGGTATATATGAATTATCAATCATTATTCATTCCTCACATAGTAAAGACCTATCAGATCATACGGTAACTTACCAAAATCATTCAATCAAGCATCCAACTAAGAAATATTCTATATTTTTCCTATTTAAATATTATTCATAGGAAAAATCCATATATAGGTCTAATGTACTAAAGGATTATTCCATGACCCATATTTTCCAAGTTACAAGCTAGGTCACTCCATGTACGTGATTATCACACATTGAATCCTTATGCACACACAAGCCAACAAGTAAGGGGAACTACATAATTATGAGACCCTATTTAGACTATTGCATATGTAAGAAGTGATAATTAATAGAGGGATCCTTGGGGTAGCTCAAAATTGTACGTCTCCTAACCCATTTTTTCCATAATCATTATAAGGTGAAGAACTATGGTTTTGATCATTTGATAAAGAGGGACAACCTATGTGCATAATCTGAAAACTCAAAGAAAAGATGATAAAAAGACCTATAATGATCTAGGTGATTTTATAAATATATAGTCATTATTTTATACTAGATACCTAACTCATACACCAATGTTGATGTAACTCTTTGGACACAATGAATGCATCCAAGGCCATAAAGTGCAAATTTCTTGAATCTGACCATTGATCCAAAACATAGATCTAGTCTAACTATAGTATGTTTGATATCATATCTATATGTGCACAATAAACCTTCTAAGTATTATTGTTTCTAACTTATTTTAATATAAATCAATAATTGTAATTTATATTTTAAACATATCTTAGTATTTAAATTCAAAATATTATTTATCTAAGTTTGAAAATAAATTGGCCTATTATAGATATATTTATTATTCTTGTGCTTATTCATTTCTATATTATTAACCATATACTACATTGAACCATCTCAATTTAGGGTTTAAAAAGTATTATCTACATGATAACAAGATGAGAATGATGTATGGTGTGTAAAATAAGAGACATACCTAAAAAATAAGATAGAACTCATTTTTTTTCAAATATATGTGGTTGAAACTGAAGATTTTTCTATGTAACCAAAATTTCAAAACTTATTTTGATTTTTCAAAAGAGATCATAGAAATAAAAAAATATAATTTTTTTAGTCAATAATTGAGTATTTTAAATTATTAAATAAATTATATAAAATAAATAAATTATGATTAATTTTTTCATTTGTTATTATTAAATATCAAATCTATGAGTATTCTAGTTGAGAAAAGAGAAATAATGGTGAGAGCTTGAGGTAGACATGTGGGATTTTGTCTAATGTAGTAGGATACATGGCAAACATATTAGAGACATAATGTAATGAGTCGATGTAGTTAGATACATGGATAACTTTGTGAGGGATGATGGATTAAAATAAACAAAGGTTGATAAAGTAATTAAATATATTAATTTATTATG
>JARHVA010001847.1:2145000-2192500 GCA_037957365.1 Torreya grandis
TGTGGTATAGTTTTACTAAAATAATCTAATCTCTATGCTGATTAAAGGGGGAAATCTTAGCCCTATCTCGTTAATGACGCTAGGTATGTTGTTGAGAAGGTGATAGTATAGGTTGTGTAAAATCATGGAAGTAATGTTTTATTAAATCTACACCTACTTATGTGATGTGTAGCAAACTAACTCTAAAGATAATAAACATCCCGATGTTTAGGTATGTACTCTTGAAGTATCCTAGGAGGAGGTAAATTATTATTAATATACTTTGTTTTCTATAAATGAATTACATAAATATACTTTTGAAGCTACTATAAGTGTGTAGAGGTATGTGTATTCATGCCATGAAAACAATAAGTGTGTTAAAGAGTAATTAATTATGAAGATATACTATTTATGATAGAGGTATAGCTTGATCCTTATTGTTTTGATATTAACTTATGATGTGCATAATAGTCCTTGGCACAATCACTAATAACCTTATGGAATTCATAATATGTCTCATATTCCCATCATGTAGGTAGGGGATAAAGATTAGGTAAAGGTAATATTACATCACCACCAGTAGGAACAGTGATAATATGATTAAGAGTAGGATTGATAATTATGATAGATGATCTCAATACATGTCAATGTAAGGTAGTTGATATATTAAAAGGGAACAAATTCAAAGGATCTAAAAAATTATTGAATCAATATGGTCTCATCATGGCATGATCAGGAAGCATACTATGAAGAGGCTCAATAGTGACTAAATGGGAATTAGTGTGTATGTTATCCATCTTAGACCTATGAACATTAAGTGAAGAAGAGATAATGCTAGGTGTAGTAGAAGAAGGAACTATACTACATAAATAAAAATATTATTACAAATAAGAATAATATCTAAGTAACTATACATATTTATCATGAAAAAATACAACTAAAAAGTGGTCATATAATGGATATACATTAGTATAATCAAGAGTATGAAGATCAACAATAAATCACGAATGATCTTATTGGTAATAAAAGCATTAGGAATGGATTGCTTAATCTTTTTTATGGTAACAAAAAATCTCATCAATTGGTTTTTGATGAGACTGATATCATAAATAAGAGGTTAATTTAGTGATTATGTGTCAATGGAGATAAAACAAATTTTATTTTAAAACTAATCTCATAAGGTTCATCATCATCAAAATATAATAGGTTTGGATATATATTTCCTACAAGTTCAAAGTGACCATTATAAACTCTATTATAATTAATGGGATAATTAAATCATTTACATTCAAGAAAAGGAATGTTAGGTAAAGGTTCAAGGGTGGGTACCTTTAATATTACACATTCCTAGAATTATTTAAAAATTTAAGGGTTTGTGTCTCTTTGAATATTATGGATAGCACAATTATGATGTAAATTGACACATTGGCTTGTTTACAATATTATGGATCTCATACGGTGTGTCTAAGGTTGAATAAGTAAGATGTTATATGATAATGTGAAATTAAATATCAAGACTTTGATAAAAATGGTGATACAAGTAAATATGATAGGAAACCAAACACACCCTAGAGGAATCATTGGTATACAATCATATCCTTTACATGTGGTTTGGCTACACTTAAGGTTACATTCAGAATAGCCAAGCTTTTTAATGAAGTTAAGGGAAGAAAAAAAATTCAAAACCTTCACCAATCAATGAAAGATTGATTTGGATGTCACCAACTTGGAAACTAATAAATAATGGAGGGTCATTTGGAAGAAGTAGGATTTTTTTAAGAATTAATGAAGTGATAGTAAATTTGAGGTTGAGAGAAATATCTATAGTTTTTTCAATTTTTATAAACATTTATTCACATTATTGAATAATAATATATTCATATCTAGATAAAATGGCTTCTTTACCCATAAGTATAGGTCAAGGGATGTTCATTTCAAATAAGAGTTTCATTAAGTGATTAAAATGATGAGGGGAAGTCCTCATGAGTACTATAAAAATAATTTGACATGGGAGAAGTGAGAGTTATATGATAGTTTTCCATTAATTATATCCAATTATAACTATTTCATATAAAGGTATGTAATGTTTAAGTAGGCTCATTAAAGAGGGAGTAGAAGTGAATTTAAATTGATGTTGATAAGGAGTATTTTATTGGGGTTTAATTGATGTAGTTTTTCCAAGTGTTTCTAGTTGGATTGAATTGGGTAATGTTATTGGCATAATTAGGTCAATGATTAATTCATTTAAAGCTTTGGATGTTATAAGTGTTAAATAAATAATAGGAGTAGATTGATTTTTATTTTTAAAAATGGGTAATTTTGAGTTAAGAGATGTTGTAGAAAAATTAGAAGTGAAATTTTTATTAATGGAAAGAGAATGAGTATCCATATGTATCATTTGATTGGACACATGTGGGATAGTAGATTAAGGAGTAGGTTGAGTTGGTAGATTAGTAGACATATGTTAAAGTTATGTTAATTTTTATGGATAAGTGTCTTGAACAATACATAAATTTGGTAAATTATTATAGTTGAGGAAATTAGAGTTGACATAAATTTCAACAACATTGGAAGTAAGAGGTTGAGTAGTACTTGGTTGATGATTAGGAATAGGATCCTTGTAAATAATGAGATGATAATTAGAATTATTAATGGAATAATGCTTAAGTTTGGTTTCATGATCCTTATTTGTTTCTTCATTAACTTGTTTCAACTTAAAAATTAAGGTTTCATGATCAAAATAAGGATCAAGGAGATACTTAAGCAAAATTCCTGAGTTAGAAATAAGTCTCATGCGAATGAACTCAACTTGAATGATACCCAACAAAGTTTTGGATCATACCAATATTTGGTAGGGATATTAAGGTCAAGACCTCATGGTGAAGGCCTAATAAGATAATTTTTAATTTATACCAAGGAAAGTGGTTTCTGAGAATCTACGTTGTGCACATGTAAAGATATCAAAAAAGGTTGTTGAAAAGGATTGGTCAAAAGTGGTTGTGATATAGTAGCCTCATTGGAAAAAATTGGGAGTATAAAGTGAATAGTGTGTATAGATTCATAGGTTTTTGTAAAAACATCATTAGTATCATGCCAATTTTTGTATTTCATAAGCATTTGAGTTTTGACTAGAGTACGAGAGTGCTCAAATTGTCTTATGAGAAAATCTTGATGTTTGGCTTGATCTAGGTATTATTAAAAATATTTGGGAGAGAGAATCCTAATACAATATTATAATTTAGGATGAAGATCATTAGTGAAAATGTGGGAGATATTATCTTTTGACATGTTATGTTCAACTTTATTAGATAATGCTTTCCATCTCTTAATTAACACTTAGATTGTTTCATATTTTTATTGTTTAAAATTGATAAAGTGGGCTAAGATATTTTTATTAAGGTTATTAGTTTTTTAATATTGTTTTAATGTATTAACTAAGTATTTTAAATTGGATATAATATGATATTTAAGTTGATTATACCAATCCAAGGCATGCCTTGAAAATGTTTTTAACTAAGACCTTGGTGGTAGAAAAGGTATCAAGCTTAATCCAATATTTATACAAGTTTATAAAAGATCTCAAATACAATGAAAGATTAGTGGATCCACTATAAGTTAGAGTAAGAGAATTATCACCTATGCTAATATTTATAATTTGAGGTGATAAGGGTTTATTTCATAAGCATTTGATAATCTTGTTAAGAAGTGGGGTTTGAGGTATAAGGTTACCTTGTGTGTATCTAGGGGGTGGGGGAATTAGGATTGTGCACTAGGGATTGAATAAGATAAGTATTTACACTACCCATGGGGGCATTATTATTTTTTAATTGAAAATTTTAATTTTACATTCGCATCATTTGGTTTGTACTTTTAGTTTTAAAATTAGCCAATTTATTCATGGATCCTAGTAAAATTTGATTGTGTTAATAATGTATTGAGTAGTATAAGTAGTTTAAGATACATTGGAGGTAGTGTTGACATGAGGATAAACATGGGAACTTTGAGTAGGCCTACTAGAATAAAGGCCTATCATATTAGTTGATATACAAGGAAAGGTAAAAGAAGACACAGTAGAGAAAGTTTAAAGCATGGAAGAAGGAGGCATGATATAAGTCATAAGGTTACTTATCTCAAGTACTGTATAAAATCTATGCATGGGTGAAGGGGGACATTCAAATTGAGCTCCCATCATGAGATTATAGATTATTATGGGATCCTTATTGTTGTTAAATTCTAGGGGTGGTTTTTTGCAAACAAGTACAAGAAGGGGATAACTCCTTTTATAATCAACATTTAAACAGTTGTGCTAGCATGATTCCACATAAGGCATAGGTATTATGGGCTCACCTAAAGCACAACTGAGAAGGAACTAGGGCCTGCATTGGGATAGTTGTGCCATGATCAAGGATTCACTAGAGGGACTCAAGAAATGTTATACAAACTTAATTCTAGGGTAGACTCATAAGCACAGACCTTGCTTGAGATAAGATAAAGGTCATATAGGCACTAAGTGTGTTAAAAGATTAATTTGATTCAAATTATTCTCTATACTAAACAAATTCAAATTAAACAAAGGTTAGGTTCACAGGCGTAGGCCTATACTAATATTGAATGTAGTATGATGATGAAATCATGAAAAATATAGAGACTCCATTAAAATAGCAAAACTAATAAAACACATGAAATTTAGTTCACATAATTAATCAAAAGTGAAACATCATACAAGTACTTTCATCCCATAACAATACTACAAGACATGTAAACTAGACAAACTCAAGTTAATTTGAAAGCAAGATAATTTATCATTATTCAAAGTCTAGAGTAATATTTTACATTCAAAATAACACTAATGAAAAATTAGAGGCTCACAGATGAGCTTAGAAACATACAATTGGAGTGAGAGTGTCCCATATTCTATATCTAAGCCTCAATGGCCACTAGAGAAAACTTAATAGAGCATGGTTTCAAAGTCATTCTAATATACCTTCACTATAGTTCTTTGTATCCCTTCTTCCTCTAGTTTGAGCCCTTTATATAAACCTATAGGAGAATCTTTGCTAGGGTGAAATATACATGCTAAACATTGATCTAAAGTTCCATCATCATAACCACCATCTCCATGACCCCAAAATTCCCATGCCCCACTTTCCTCATTTCTTTAGATCTTCATTGATGTCCTAATTATGTAGGAGATGATTATCCATCATCAATTTGGCAAATGTTTTATGTTACATCCTCTAGATAGCTATAAAAACCATTAGGCTAACTACTTACCAAAATATGTAGATGTGCTAAGGTGGATATCATGTTGGCACAAAAAATTGACTAAATAAGGGTTAGGGGACCAACATTACCCCATATAAAACCCCTATTCCAACCTTGGACTAAGTCATCAAACTCTTAAAAGCATAAAAAATAGGCACATTCTCTTTGAGATCTATGATAAAATCCCCAAAGCCTTTTATGGATAGCTTTATCTCACTTGGAATGCTATAAATTGTAGATGAAGGAGAACTGAGTGTAATTATATCTATTTTATCTAACTTCTTTTAGAAGGCTTCTAGATTGGACTATACATTTGCCACACTTTCATCTAAAATATCCCCTTATTCAAAAGCCTTAGTCTCTAGGGTGAAAAAGAGTTCTTCCAAGGTTTTCTCTTGATCCTTGATTTGAGTGCTCAATGTGTTTATGCTACCCATAATTTGTGACCTTCATGCCTTGCCTGCATAGTACACCTTAGTCATCAACTACTCTTCATTATTTTCTTACTTTAATCACATATCTATCACCAAGGCTTGGTTGGAGAAGTTAAATAAGATTTTGTCTACTGCATCTACACCTTCATTCAACTTTTTGAAGTTATCATCCAATTCTTGGGTCTTATTCTATATCTCCTTTTTTAGTGTCATACTGGGTTCTTCTTCTTCTTCCTCTTCTTCTTCTTATTGTACTGGCTTAGGATGTAGTCTTGGGAACATCTACTCTACTAATACATAAATCTTATCGACCTTTGATAGGTTTGAGGTGTTGATATTTCCCAAAATAAATGGCTCAACCAACTCCACTTGCTTAAAAAGTAATTAAAATTTGAACCTATTGGTCTATGATTCCTCTTTAGCTTTTTTAAGGAGTTCTTTCAGTTTCCTCACCTTGCCATCATTACTTTCATAGCCATTCTTATTATTGTATTCCTAGATTGTTCTAAATTCATGGCCCATGGGTTAATAATAAGAGATTCCTTCCTTTCCTTAATATCCTATATGCTCAAAGTTGTAGCCTTTGGAACCTTGAATTGGTACTCATCCATGTAATAATCCAGTGAAAATGAAATTTGCTTGTGTGCCCTTGTCTCAGTAATTAGGGGGCATAATTTTATATAATTATAAATCTTCATCCCCAAATCCTGTTACATCATTTCTCTAATTTTGATCTATTTTTCATCATTTTCAATGATAACCTTTTCCTCCATGTGAACTTAATCCTCTTTACTAGCACCATTTCTCTCTTTGGAATGATCCTCTAAGGAATCACTTGTATAGTCCTTGGGGGTTGCTTCATTAAAAATTTCCCCCTTATCCATTTCTTTATCCTAAGGCTTATCAATGTTTATCTTTAGGTTTATACCTTTGGCATGATCTTCACCTTGTTATTCTTGGTATTCTTTAGCTATCTCTATTTGTTACTTCAAGGCACTAGTATCACCTTCTATTGATCTAGACACCCCTTGACTACTTTGGTGTGCCTTAGTAGCTTTCTCTACTTATCTGATAGAGTCACCTAGAACATATTAGACCACCTCTACTACTTGTTCTATGCTCAAAGTTAATTTTTGGGCCTTATTCTCCAACTTGTCCTTCTTCTATTCCCAATCAATTTTTTGATTTTATTCAAGTGATAAAGCTCAATGTATATCTTCCTCACTGAGTCCCATCTTCTTTTAAGCCTATTTTTTCTCCTATATAAATGGAGGAGTCACTAAGAAAGCCTTGTATTTAAATGCCAATGTTATTTTATTTATTAGGATCATTAGCAAGGTTACACTGAAGGTAAGGCTTTCTATTTCCTCAATTACTCTTAGTGATGTGGCCATGATGCTTTTCAAGGCCTCCTAAATGTTTCTAACACTTAACTCCTCTTCACCTTCCTCTATTTACAAGATATAAGTCTTTATCCTATCTTTTTATATCTCTTTTTCTATTATAGGTGTTAGGGCCTCCTATTTTCCCATATCTACAAAGGTCTTTTTAGGGAACTCCATAGTTCCCTTAGTTTTTCTTGGATGATTTATAAAATAAGAAACCAATTATTCTAATGGTACATGCTTCTTTAAGGAATGTGACTTGATTTTTTCCTCAAAGGCTATCTTTGGCTATGTGTGCTCTATAATTTCCTCTAATTTTCAACCCTACTTATTCTAGAGTGATTTCACCTAGAATTTTGGTACATAATCTCCTTCATCACTAGATATGAGGGGGTAATCATCATATTTTCTAGGATCTCTACTCTTCTTGCATAGCTTCATCTCATAGTATTAAAAATTAAAAATTCTCCCATTGATTATAACCCTCTAGAGTGGATGGATGTGAGGTCTATCACTATCATCCTATTTATCCCTAGTTTCCTTGGTTCAAGGGTACACAAATTGGCTCCTCATCATCATTTTATCATAATCCATGTATTTGTTTTTGATATTGATCTATTACACATTGGAAATCCTTTCAAGTGTTACCATGAAGTATTTGGCTGAAAATTAATAAGGTAATTAGGGCTAACTTAAAAAAGTTTCATTTGTGATTGCTAGGCACACCAAATAGAAGTGTTTCATCATGGTAAACGTCATATTTACCATAATTTTTTGAGGGAGTTCTTGTGGTATGTGCCACTCTTTTGTAAAGGCCTCCACATACCTGTCAAACCACCCCTATACTCTAGTTTTATATTTTAATGAGAAATTAGGGGGCAGATGATGTCTTGGTACTCACCTATTGAGGACTTGTGATTTTGTGTAAACACCCATAGGTGGTCATCATATCCATAAAACACACTTATATCCTTCATCTCCATTAGGATAAATATGTATCCCCACTAAAAGTTCTTGTACGTGTGATGGCATTATTATATATTCCTTACGATCTCCTCTATGATAAACTTGGAGATGTTGAAAATTTCTCCCTATGTTATGTGGTGGGAAATGAAAAGGAAGGTTTTGTTTATTTCTAACCATCAGTCATGACAGAAATGTTTGGAACTTACTAGGTGTGTTATTTACCTTGTTCTTGGGTCTTCAATGCCTTTTATAGGGAATGTAAATCTTGACTAGTAATAGTCATGGAGTTTTGTGACTATCTCTACTTCTAAATCATCATCCATCATCTCCCATTTATTAATTATTATTTAAGTTATCCCTATGATTTTAATTATTTGGCTTGCATAAATTATCATGCACCATCTATAAAAATAGAATTGGTTACCATGCACTTGTAAGAGAAGGAAATTTACTGGGTCTTTTAGCTTTCCAAATCTTGGTAGTTCAAAGAGTTATGTTGCACCTATGGTTCTTAACTTATCTATAAATGAAATGTAAAAGATATCAAAACTTACCTTGGTCTTCTTACCTATGTCTATAATCCAGTCTTTGTTTATCTCCTATACATTGCTACCCCTTCTATGGTTATAGTCTTTTAAATTGCACACATGGGTGAATGATACCAACTTTTACCCCACCATGACTTATGGTGGGTAATCCATTTATTGGTAGGTAAGGTTTGTTCTTATGGATGTATCAGTCTCTATGATGCTAACTCTATCTACCATTTTCACCTTAGAATTTATGATGACTACTTCCCTCACTACTTTCACTTTCTTCACATCCCTGTGTACTTCTAACACTTCTAAGCTCAGTCTTTTATTCCTCATCTTGATGCTAATAATATTAAAGCATGAATGTTGATCCTACCAAAGCCTAAAATGGTGTCTAGATTATTTCACATTAATGGAAAATGTGACTATGCATTCAATTGTTGATTTTCCTTCCCCCTTAGTAGCAAATTGGTTATCCTACCAAAATCTTTGCTTTCTTATTTTTCCTTCAAATTATATCCATTTACCTCCTCTTCACCTTAGGGAGAAATGAAATATCCTAATCTCTCTTTTGCTCACACTTGGGAAGGCTATGGGGAACTTATTTTTTCTTTGGTAACATTTTCTCTTTCTAGTGGCTTTGGGTCCTTGCTTTGATCTCTTGAAAATGACAAGTAACCACCTACCTCAACCAAATTTGGTTTTATAAGTTGTTCTCATTAACCAAATTGATGGATAGTATCATTGAGATCCTAAAAATCCTCTAAAATCCATGAAATCTAATAAAATTTTCTTCCATCTAATATTTATTATGGATATTTATTTTTCCACCATCATTTTATAGCATTAACTCTACTACAATTTATTTACAGAAGTAATAGGCAATTTGAATAGTCACTTCCCACTAATTGTTGGGTGGGTTCTAGACACTAAAATGATCACCTTATTATGATTTTTTCATCTTGGCATGACCTTCACCTTCCTCTTATTTACCTATGTATAGCACTTTACATTCACTCTATTTAGCCTCTCAAGTTCTCTCTTTGGTGTTGTACTTATTTTCAAGAACACCTCACTATCTTGGTTGATTTATCTACACTTTACTATATCTTGTTTCAACCTCCATTACCCCATAAAAATCCTTATGCTGGTCCTCTAACACCTCACTATCTCCTCTTGTTCTCTTACACATGAACACCTTAAGTGATTTACTCATCAAATTATACTTATAGTTCAATTAGCCTAGGAAATTTCACATGTGCCTAGAAACTTAGTCTTTTAGCCATAAGTTATTTAATAGGTGAATATAATTGACTCACCTAACTAGATTTATGTGAGTATAGGTGCTTGTTAAACTTGAGTAGTGATCATTAAATGGTCTTTGTTGATTTTTCCAAATCTAGTGCAAATGGTTTCCTTTACATCCTACCAAGTTGTCAAGCTATTATTATGTACTTCCCACCAATGAGTATTAGTGATTTTCAATGTGTATACTATTAATCACATTCTATCCACCTCCTTTGGAATGTAAGACTCAATGTCATAGACATAGTATTCTACATGATTACTTACTCCATACCTTGGGAGTGCAATAAGTCTACCCTTATTGATGTGAAACATTATTTTCCCCTTTGTTTAGTGTAAGGTATCCATATTTTAAGAGAATTATCAATTTATATCTAACTTGTCTTTATTGGTTTTGACACCTTTGCTTATACCAAATGACACCATTGGCTAGTGGTTTCATATGCTTCCTTGAGCCATCATTTGTAAACAACATCTATGGTGTATGAGGTTGATTATCCATCTTCCCAAGAAAGGATTCCTTGATTGTTTTGCTTTAGGGTCTCGATGCCTTGCACTATGATTTTATAGATATGGTTGATTTCATCCTTAATGTCCATGTTCTCAACATAGGGTGTCTTTAGTCATTTCAAAAATGTATAACTAGCCTCTCCTTTCCATTCTCAAAGTTCATGTAACACATTATAAAGTGCATATTTGCATTTGTTGCATAACACCATGACCTTCTCAAAATCATCAGGTAGTGTTCCTACTCAACTAATTGTATTAATTAAAATTTAGACAAGAAATTTGTGCCCATGATATCTAAATCTACACTCCTTAGAATTAGAATAGGCTATGCTCGGATCTTATTGGTCATAAAGATCACATGAGGGGAAGGTCTCAAAGTTGGGAAACCTATTTTCTCCCAAGTAGTCATTGTCAAGATGTTGACCTCAATGCCTATGTCTAAAATTACCTCATAGACATACCAACCATTAATAGTGGTATCCACTAGGATTTCTTGGTCATATTCAACATTCTAAGTGAGTTAGACTTATTTCACCCTCTCAATGTATGGCATGGTGATCTCAAATTTATTTTACCCTATATGTTATAGGACTAAGTTCCTCAATAGGGGAAGCATACCATCAGTTTACAAGTGTCATATGATCTTGCTCAATTATTGTACTTTATCCTCTCAACTATCTTATTTATTTTAAGTAGCGGTAGTTTGTTTTTCTAAGTGTTACACTAATTGGATCTCCCCTTGCATGTTTTGGATTAAACTCATCTCCTTCTGTAGTATGTCCATCAAGCATGTTAGGTTTAGATAAGGAACAAATTTTATTTTATGCCTTGTTAAACATTCATTTCAAACCTTATCCCCATACTTGAGGCATAACTCAGGTACTATCATAGCTAATGATTGAGTGATAAATCCACTATGAGTAGTTGTTGTACCTTGACTTCTATTGTGCATGTAGGTTGTACCTTTGGGGTTCATTTTTCCATCTTTTGCTCATGTCTAATCATCCCTACACCCTTGTATGCACCAATCCTTACTTAGGTCAATTTTTTGTAAAGGTCAAGGTATTTTTTGACCTTATGGAGCCCTAAAAAATATCCATAAGTGGGATGTATAGGACATTCATGTTGAGAATTATTTATTGATCCACACTTATAACATTAGTGTGATGGGATCTTTCCACCACCACATAATCTACCTTTCCCTCTAGTGCCTCCTTGTATCCTAGATCTTGAATTTTATTGGCCATATCCATCATTACCTTGGTTTTCTTGCCCTCTAATTTCTATTATATCTTGTCACATGCCCCTTTTTATGTTTTTTTGCATTTCATCCATCACCTAATAATCAGTAGTATGGGTGTAAGCATCACACAAATGATAATAGATAGTTGTGTTTAATTGACTAAAATGTTATAATAAAGGAATTTTTTCACATTATTTGCTTCTTGATAGACTTCAAAGCTTAGAAGTAGAGTATGTACATTATTCCATGGGCAATTAGTTCTATTATATCCTTTTAATTCATAGTTAGTGTACCATATCCCACTTTGAACATCATGTGTAGAGTTGGCATTAATGTTTTGGATATGGGATGTTATAGATGTAATTTGTGCCTCTAAAAATAGGTTGATCTTGGTGTTTGTACTTATGAATATATTGGATCTTAATATGGATTCATGTGCTTCTCAAGGGTCTATAAAAGTCTTCATGTAAATTACTATTTAGAATCACATGAGCAACCCCAAAAAAAATTGATATGCATGTTAGGAAGGGTGAATATCATATAAGAGCTTTGATAGGAGAGTTTTGAAACATGAATTATATAGGTGCACACTGTATTAGAGTCCTTGGGTAATTTATTTTAGTACTATGATGTTATTTTTATCAAACTCTAAGATGTCAAACTATTTCAGGAATGCATCCTTTAGGGTATCATAGTCAACCATGGCCTAGTTGTGATGAAAATTTTTATACTAGGTGTAGGTATGATCAAGTAAAGTGGTTGAAAACTAAGTAAACTTACACTCTAATTGGGTTATGCCTTACATTCACAAATATATTTCATACTTCAACATATGTTCTATAGAATTTTCTATGCCATGATACTATATGAGGTGTATATCAATTTTATAGTAGATATGTTATGGGGGTGTGGCTAGTACTTGTAGTGCTTGGCCCCCTAGTGCCTATCCTCCTAATGCCATTCCTCCAATGCCTCTAGCCTAAATATTAGGCACTAGTCCTATCATTCCTACTGGCATAGTTGATGTCATCAATGTTATTATGATAATTTATGATTTTGCACCATTTTCTATTGGATGTTTCCCACCTTGTGTTACTAGAAATATTTATGTTGGTATGTTTACATTAAATTTGTATTATGGTGAGCTAGTGGACAATGGTCTAGATGTAATTATAATCACCTCCTTATGTGGAATAATTTATTCAATAACAAAGTTACAATCTAAATATGCAAAACATCTAAGATTTGAGGCATTGATAGGGTTAATGATTACTTATAGACTATCTTCAAGTGGGGTATCCAACACATGACCATGCATTTTAGGTTCAAAATGGGTAGTCATGTCAAGCATATCTACAATCACCAAATTATGTAGGAACTCAATGAATTCCATACCTATCAAGTGTTGATCTTGGTATATCACTTCATTATACCTCTCATATTTATGCTATTATTTTTCAATAGATCATTCCCCATGCCCTTCCCATTCACTATGAGTCCTCTTGGCACTTCTAGGTTCTAGTTCCTCCATCAATCAGTGTCCTCTATTATTATAATCTTACCTTTTATTATTTTGGGTGTCAATTATATTGTCCCCTTCCATCATGCCTTGAATACATATCCCCCTATTCGCATTTTAACATCTCATATATGAAAGGATTTTATCCTTTCATCACCAAAGTTTCAAAACTATAATCAACAATTATATTCTTGAGCTCTGTTCTAAACTCCTTCATGAATATGCCTTTAGGGTCATGCAAGAACTGGTACTCCATTTCCTTAGGGGACAAATAATTTAACACTATAAACTCAATAACATAGCTATTTAGAGCTCCTTTCCACCATTTATCCACCAGTCTAGTCTAAATAACATCTAGGGTCACAAGCCTCTCTAGGCACTCCTTTATCCACTCGTAGTGTTAGACATTACTTCTTCTATGGGTTTAATATGCATCCCATCACTTGTACACATGCTCAAGTAACTCATGAAATAAAAACTCCTATAAACCATTATATAGGTTGTCTTGAACCCATTTTTTTGGCTTTTATTCTTTGTAGATTGGAAGCTTCTGTGAAAAACAATTTTCCACCTAGTGAAGCTAGCATTCAATGTTTTCAAGAGACAAATAGTATGTCATTCTATCACACCATCATAGAAAATAAATGTAACATAGGTCATGGTAATAAAACTAAAATGTTTTTAAAGTCCAGGTGTGGTTTTATAATAATAAGCACAAGCAAGGGATAACTCTTTTTGTACTCAATATTTAAATACTCAATTATGATTGCATCATCCATATAAGACATAAGCCTTATGTTCTCACCCAAAGTGAAGTTGAAAAGGAACTGGGGCCTGCATTGGGATAGTTATGCTATGGCATGAGGCTTCACTACAGGGAATTAAGCAATGTAGTATAAACATAACTTTAGGGTAGACCCATAAGCACAAGCCTTTCTCAATGTAAGACAAAGGTCATATAGGAAATGAGTGGGTTTTTAGATTAATTTGATTCAACTTATTCTCAATAACAAATAGATGTAAATTAAACAAGGGTTAGGTTCATGGGTATAGACCTATACTCATTTTGTATTTATGATGATGATGATAATGATGATGATGATGATGATGTCATGAAAAATATAGATACTCCATTAAATAGTGAAACCATGACAACACATTAGCTTTAATTCACATAATTAATCAAAAGTTTGACATCACATAAACACTTGCATTCCATAACAATACAACAATACATGTGAACTAGACAAAATCAAGTCTATTTTAAAGCAACAACATTTATCATTATTAAAAGTATAGATTAATATTTTACATTAAAAATCATGCTAATAACAACTCATAGTCTCATATATGGGCTTTGGCACATACAATTGGAGCCAAAGTAGCATCCATTCTATATATAAGCCTTAATGGTTGCTAGATCAAACATTACAGAGCATGGCTTCAAATTTATTTCGCTAGAGCTTTTTTGTAGTTCTTCATCTCCCTTCCTCCTCTAGTTTGAGATATTTATATGATCCTTCAAGAGCATCTTTACCAAGGTGGAAGCTACATCCTGAGCACTAAGCTATAGTCTTATCATCATAATCATTATCTCCATGACCCTATAATTCCCATGCCCCAATTACCATGTTTTTTTAGATATTCACTGATGTCATAAATATTTGAAATATGGTTATCTATCATCTATCTGGTGAATGTTTTGTGCTACATCCTCTAGTTGGCTATAAAAATGGTTAGGTTAAATGCTTTCCAAAATATATAGACATGCTGAGATGGATATAATGTTAGCTTGAAAACTCCACTAAACATGGGTTAGGGGCCTAACACTTACCTTAACATTGAGGGTTTTCATTGATGAAAAGGATCACTTTGATAATATATTCAAGATCAATTTCATCCTTGACAATAGGCATTTTGGGAGAATAATTAATTGAATCAAGAGTTCTAGAAGGTGAAATCCATTTTTTTTGGTTATAGTGTCTATATGAACATTACATACATCTAGATTTTATACAAAATTATAAGAAAGGATAGAATGAGGATGCTTAAGAGGTTAGTGAGATTCATCATGTCATTTGTATTTTACAATTTTATTTCATAATAAATGTACCACATGATTAAAAAGGTGAGGGTAAGATGAAAGAGGTTTATAAAACCTACTAGATCAATTTAGTTGACTTAGTTTGATAGAAAGGAAAATAAACAATCTAGAAAATGAATTGAGTCGAGCTAACTAGCTTAGCTTGATATGTAGGAAAAATTAATAATAAATAAATAAACTAAGTCAAGCTAGTAATAATAGATAGGTAGACATGGATAAATAAAGTATGGAAACCAAACTAAGTCAAGTAAGTTGACTTAGTTTTATAAACAAGTAGGAAGAGAAACATGTAAATGAACTAAGTCGAGTTGGTTGAACTAGTCAGGTAGAAATGGAAAAATGTCAATCTAGAAACCTAATAAGTCAAGATAGTTGAATTAGATAAAAAGACAATAAAAAATGTCAATTTAGAAACCTAATGAGCTGATTTGGTTGACTTAGTTGAATAGACAAGGAAAGATATCGATCTAGAAATAAACTGAATCAAGTTAGTTGACTTAGTTGAATCTTGATTTGTTTTACTATAAACTGGATGATTTTTTCTAAAAATAGAGGAAAATAATTAGAATATAAAATCCTAAATCAATTTTTTCTATTTATTTTGTTTAAACATAATCAACTAGTCAATGTTGGATGATCTAGTTGATTTACACACCACATAATTATGTCAATGTTAGTAAACATAATCTACAATATAATTGAGATAAGTAAGTAGAAGGAAGAAAATAAATGTAAAACTAATTGTTCAAAAATAAGATCATGTAGATGTAAAAATAGGATTTGAGTGATTTGTGGGATCTCAAAGATACATTCTTGTCCATTGGATAGTGACAACCTAATGTTTTACAACACTAACTATGGAGGATTAGACCTTTCCCATGGCCCTTTAAACTCAGTTTCAAGGGTAGGATAGAAGTAATTTCTTAGCACTAACCACTAATATATTCACCATAAGATCAAATAGATAAGTGGATTACTATGGTTAATTTCAAAGGGAAATCCTTGGCATTTCCTGAATATAGTGAGGTACATGGGAACTTAAGAACTATTTTATCTCTATATTATGAATATGAGTATTGTGAAAAGCCACTCACACCATGATATCTATAAACAATAGATAAGGACCTTGAATAGAATATCGTGTAGTCCTTAATGATAGTATTCAATTAGTTTTAAAAATACCTATATATAGCTTCTAGGGAAAACAAGAAAAAGTGAGGAAAGATAAAGGCAAAAATCAAGTGGAAAAAACTAGTTTATAATTTATGAAATAAAATAAACAAGAAACCAACTATTTTCAAATAAATTGTGAAATTAATTACTATGAATCAAAGTGAATTTACTTAATTATATTGAAAAAGAAACCTGCAAAACAAGGCTAGCCGAGTTGATCTAGTATGGAAAACATAATAGAAGAAGGTTAGGTAAGATGATCTAGTTTATCATAAAAATAGGCCAAAAATAAAAAAAGTACCTAGGTCAACTTAGTTTTTTTGTAAAATAAAACATACACATAACTAAGTCAGATTGGTTGAATTAGTTGAATATGTGATACAAATTTAGTAGAACTAAAAAAATAGGAATCATAGCATGAAAATATGAAGTACCAGGTAATTATACTAAAAATTAGGAATATGAAATTAATAAAATTTATAAAAATAAATTACTAAATTATTTAGAATGAACTTGGATAGATTCAACCATGTCAAATTAGTTGGATGAAAGTGGAGATGAAAATTGTGATATGTAGAAACTAAACTAGGTTGAATGCTGAAAAATGTAAGAGATGAACTATTGGAAGAAAGACTATTTAGAGTAGGGGTGAATTAGTTTATCAACATTATCTTATTAAATTCCATTCAAGAATGCATGATGCATATACAAAGTATCAATGTAGATAGATAATTAACTTATGCAAGTAAAACATGAGAGAACACAAAGATTATGTAGGAAACCCTCTTGGGGAATAAAAACCACTGAACCATGCACATGAAATATAGTCTTATAATGACAAGATTAAAAATTTAGTAAAGCACCCACTTTACAAGGAGCTTCAACCCCTTTCTAGTCGAACACAAACCCAACTAGTCTTTTATAAACTTAATCTTGTAAGGAGGCTCCAATACTATAAGGTAACTTAAAACTAACCAAGTCACCTATAATTTCTATTCAACTCTAGATGTATATTTCTAACTCAACTATAAATGACATCCTTTTCATGTACCTATCCACTATCTTCTTATTCCCTCTCTTTAAAAATATTAGGTCAATTGACATTGTTAAACATAGAAATATAGTTATATATTCATAAAATATTTATCTCAATCCTCTAATGATATCTAGTCTCTTAACCTATTCACAAAATTCAATATCCTTTGCTTAATAGCTCAATTATTCCAACTAATCAAAATAGCCTTATTAGGTCTTGCCTTTATACTCAAATATTTCTTTCACTCGTTTTGGTTGGCCAAGATCCTTACCACTATTGTTTTAGGTTTGGAAAACATTACTACTCACGTTACATGAGTGAAACAACCCATACATTAGTTGATCATAGTCCATAAAGACCAAATCATTTATTAGGCCTGTGAAGACCTAATACAATTAGGTATATCCTATCCACATGTTATCAATCTATGATACAACTAGGAATACGATGAATAGATATAAAAGGATGTATATAATGTAAATATACAAATTATTTTTTGTATAATGAAATCTTTAAAAAGCTTACAAAGAGTTGGTTCATGACAAACAACTTATGAGTATAACTAACCCATAAAACTAAACACTAAGCTAAAACTAAATAATAAATTACTTTGGTTCAAAAATGAACCCAACAAACTCCCCCTTGATCCAAAGAGGTGATGAAACAACTAGAGCAATGAATCTAAAGTCATCAAAGTAAACATAAATGTAATTACAAGTGGTGTACTATACCTCCTGGTACTGATCAACATTGATGTCACTCCATACAGATTCCCACCCAATGAGTTGTGGCATAAAAATTTGATGAACATGATCAATGCCTTCTAATTCCCTATGATCATCACACCATACTGTAGTATAACCTAATTCAATCCTATCTAACTACATCAACCAACATAAGGTCCCACACAAGAACCCATCTAAGTGACAAATTCATACTATGTATGGCACATATCCCTAATGTCCAAAAAATGTTGATGACCTTTTCTCAACACTAAAGATGCTAGCAACTCTCATCAAATCATACTATCATCTATGACTGATCAAAAACCAAAAAATTCAATATCTATTCCCCTTATTAGATGATAGGTGAGAAGCTATGCATCAAGATAAATAAAATAAAATAAACACTTCTTTCTCAATGTCATGAAAAGCAAATGAGAGAAATCTAAAACTAGAACTAAAATAAAGAACACAAAGCCAAAAATTTTATTCATGCATGAACCCAAACTCTGAGAAAATAGCTAACTAGATAAGGGAAAATATCCTCCAACCTCCAGTCAATGATCACTCAAAATATATTGTTAGGTCTATCAAGTCCATAAACCTTAGCCATGAGGGACATCTCTTGATTAGATGAAGTGTTAGAATATCCTAAATAAATATAATAACTAGAATATATGTCACTATAATGATCCACATAATTTTCTTCAACTTTATTTTTGTGTGGAGAATAGGGTTGTTGAGAAGGACACACATCTACAAGAAGTCTAACACCAACATGTTTGAAACATCTAGGCTCTTTCTTGTGTTTTTAATATCTATAAAATCTTGAATCACTATAATAACTATGAGAGGAGTGTTTTTGGTGATGCTTGTGTTTGGAAGACCCTAGAGAGTGTTGATGTGAATGCTGCGAAGACTATCTAGAATGATCTGGAGAGTACTTTGGAGACTGACACAAAAAAAAATTAGAGAGTGTTTTTGAAACTATTTTTGTACATGAAAATGATCTCTATGATGTAACCTATTATTTTTATAGTAAGCCTCTTCAATAGGTGTACTATTCTTCCTTGAAAACTATCTATCATGTTGAGTTAATAACTCACAAAAAGAGTCAGAAGTGGCACCATTAAGCTTATCACTAAGCTGTAACATTTAAACAAAATTAGTGTATGTATAATTATGACCATTTAATATGATGTAAATCAACATATCATCATCAATTTTTCCACTAGTTGTGAAATATTCTTGTTTCCATGTTTTCATGTGAGAAAGATATTAAGAGACATCTTCATTATCTGCCAGTTTATTATTCAATAATTGTATAAGAAGGCCAATATTCTTGTATGAAATTAGTTTTTCATACAAATCTTTTAACACATTCCAATATTTCCATGAAAAAGTATTAATTACCTCAATATGAATGATTACATGTTCAGTCCAAGACAATTTCGAAAGTGTGAGTGCATGTTTATCATGTTTCTAATATTCAATCAACTTTATAGCTTCAACTGGTGGTGTGGTTTATTTGTCAGTGATGTCCTATAGGTCATTAAAAAATGAGTTTATTCTCCATGTTCCTACTCCATTATTTGTAATTTTTAGGTGACAATTTTCCATTTTTGGAAATCAAACTCACAATTTTTGATATGGTGCTAAAGAATCAAGTCAAAACAAGACAATGGAATACTATTTCGAGGTTTTGCATTTACCTTCAAAAATAGTTTTCAAATACAAAAAAAAAGGTTTTGAGACTCGTCAAAAACAATCACCCCTTATATCTTATTTACACCCTTATATCTCCAAAAGCATAAAATTATTCTCCCTTTACAATTTGTTCATTCAAAATATAAAAATAAATTTGGACCTCTTTTTATTAAAACATAATGTATACAACAAAGCAAGATATTTCTTGATTTTACTAGAAAAGAGTCACCATAAATTTTAATAGAATAAAATTTAAAAAAAATGCACTTTTGTATCTTTTGGTGGAGCCCAATAGGTAATGAAAGAAAAATAAAACAACCCTAAATTCTCTCATTTTAGTGCTTGGTTTGAGATGGATAAAATCTATTGCCTTCAATTTTCCTACAAGCATCGTACAAATTTGTCATTTTTTAAAAATGAATTATAAACTAAGATGAGGTATCATGAGCTCTGGTCTTCAATTTATATGCTTTTTCCACATTTACATTAATATATACAATTTAATGGTGACCAATATGTTGTTGAAACCATCAAATGAGTCTTCACATTATTATAAAATAAACAAATTTAGCTCCTTTAGGATTTTTAGATGTGATGGATCCTTTTTAAAATCCTTAATGAGACAAAAATTTGCAAGTTAAAATTATCTACAATTTATTCAATGTTGTAAGTTTGTGGGTTTGTGAGATATCTAGTGGATATGGTTGTAAACAAAGTTTTGGAGACCCCGCTATGTGTATAACTCACTTGCACTGGCATTCACTAAAAAACTTTCTTTTCCATGTTGATTTTTGTATGACTCACTTTGAGTTACCTATTATCTCTCTAAGCTATTTTTATGGAATAGATAGAGAAAAAAAATGGCAATATGAAGCTTTATATTAGGAAAGCATTGTACAACTTCAACACTTTCTCTCCTCCTTCAAAATGTGGCTCTAATACCACTAATACAAATAGGAATAGGAGGAATAGCCAAAAAAGGATGTATATAATGTAAATATATAGATTATTTTTTGTATAATGAAATATCAATTTTTTTTACAAAGAGTTGGTTCATGACAACCAATTTACGGGTATAACTAACCCATGAAACTAAACACTAAGCTAAAGCTAAATAATAAATTACTTTAGATCAAAAACGATCCCAACAATATAACCCTTAAAAACACTTCTTACCTTATACAAAACATGAAACTCGTTATTTATTACTATTATATACCATTTATAATATAACCTTGGTTCCCCAACTCCATTTGACCCATTTCACTACCTGGACCTACCAATTAAGTCTCCTCACCAATAGGTCTTTTCACTGCCTATAAGTATGTCTTGTAATATTGACTCATATACACAAATATCCCACATAAAATATGTATAAAATTACATTAATAGGATATTTAAGACTCAAAAAAATTCCCAAAAATATTTATTATTCATCACATATGCCAAAAGGCCTCAAGAATACTCCTATAGAAAGCTCACTCATGAACAATCAACACTGTCAAAACACAATCAGAATCACTTGAATTTTCATGCTTAATCAAGAACTTAAAATGAGAAAAAATGAATTAAAATTAACCTATTATTTATTTATTACACCTTATATAACTTTGTATCATCCATCTTAATTAAAATAGACTTAAAAACTTCTTTTCACACACAAAAAAGTTGCCTATAGGATCAAAAATATAGTCAAAGTAAAAACTTATGGGATGCTTATGGGGACACGTTTATGATATTAATATGTATTTTTGAGAACCTATATAATAATTATAACATATTTTGATATATATTTTTCATGCTCATGTATCAATATTGGTCTTACATGCCAATCTCACTATGTCACTCTACACAAACTCCATTGTGCTAGATAGGCTAGTTTGATGACAACATTTTGATTGATTATAGGCATCAAAAACACTTAAATATAATTTGAATATCATTAATAGTTATTAATTTATGACCCCATGAATTTTTATCCATCCCTAATCCTCTAAAATAAATCCCTAAACTCATATTCATTCTTGCCTAGTTTTCTCATTGTTCTACTCATTAAGCTAGTTTATTAATAGGCTACCTTCCATAATTGGTTTTGAAAATTTTTGACTTTAAACATACTAAAAAACTTTAATTATCATAAAATATTAGTATTTATCATCATCCTCTAGTAACGTTCATGCTTTTACTTGGTCAACCCTGCTTGTAACATAAAAAACCTTAAAAACAAGGGTTTTCCTATAGCTTTTGTTCACTGTCTAGACAAACAAACACCACCTAGGCAGAGATTTAAGAGTCATTTATATGTTAAAAACACTAAAATAGATAAATTTTACCATTATGAGTGAAAAATGATTATATATTTCCAATCAAGTTTGTGTAAGGGTTTTAGGAGGGTTTTGACTACCTTACCTTCTTTGTAATCATTCATAAAGGATTGCCCCTCAATCCTAAAGTAATGCCAAGGATTTAAATATATATACCTTCCAAAACTATCATGAAATTATTATTCTTTCATGAAAAGTTATCACATTCCAAAGATCATGATAAACTTCTTCTTAGGTTTGTAACCCTCAATTTTATGCACACAATCAACATTTTCATCAAAAATATTACTTTTTCCTATATGATTATGACTTAAAACTTTTTAAAAATTATTTAAATGACATATAAAACATATTTAAATTATATATAGATATATGGAATCTGTGTAAAAGAACTTGACCCCTAAATAGGCCACTATAGGTCATCTTGTGCACTTTAGGCCATATACTGCTAGTCCTACTTTAAGTATGTTCATGCCTAGAAACATATTAAACTATATTTAAATTTATTTAATTATGTCATAGGACATCATAACATGCTCACTTATGATGTATCATATTGACAACTCTCTTTGACACTTTATTTAGGCTTCACTAGGTCTTTATGCATGTTAGGTCTAGAAATACAAGTTATGATTGGTCCTTGAAAACACTTGGAAACCTTTTGTAATAATCTAAAAAACCTTATTAACATGTCATATGCATTAATTAAATTCTCTTGAGCTACCATCTATGTACATACAAGTCATATACTACTTATCTCAATAAGATGCCAAGCATGTACCTTCATATTAGGTTTCTCATACAAGGGCTAGACATCAAATCTTAACCTTCCTACCCTTGTAGATGAACTATAATCTTCATACATATGTTTAAGCACCTTATCACATTTTATAACAATACTCTATATAGTTTTAAGATCATATTATGTCCATGCTAAAAAAACTAGGCCATTAACTAGATTTATTGTGTACCTTATATGTTCTTTCAGTATTCTTTTGTATTTGAACATGTTATTGACAAGTAATGAATACTTAGAATGGATACTAGGTTTACTTCAAATTTTCTCTCAAAAAGAGAAATAAGACTCCTTAGTCAAATACCACTTCACCAAGCATGTCATCAACCCTAACTTTTAACATGAAGGACATTCAACTTGACTTTGACATCAATGAAAAAAATAATACCTGAATACCAATACTAGAAGCTTACCTCAACATGAACCTAATCAACCAAGTCAACTTTATATATTAGGAATAAATATTGAAAGTTTTAGAAAATGATCAAGATTGACTAGCTCAATCTTATTTCCTATACTAAATACTAAAAGTTGTAGAAAATGAACATGATGAACCAATTCAATTCTATTTGATGTGATTGAAAACCTACATAAAAGGAATAAAAATGGGTTAACTATTTTTATCTAGTTGATTTTATAGCCATAATATGGACATAGAGAATAAGACTAGGTCAACAAGTGTGACTTAGTTGACTATAAATGAAAAATAAAAGGGTTAGATTAACGTTGGGTTCAATAAAATGTATACAATAATTTAAGATATATATAAAACTTATGATACTTATTAAAACCAATATTAGATAATTTAATCAACTAACATCCATTTCAATACATTTTATATCATAAGCATGACCTAATTAGATCCATTTTAAGTAACTAAGGGAATACATATCAAACAACACTTAAGGAGAGGGTTACAAAGCCTTTAGTAAAATGATATCATGTAATAACCTTATCTAGTTCTGGATACATGAAATAAAATATAATCTAGTGTTATCAAAGTATGTAACACAAAGGGGAATGCTGAAATAAACAAAAACATCAAGGGATCATGGTAGATAAATGGCGGCCTAGATCACCTAAGGTGAATGTGTAGACACTATAATTATTCACCATAAGCCTTTTATGGCATGTGAATTATGGTTGAGTCTGATATCCTAAGACCCTAAAATATGTTAAGTCTAAAATGTGGTAGAATTCTCCAAAACCTATAATTTTCATCGTAACTCTTAGAGGTCTAAAACCCCTTTTAAACATCTTAAAAATATATACATTAAATATAACTTAAAGTATAAGGAATTAATTGTGTGTGTGTGTGTGTGTGTGTGTGTGTGTGTGTGTATATATATATATATATATATATATATATATATATATGTATGTATGTATGTCAAATTATAATTAAATGTTTATTTTATGTATATACTACTTGATTCACCCATGGTAATTACTCTTACTAATTACCATCATAATTTATTAACTACACATAATCCTAAAATATCTAATCAAAATCCCTTTTAACCAAGTAAATACATATCTTTAATAACCTCCCTCATAATCAAAACCCATGTAACAAGAAATAAACCTATTTATTTAGCTTAAGAACATAGGTAAAAGCAACCAAGCAAAATGTAGCTAAAAATAGAAGAATTATTATTGATCCTCTTATAATATACATCAATTAATTTTGGATTGACATTTATTATAAAATATTGCACATTGTTATTTAAAAGGTATGGTAATTTTACACCAGAGTACTATAGGAATTCTCCCATGCATATTGCATGATGTTACTCAAATCTTTGATAGTAGGTCTTATTGTAGTAATTATCATTAGAAATTCTTCAACAATCCCAAAAATAGAATATATATATCTAGAGAATTGAAGTTTGTTTAAGGTAATTTTACTTGGTTTCCTTCATAACATATTCTTTCTATTATATCATTTATTCCTATTTAGTTCTATCTAAATTCCTAATCCACATTAGATCCTTCTGAAACTATCCTTTAGTAGTTTATTTCAACATCCTATCTTTTTATCATAATCGACATTGATCCTCCTTTGTATTGACATTGATTCATTTAATTGACATCGATCCTAAAGGAATCAACATTGAACACTATGTAAACTATTTTGTCTTAAATCTAAATTAGTTTTAGTAGAATAATAGATAGGCAAAACAGGTATTGGATCTAATCTTATTGTTTTCTTTCTAAATCACATTTTATCTATTAAGTCTTTATATTTAGCATCTTATAATGTTTATTTATGTTATTTTATTACTTTTTAATTTAATAAAGTGAGTTGACATCCATCTAAGGAATCTCATTGCTTCTTGGAACTAGTTTGGTACCATATAACCCACTTACTTATCCTATTAATCAAATCTTGTCCAAGTTATTTTGTGTGCAAGTAATATTTTCAAGCCAAAAAAGAGTTCCCACTTCATTGAATCAATGGTGTGAAAAATCCATTGTGGGTATTCCTTATTAAACCATGTATCATTTATATTTTTAGTATTTTATTTTATTAAGAAAAATGAATTGAAAAATACTAAAATAGAAAGATAGAATGAAAATAAAATTCTATAACTATAATAGTTTTAAGTATAGATATAATATAAGTAAGGATTTAAACATTCAAACCTAATATTTCATGAAATAGTTATCTATCAAATGAAATAGTAAAAGTAATAGATACTTACCTTTGAATGAACCTGTCGAGTCTAAATCTCCCCCCTTGGCTAATGGTGATTTGCAAGATATTATTTTGGATTTTAAAATAATGTTATATAAATCATATCTAGGCTAAAATAAACCTTATTTACATATAATAATTCCCATGATATAATTTATATTCCATCCAAACCAAATCCTATGTAATGGCTCCTTCAAATGTAGATGTAGTAGAATAATGAGATATAATAAATATAAAAACGAATGTTACCCTCTATTAGATTGATATGAAGGTCATATTTATATAAATATATAGGTCCTAACCCTTCTATATTTTAGTTGACAGAGTCATACAACAATGACCTTGTTTTATAAAAGTTACCATTATACCTAAAACTTAGTTAACTAGGCTGACTTAATCTTGTAATGTGTGTCATAGCTTTTATGGCAAGGTCATCTAGACTAACTTAGTAGGGAAAATGGATGAAAATGTTGGCCAAGATGAATTTTTATAAAAATTTACTTATTTAAATGCTATTTTAAAAGGATACTTTCTTAGGGGATTGGATAAATGTGTTTTATTTTCATAGGGAGTTAGATAAGTATGATTTATAATGCATATAGGTATGATAAAGTTAACAAACAATATTGTGAAGTGACAATGGTCTACCCACTAATTTCTCAAGGTATAATTTATGGCATGAACTTAGAGAGATTTAATCTCTACATATTATTAAAAGAGAAAAATCATTTATAAATGATAAAGCTAATAAATATTGTGTGTATACATGATATTCTACCCTTTGGATGGTCTATGAGACCCTAACCAAGTAATTCAACCCAAAGTGGACTAGTTAGAGCTAAAGGATTATTACTTGCTCAAAAAATATCCAAGTGCCTATAGGAGACAATATGAAACTAATTTAAGTAGGTGGTGGATCTTACCACATGTTGGAGGAATTCAAATCTTAGTTGTGCCTTCAAGTAGGTTACTATTGATACAAACCCTATAGGTACTATTTTCACCTATGTTTTACCCTTAGGTATAATATGGAATGAACTAAGCTTACCTGATTATTATTGGGGTGAGAAATTCATAAACCATGTTAAAAAGTGTGAACTCATTTAAAACATAAAGGGAGTAACATTTATGGATTGTAAATCCATCATTTTTCCATGACTATACAAGATCATGCACATACCTACTATAATAAGGTAGAGACCACCTAGACCATCATAGAATATGATTTTATAAAGGATGCATTAGTAAAGAAATTTGACATCCTATAATTTGACTAGTATAGAATAACTATACTTAAAAATATAAAACATGAACCCAAGGATAAATTTTATGCATATCATGTTAGGTTTAAGGACTTGTTGTTTAAGCTCTCATATTTACTTTACCTAGTGTATCATACCTAGTGGTTTGTTGGGGGATTATGAAAATTATATTCACCCTATCTATGAGGATGTTTAATGAACCAAGAGAAATATTGGAGGTGGTATTAAGTGATACAATTATTGTGACCATAGAGATATGAATCAACCAAATTATAGAGGCACAATTTACATCAATGGAGATATTATTAAAATAATTTATGGAAGAACAAGCACATGATAGACACTTTAGATTGTGATGCACTAATTTTAAGGTGGAGGGGAATAATCAAAATAATTTACTTAGGTGTAGTATGTGCACCTTAATAGCCTTTAATGGTTATTTATATGAGATACATGACACATGTTACTTATCTCTTATACATCACATGAATGAGATGAAGGTGTATCTATATTTTAATATGTTTGATGCCTCCACCCAAAACAATAATGATTATTGAGTGACTAATAGATTCCATGAGGTATGTGATCAAAACACATGAAAATCTATTATATGACCCTCTAATCATAGGCTAATGAATTGATGCTATAGTGGGATGTATGACCAATGTTATGGTGGTAACACGAAGTAACATGGAAAGAGAGGATATTTTATAATAAAAGTAGCTATTAGGTTTCCCCAATGTTATTTTTACAAGTGTGGGTTGTTAAAATAATTTTAGTGTGTCTATCCCTAATATCCATTCCATGTGTATTATCATGAAATTAATAATGTCAAATAATTTCAAAACCTATATTCCAAGATAAAGTATAAGAGAAAGCCTTAAAAAAATGATGTATGATAAGTTATGAAACAATTTTGAGGACACATAATAAAAATAATACCAGAGCCAAGGTCTAGGTGATAAGACAAAATGACATAGATAATAAGTTAGTAGTAGATCCCATATAAGTTTCCATGCTTAGGTTGACCCTAAGGGATGAGGAGATAGATTAACATACCTAGATCCTAATATTGTAACCTTCTAGTGAGGATCACAAAAAAATGAGCTAATGAGAAATGCATTGAATGTAATTTGAAGCCTAAAAAGAGATATTCAACTTGTACAAGATCTAGAGGAGAAATGTCAAAGAAAACACTGGGCCCATAAAGAATATGTTAGTGATATTATAGACCTAATTTACCTCATACACTATAAGGGGATGAATCTCATGATAAATAACCTATTTTCCAAATTTTATGATGAGTATCCAATTGATGTCTTGATACTAAACCTAGTACGAGAGTGAAAAATAGAGGATTCTCAAAACAAATGATATAATCAAGATTTATTTGTGGATGATGTGATCAATGGATGGTTAGTCTATGAAATCCTAATAGATAATGGTGTTGAGGTGAAATTTCTCATAGGGTGCATGGTAGAATATGGTAATCCCCATAATTCATACCTCACCTCACATTAGGTTCATGGTGAGCAAGACCAAAGTGAAACCCATAAGGATTCTATATGGTGATAAAATAAGGATCATGGGTATAATTATTTTTTATGATTTTGAGGTGATTGAGATCACTGATGAAGATAACTACCTTATATTACTAAGAAGGCCATAATGGTATGCTAAAAATATGTACATATGTTTTAAATAATGTTACATGACATTTGAGAATGGAAGTGAGTGCATGATGATCCCACTAATTTTAGACTATGGTGCCATATATTTTAACATTTGAATACCACATGTGTTCAATAATTATGTAACATTACCAAATAAATGAAATTAAATTCATGGATAAGTAAGTAAATGACCCTAAGATGGAATGACACATAGTCTAACTCAAAGACCATAATTATTATTGGCAACTGATGGGTATAAGAAACATATGAAGTCAATAAAATAAGGTGTTGGGTGATAAAATTGAACCCCTTATTTGAACCTAAGTGTAATTTGGTACATTTCAAGAGCACACCTTCTTATAAAATATCCAACCAAAGATGTGTCATGATATGATCATGACCCCAGTCCTAGAATTTGAATAAGGACCCATGTATAAGAGTCAGACCTTCACTTCAAGAGTTAATTTTTAGGCCATGCTATGTAATAAAATGAGGAATAATGGATGTTTTAATACCATTAGTACATGTTGTGTATACTATATAAATAAATTTGAAGAACATGAGGGTGAGATGAATTTTAGTTACAACCAAGGTCTAGGTTCTACATGTAGCTATAACTTATGAAGGAAAGAAGGTCCATAAGATTAGTAATAAAAACCTATCTTTTACCAAATAATAAGCTACCATATGTGATAGGGTCAAAATAAATAGTTAGTGCATAATATTGTTAGGTTATAGATTATGTGCTAGTAGTGATGATATTCATTGAGGTCCTATCATCATTTATCAGCTTAGAATGGTAGTGTGATAAGGAATTTATTTTAAGTTGTAATAATGATTTCTAATTCTTTTAATTTATACACTTTACTTTTCTAAAGTAAAATAGATCCTATGCGTGGTAGAGGCACACATGTTATAATAATACTCACACTCATATTAATATCTAGTTATATGAGTTAAATGGGGGCCTTATTCTAAGGTCATAACCATGATGCATATAATTATTTATAGTGAGAATAATTTATTATTTAAATCTAAAAAGGTAATTTACACCACCTATAAATAGTGATACTTTTTTAGGCATAACCCTAGTTGGATATGTTAAGAGTTCATTACACTACAAGATTAGGTTCATGATATGGTATGGGGTAGGTGGTCCCAAATAAATACAAATAAATGTCACACATAATATATATAGTGATAATTCATCTAAATAATAAGGATAACACATTCAATATTCATGAGTAAATGGGAAATCACAAAGGAAGAGTTGGCATGTAGGGAAAGCTAGGGTACAACATAAAGAAACAAATGATTAGTTAGATAGATAGATGAAATGACATATCATAGTGATTGGATTGAGGGTATGGAAGGATGAAAGATATAAACATATGATCCAAATTTATTACCATCATAATTTATCAACTCAAGAAGTGACTCAACCTTAGAACAAAAGGAGTGGAAAATCTCAAGGCATGACTCATAACTACACCTATCACAACATAAGGACCTAAGTTATGACTCAAATACCATATCATAGGTGGTTGGGAAAGGTATCCATCCAAATTGAGGTACCTTTTTTAACCTATGTATTAGACTAACTAGTGGACCACTTCTTTTGCATATATAAATATGGGTATTTTTTGCATGACAAATGTTGAATAATAGATTTGTTGTTGAAGGAGGTTGATGATACAAGTAATTATGACTACTAGAGTTATATAAGAAGATGATAAGAGACAATAATTAGTGGATAAGATGAGATAATCATAGGGAGGAAGAGTATACAAGGCTAAGGGCCAATATTTATAGACTGTGAGTTATCTTAATAATATGGGTAGTAAGGCCTAGGGTTGTGAATAAATCCAAAGAATAACTCTCTAAACCAAAAGGTTGAGAACTTATAGGACCCAATTTTTTATTTTATGTGGATTAATTGAATCAAGGAAGTTGTGATGTTTGGATTCTAACCCATTTTTTGAGATTTCAAGAAATTAAAAGTCTTGCAAGAATCAAGTATGAGACTAATAATGTTATAGAATAAGTGAAATAATCTTATAAGAGATGACTTAGGAAGTAGTCAGTTCCCTCCATCAAGTGTGGATGGGTAGAGGGTGGGAATTTTAGGAAAAGATGTTGTGATCTCATGAAATTATTAGACATGAATAAGACTTAGATGAGAATAAGAACCATATTAGATGTGGTGATATTAGTTTTTTATTGAATAAAATCGGTAATACCATAGGGGAAGAGAATTTGATGGCAATCTAAAACCACTTTGCCATTCATCCCAAGGTACTTAGCTAATTTTCTGTTTTATATCCCATACCCAAACTCAATTACCATACCATATCTTTCATATTATTTTTAAGTCCCTTTTTCTCTCTATTTTGTCTAATATTTAATCCAACTAACCCTTACTTGGTTCTTTAAGGTCTTATTACATTCTTACTTTAGGCCTATTAAACCCTTCTAGGTCTACCCATAATATCTAATTTGAGAAAATTTTTATTATTTAAGGATTATCCTTATATATTGGTCTTTAAAATACCAATAAAATCCTTTCACAATCTCACACACTCTATCCAATCTACTCTTTACGTTTCACTATTCTTAACACTTAGAACATTACTCCCTAAGCCTTAGTCAGGCTTACAACTAATCCATTCAAAAAAAAATGCGTAATAAAATTTATTGTTTCACTCCATACAATTTATGTATATTAAAATAAATATTTCACTACCTTTTAACACTTTCAACAACCCTATAGATGTCAAATCTCACTTAGGACTCTCAAGCCTTTATGCATAAACCCTTACTTTTACACATACTTAAAGGTCTATCATATATAGTCATTTATTATCTTGTTTTATTGGTATTATCAAGGTTTTTAGGAATTATAATATCAATCATGATAGTTGATTACTTCCTCATACAAACTATTTTAGCATTTATATGACTCCATCACAAGGTATAGACCTTTAGCCTCTTAACTCCTTGTTATGTAGACATTCCTGGAAAATTCAATCAAGAAAAATCCACTAAAAACATAAATTAAGTATTATAATAAATTTTATTATATAAATATAATTTTAAATAACATACATACCATAATTTATAACTTCTTGACATATTTTTTAGAGATATTAAAGTTTCTTGATCCTTAGAACCTTAGTTACAGTCATAGGACAATAACCACCCAATTTTTGAATTAATTATTGTTTGATGATCAAATCATCATAATAAAACATTAATTTTATTGAAAACCAACAAATATAACTTTTAAAATTCATAAAATAAATTTTTTCATCCCATGAATGTAAAAACACATCAAACCATGATCATTTTCAAGATTATTATAGATTGCACAATGTTTTTAGGAACCCAAGAGAACTCAATTGAGCATATAAGGAACTATAAATGGTTTAAAATATTTTTAAAACTTGTAATTAACAATAGAAAATTATTTTAAAATTTTAAAATAATTTTAATCATACTTTGTTCAATAAAATGTATCAAATAATGTTAAATTTTGGGACTATAATTTACAGTGATAATGTTTGTTAAACCCAAGAGTATAATAATGAATGAAATTGACACTAATAGATTGATATAACAAGGAAAATGATAAAAATGGATGGTAATATATAGAATATTACCTTTATGATTATTATTGAGTGTCCATATAGTTAAAAACACTTCCAATACTCCACTATATTAGACATCTACCACATAAAATTCTACAACTTTACATACATAGTCATGCATTTAGAGTTTCAAGACACCCTTTAATATCACGATAATATAATAAACACATTTATTTAATGTATAGGAACACAATAAATATTTTAAAATCAATAAAAAAATTCTTTACTCATCAAAATATCAAGATTATAACATAGACATATGCAGACCTTTACAAGACCTATATACTTCCTAGCTTTTAAATCTTTCTTCATACTCTCCTCTTCTCCATTTAAACTATTTTAATATATTTTATTTTATATTATTTTTTATTATCTCCACATAATAGATCTCACTTTATCTTTTTTGTTCCTTATTGATAATATTTTGGGCAAGAATCTCTCAACCTCCAAGTATCACTTTAACATATACTAACTTTGTCTTTTTAAGCATAGGATTTATCATATTTAAAGTATGAATTAAAATTTTTAAGACCCTTATAAGAGGGATAATATGCTTAATATTTAGACACTAGGATTAAAAACCTTATAATATAATTCAAATAATTAAATTCCTCATTTTAGAGGGAAACCAAATATTAGGCTTTATAAGAAATAAATGAGCCTCATACTATCCTAAAAACCTCTTAATAGACTCAAATCAAATTTAACAATATAAAAATAATAATTTTAATGTAAAATGGAGTATGACATGGATAAATATTACTTACAACATGACTCATTCAAAAAATATGTACAGATTGATCCTTCTTAGCTGATGCTCCTAAATCAGACTTTTGGGCATGAAAAATTTATGATCTCATACTCATAAGTCCTTTGATATGCACTCATTACTACAATGATATTTTATTGAAAGTATTCTATAGTTATCCTCTCATATGTTTTTTCATGTTATTTACCCTCACACTTGTATTTATTGTTTATTTCTACCTTATCCTTACTTGTTACACCTATAAATAAAATCAACTGGTCAAAGAAATCAAATCTTCTCTTATGCCTTTAAGGAATATTCCACTCTCTTGCCTTTATATAATTTTTTCCACGTTTCCAATCATCATGATTAAATTTTAATTGTTCATCTTTCTCTGTATTCATATTTAAATGCTCCTCCATTAGTCTCTTTTTCACTTTTTCTTTGTCCATTTGGACCAAAATTTTCATCTCATATGTAATGGTTTATTGTTAACTTTATTATTTTAACTTATACATAGAAATAGAACCTTGGTGCCAACATGAAATAGTGATTATATTGAACACTTGATATGTTATTCATCTATCTCTTCTAATTATTCTAACTCATTATCTTGATTATGGCTATTCCTTATCATCTATTAATTCCTATAGGTTTTTTCTTTGTTGATTATATCTCTCTTTTAGATTTTGGTTTGAATGAAGTAACATATCCTCATACCAAGAGTATATATATTATTTGTTTACTTTATTTTTAATTTTATTATAATGGTGTTGAATATCTTTTCCATCATATTCTTCCTCCTTGATGTCTTCAATTAATCTACAATTTGTCCTCTTATTGTCATGCCTTTGTTCTTGGATTTGGACTATTTTAACTTATTGATTTTAATTTTTATCATATTTATCACCTTATACATGCTCTTGAGTGATGGTATCTTCTTGTTTATCCAATACTTTAGGAGCTATGTACAACTCATCTCCTTGGTTCTCTTTGTGTATTACATTGAGCCTTTCTTCTATCTTGCATTAGGATAAGCACCATTCCATGAAGTGCTTCATCCTCCTTGTTCATGATCATAATAATTTGATCAAAATATTCTTATTTCTCAACAAATTGCTTACCTACATACAAAATATCAAATGAAATAGAAGATGTAAAAATTTGAGGCCATAAAACCTCTTGCTTATATTCTTATAACTCTTCCTTTTCTTTATCAGCTTCTTCTAGCATTTTTTCCTCTTAAAGATAGTATACAATGAATTCAATCACTTCAAGGTGTTGATCAACTTCATCTATTATATTTCCATTCTAAAAATCTACCTTAACTATTCATACATGAGCTTGTCCATCTTCTTTATCTGATCACACTACAACATTACTTATTTCTTGAAAGTAACTGTCATTGTTTGCCTTTTTATTCCTTCCACTATAAATTTAATTGGCCATCTCACCTTTTTATTTAAATTCAATCCATTCCAAGGATTATTCATAATTTCTACCATGAACCTTATCAATGTTATATATTTTTTCAGTTCATTGGTTAATCTTCCTCTTTTTATCATCTTATTTCCATTTCTCTTCTTAATTGGTTCTTATTTTTAGGTAGTTTCTTTCTCTTTTCATTATATCTAGAAACATTTTTTCACCTTAATCCATCTTCTATCTCACCCTAGTTTCCGTTTTACCTAGTCTTTTGATTTCTTCTAAGTCTTATTACCTTGGATCTATCTCAAGAGCAATCAATTTACTCTTTATTTGAGCTTGATTAAGCTCTTTATCTCTCTATAAGCCTCAATAGATTTTACCTCTTCTCAAACCTTAATGGATTTGAATACCTGAACCAATTTTTTAAATTATTTAAACGTTTTCACTATAAAAAACACTTAAATTAATCTTATTATATTCTCAATAGCTTGTACCTAAACTCTCATACCAAAAATTAATGGTAATCTACAACCACTTTACCATTCATCCCAAGATACTTAGTTAATTTTTTTGTTTTCTAGTCCCATACCTAGACTCACTTACCATAGCATATATTCAATATGATTTTAAATTCCCTTGTTCACTCTATTTTTTAAATATTTAATCCACTTAACCCTTACTAGTTTCTTTAAGATGTGATTATATTCTTACTCTAAGCTTTTTATACCCTTCTAGGTCTATCCACACTATCCACTTTTAGAGAAAACATTATTTTTTAAGTATTATCCTTGTACATTGGTATTTACAATACCATTAAAATCCTTTCACAATCTCTCACACTGTATCCAATATACCCTTTATATTTCACTACTCTTGACACTTAGAACATTGCTCCCTAAGCCTTAGTCATAGGCTTACAACTAGTCTATTGATAAACACTTGCATCCTAACATGTAATGGTTTACTCCATACCTTTTAGTTCTTTAATAAAATATTTAACTACCTTATGACACTTTAAAAAACCTCTATATGTCAACTATCACTTAGGAATCTTAAGCCTTTATGCATAAACCCTTACTTTAACACATACTTACTGGTCTATCATATATATATAACTTAATTATTAGGTTTTATTGGTCTTATCAAGGTTTTTATTTATGATCACATCACTTATGACACTTTTTATGAATCCATAACAATGGATAGACCTTTAGCCTCTTAACTCCATGTTACACAAATTATCCTAGAAAACATAGCCAACCATTTTTCACTAACACAAATAACTTAAGGGTATTAGTGGTTATGATTCATATTCCTACTGATTCAAAATATAGGGCCTACCTTTATATATTTATCATAGGTGTACAAGGTGTAATTCCAATTAGAACACTCATTACTAGATAAATGCAATGGTTTTTGCCCTGGGGTTAAGAGATTTAGAACCTAGGTGGCTAAAAATTAGAGGCCTAGATATATAATAAAAATTAATTTAATGAACATAAATTACTTCCTCATAAATTTCACCAATAGAGAGGATTTGATAATAATTATTTGGGAAGGCCTTAGATTTATGGGAAGAAAATTTGTCTCAATTTGTAAATGGATGCCAATTCTTTATCAAGATGAGAATTACTATGAGGACTTTACTATCTAGATCTCTCTCCCATAACTCATGCTTGAGTTACAAAATGAATATGTTATTTTGGGGATAGATATGGATTTTGGATTCCCATTAGCATTTTAAATAACTACCTAGTTAGAATAAGACCTTTAGAAGCTAGAATATAAGTACTAACCTCCCTCTTTAAACCAATCCTGAATACTATTCTTCTAAGGTCAAAGGAAATATTATAGAGGCAAGATATTAAAATGGATGGATTTTTAGGACCATGTGAGTATTTTTACTCCATATAACATTTTTTGAGGCCTTGTACAAACATTAAACATCCTTAAAATAATGAGACTTTGGTTCCTTTTAAGGTTTCCTCAGACAATGAGAATAAAATAGATTTTAAATACTCTCCTTTATTGGAATATGATATGATGCCACAACTCAAGACTAACATTTAGCCACAACCTTATTTGGAGCTAAAGGACATTTTAAGGGGTCTTAATGGAATAGTTAATGAAGCATTGATTCTACTTATATCTAACAAGCAAATAGAAGAACCAAGTAATCATAGAGATTTTGAGAACCTTGGACTATTAGCTCTAGAAAAGTCCACCATGGTGACACAAGACCCTTTTCCATCTACAATTGAGGGGGTTCTTTACCAATCTAAGGGAAGGATTAAGTAGGATTCTAATTTCCTTTTATAAGAGGATGAATATCAATTCATATCTTTAAAATCTCTTTTCGATGACAAATTTGTTCACCAAAAGGTCCCTCTTCACCATTATCCATCTGTAAAGTCTTCTAAATAGACCCTACAACAAAAGGAGGATGAGGTTATTTGCTAATACCAAGATCTTGGTTTTATCATAGTAATATTTCACCTATAAAGGGTGAAGTAAACTATGGTAATGAAAAGAAGAAATGAGGGAGGATTCTTACTCACAATAAGTGAACTCAAGAGATGGAGGAAATTGATAAGGGAATTCAATGTACCCATTTAGAAAGGAAATTGATTAACTCATAATGTGTTGTAAATTTGATCCCTTTACATAGAATTATGTGCACTTGTTTAGATCCTAAACTAGCTATTTATTTTGATGCTTATGTGTATTCCTTTATTATTTTTATTATTTGCATGATTTATTTTAAACTTTTATATTGATTTTATTTATTATTTTAAAATCTAGTTTGAAGTATGACAAATATTGCCTTTTGACATATTAGATTTAATCACTCTTTTTATTAGATTTAACTTTTATTGTCCTTATCCTTATCCCCCACGGTAGATTTGTTGAAATCTTATCATCTAATTTCATGGTATGAAGTGGCATCCCCATTCTTAGCTTGGTTCACCTTACCACTTAATTATTGCCTCATTCACTTGGGTTTTCATTCTCCTTAGTGTTTTCATCATGATTACCTTCCTAATTATGAATTTACTTATACGAGTTACCTTTTGTTTAAGTGTTTCCCATGGATCCCTTTCTTAGTAATTCACTCTTTCTTCTCCACATGTGTTTTTTAGATTATTTCCATTGATATTTTTATTCTTATGGCTTATATTTAAGATTCCTAAGGGACTGAGAATGGTAAAGAAGTTGGCTATGAACATAACTCCTAAGAAGGAGATAAAAGAAAATTAGGACTGGGAAGGATTGAACCCAAATACTAATTAGAAATTAGGAATAATATTCCTCTAGTTTGGACCATCCTTGAGAATGGAGGACTTAGTTAGTTCATGTTGAATATTGTGGGGAGTAATCCAAAATTGTCTAAGAATTTTGTTATAACCTAGAAATATAGACTGGTTGTCATGAGATGCATGAGAATGGAGGTTTATAAGTATTTAACCACTAAATATATGGTAATTATCATCCATGACATCAAATAATATAAATATAAGAGTATGAAGGATGAAAGGGTTTTAAAATCCTTTAATTATCTTGAGAAAGTGAAAGAGGTCACCAAACATTTCAAGCAAATTGAAATTTTGGAAGCCTGGGATAAAGTTTATAAGTAGGTCATGTTATATATTACATTGGATTAAAAAATTAGCTTGGTTTGATCAAACCATTTCATGTCTCTTAATCACTTTAAGTGTGTTTATAAAATTAGTCTCCCCTTATTCTTATTATGCTCCTTTGAGGATTCTATTATGGCTTTTCAATGTAATAATAATATTTTTATTTCTCACTAAGATCTTATCCATTTTCTCTTTAAAAATCCCTCTCAAAATAAAATAAAGGTGATTAATCTTACCCTAGGATCTATCTTAGTTTCATAAAATCCTATGAAATAACCTAAAGGTGAAACGTTGATCATCAAGGCTCTGACAATGACTAAAGCTAAATTTGGTAGGCTAAGAAAGAGGCTAGTTTTAGATCCCAAAGATTAAAAGGAGAAAATTTAAGATGATACTAGGACCTAGGTGTTAGATTACTCTTTGGAAAAACTTTTAACCCTACATCTGAAAGCCCCAACCCTTAATTAAGAGACTACAACTATGCTGGTGACTAGTTCACCAAGAGAAAGGTTACACTCCATTAAATTGGTCTAAATAATAATGCCCTTGAGCTTAGGGAGATGATAAATGAAATAAATTAATTTTTTTCTCTCTTTCCTAAATTTGGATTAATGTAAAAGGAGGGAAATGCTTATGTTATCGATACTCCTAATAAATTATTAGAAGACCTAGAGGACCTTCAAATCTTAAGCTCTATTGGGCTATGTTTAAGAGTGGATATTACTTCTCACCTTACCCCTAATATCACCCACTATATTTATAGCACCAAATGAATCAAACCTGTATGCAAAGATGGTCTTGACACTAGGACCTAATGGAAGGCAAGGAAGATCCCCCTCTAGGGTCTTTAATGTCCCCTACTAGTTTTTAATGTTTTGGCTAGTTTTTTTACTTAATTTATTATTTATATTTATTTATAATTTATGTCAAGGTATTTTTTTACCATGTATAATGGATAATTTTTTTTGGATGCGATGTGCCCTTACTAGTTTTCCTATCACAACCTCATGAAAAATTGGGTCTACTATTGTGTCTCAAGATGGATTCCACACTAGTTTAAGGTGGGTTTACTATATTAAAAAAATAGATTAAGGATTATAATAACTTATATTATCTCAATATAAAATAAACTAACATACACATAATTTTTTATAAATTTTTGATGGATATTTTCAAAGATATGATGGTTTCCTGATCACCTAAAACCCTAGTTACAGTCATAAAATAATAAGCACCCAATTTTAGAATTAATTGTTGTTTGATAAAAAAATAATCATAATAACACCTAAGTTTTATCTTAAACTAACCTATATAAATTTTAAAAATTATAAAATCATTAGTTTTAACCCATGCATAAAAAATCACGTCAAACCATGATCATTTCTAGGACTGTTACAGACTGTACTATGTTTTTAGGAACCTGAGAGCACTCAATTGGGAATTTAAGGAATTATAAAGGGTTTAAAATATTTATTAAAATTTTAATAAACCCTAACCATTTATTTTCACATTTTATAATAATTATAGTCATATTTTGTTCAATAAAAAACATCAAATAATGTTGAATTCCATGACTATAATTTACTATGACAATTTCTACTAAACCTGAGAGTACAATAATAAATGTAATTGGAAATTCTAAACTGATATAAAAAGGAAACAGTAAAAATTTATGTAAAATTATAAAATATTACCTATTTTATGATTATTGAGTGTCTATATATTCAAAACCATGTCCAATACTGCATTATATCAAACCTCTATCTCATAGAATTAGACAACTTTACATACACATTAATGTGTTCAAAGTTTAAAGACACCCTTTAAGCTAATTTTCATATAATAAACACATTTATGTACTATATAGTCATAAAATAAGGCTTTGAACATCAATACGTACTTTCTTTATTTATTGAATCAATATTCTTACACAAACCTATGTAGACCTACTTGATAGACCTTTACAAGACCTCTATACTTACTAGCTTCTCATTATTTATTCATAGTCTCCTCTTAGATGTTAAAAATGTTTTAATATATTTTATTTTAAATTATTTTATATTATATACACATAGGAGATCTAAATTTATCTTTTTGTTCCTTCCTGATAAGAGTTTGGCCAAGAATCTCTTAGCTTTCAAGTCTCACTATAACGTATACTAACTTTTTCTTTCTCAATGTAAGATTTGCCATGTTTACAACATGCCTTAAAATTATTAGTACCATTATAAGAAGGATAATACCCTTAATATTTATACATGATGCTTACAAACCTCATAATAAAATTCAAATATTCAAACTCCTCATTTTAAAGGGAAATTAAATATGAAGCTTTAGAAGATGTAAATAACCTTCCTACTATTTTAAAAACCTCATAATGGAATAAAATGAATTATAATAATCAAACATGACCATTTTAATGTAAAATTGAGAATGACATGAATCCTTATTTCTTATAACATGACTCATTATAAAAATATGTACAAAAGGATCCTTCTTAGTTGATGTTCCTACATCAGGATGTGTGGTGGATTTATTCAGCTAGATGATGGTAGAACTTGAAGATAGAAATAGATGGTGAGTTAAAGAGAGGAGAAAACATGTCTCCATAATAATATCATTGGTAGTATTTTTATAGACTCACCAAAATTTAAGAGGAATTATATAAGGATAATTTGAATCAGAATAAGATAGAAAGATGACCCAAATGAAGTTAACTCACTTTCAAGGGAAACCCAAGTGTAACCTCCAATAAAATGGTGCATTAGTAGCAATAAATTATTAGGCTAAGTGAATATGCCTAGTCTCAAGGAACCTAACCCATAGAGGCATGAAGAAGTTTTTGGGATACTAAGGCTCTTACATGAGCTACCACATGTACTATGATATAAGTGTACATGAGGCACAATGGTGTGAGGAGGAAGCGAAAAAGAGGTGTATGGTTAGATGGTATGGAGGGCCATTGATAGATAAATGATAAGAATACACCCTACTATATTATATGGATTTGTCTTGTAAGAGTCTCGATAAGGAAGCAAAAAGGGTAACATGTGAATAAATCTTATTGTAAGAAGAAAAGGCTTGAATCTATACTTTTCATACTATATGTACCATATATCTCTACCAAGAGATTATAAATAATTATAGTAGATCATGAAAAAGATAAGAAAATAAAATATACATTTTAAATTTCCATAAAAAAAATGAATAGTTCTCATAAGGAGGCATGTAGAAAAATGCCCTGAAATAAAGTGTAAATCTAGATGAAGTGATTAATTATGGTATATATTCAAAAACGTCTATGTTTTAAAAATAAATAAAGAAATATATGGATTGGATATCCATGGATGCACAATTAGTCTAGTGTGGGGTGATGTTGAATCCATAAAATTAGATAAGTCCCTATATAATAAAGCATGTAACCACACTACATACAAAGATATACAAACACCAATAGCTAAAGATGACAGATTAAATCCAAACCAATAACCAAAACATACACCTAATGTAAAATATAAACATGAGAGGTGCAAGCTATCATAAAATATGTCTGTGTGCACTAAGTGATAAAACAAAGGGACACAAACATGCAACCACTTAAACCTAAGAACCACAATGGATAAACAATTGAAATTAAGTTTGATGATGGATTGTGACATAAATTTGTGAAGTGATAATCTAATATTATGGTGTATGGCATCGATCATCATAACACATTAACTATAGGTGGTTATAATAGTGTAATAACTTTAATATGGTTGTAGATTGTGGTAGAAAAAGATCTTAAGATCCTATAAAAGGAAAATGTGTATACAAATAATTGAGTTGGTTAATTTATATTAAGTTTATGATATTGTTATTATCATAAGTTCCTTCAAATAATCAAGAAGAGACTCTACTAGATTTTATTATAATATAGATAGGATTGATAGTAATAGTTAAGGGATTTATAGTACCATGAGTGCCTTATAAAGCATGAATAGATATAAATATTTGAGGTGGTTATTAATAAAGTTGAGTTATTAACTATATGATAGTTACTTATGTCATTGAATGAATGTCACTACTTCATTAGTATTATTTGTTACATATTGAATCATTATTTACCATTCGTTAATTGGATTACTATGGATAAAACACATCTAAGATAAGGATAATCATGATGTAGTAGATCATAGACACATAGGTTAAATCAATTTATTTCATGCTCACACCTTATTTTGTTACATGAAACTAAGCCAAACCTATCATATTTTGCCCTCTCTACACCTTGGGTGAGCACAGATGGTCTCCTTACATGATATACCAATGCAAGAGTTGATTCATTTAATGTTTAAGAGAATGGTTTTACTAATGTGATGGTGATCAATAGAATTGACTAGGCTTGACAACAAACTCAAAAAGTATCAAAATCCCCCAAAATATATGTAAATATATTATTAATTTATTTACAATGTTCTTATTATACTTATTACACATGCAATCAATTTGATCAATATTATAACCCTTGGATATTAGTGTCTTTTTGGCCTCTTGGATCTTCTATATTTTCACTTTATAGATATCAAAACTTTAACACATTGATCTATACTACCATCATTTTCTAGTTTAATTGATTTTTTCACACTCTAAATTGAGAAAATTACATGTTTTTATCAAATAAAATAACTTCTAATAATATACTTAGTCGACTACCAATTCTATCTTGATCTAGTCGATCCTATATTATACCATTTTTTATTCATAAAATAATAAATTGAGCAAGAAAATTCTTAATACATATGTTTTTTTATATATTATAGTTATTTCAAGTATATAAAATAATACTTATTCATGAAAAATATTTATTTTATGTGATATGTTGCTCACACATGCACACTACACACATTAACAAATGCAAATTTAATGAGATGAGGATGTACAATAATTCCTCTAAATTTCTATTCTATCTCCTATATGCCTCTTCAAGTTAAAGTTCACATACACTGTGGGGTAATCTTTCTTATACATGTCCATGCCATCATATTCAATGAATACTTTCCATGGGCACATGTTGAATATTATTCATATCACTCCTTTTTCTTTTACTTTCACACCCTTGGTTATCACTAGTTTATTTGGTTCTAATTTTAAAATTTAAAATTAAAAAAAAAATATATTTAAAAAATTAAAAAAAGGCATCCAAAATATTATAAAAATTCAAAAATTAGGACATGGGCATGATTAGACATCTAGTTTACATCATTTTTATATGCTATTTATCTCATGATTTGTAGATATTATAACCACTTTCTATCACACATGGATTTCAATGGTATTCATCTCATGATTTTTATGCATGATTATAGATTTTACATAGAATAAGAAGTTGGAATTGCCTCTTTCAAGTGGCCATGCTAAATTGGAGGAATCTTATCTATAGGTTACAACATTTACATGTGTTACCATTATATAAATCTTATACTAATGATTTTTATATTCTTTATAATTTTTTTGCTAACATTTATATATTATATTATTTACATGGATATTCTACTTGTTAGGATATGATCACATTACATATACATGGTGTAGACTGCATTTATATTTCTATATTATATTAATATTATTACTTGTACATAGTGTATTGTATTTTTTTTATCTATCATGTATAGACCTTGGTTCTTGTCTTAAATTTATTGAAAATATATATGATTATTTTCTTGGTATATGTAAAATTTTAACATGTCTATTGTTTATGGCCCTTGGCCCTTTATCTTGTGAGACATTTGAACATGTCCCTTATTTACAATATTAGTAATGTTATTTATGTGTGGAATTTATATTTGTGTGTACAATATTTATTTATGTGACATTTGAACATTCCTTTGTATATGGGCTTTGAAATTATTATTGACATGCATTTGTTATGTTTGCATTCTTATTGAGCTTATTATGTTTGATGAGTGTCATGATCCATATCATGCACTACCTATTATGTATGATTGTAATATAATTTAATACTATGAGATTCATTAATAAATTTATCTAGGCCTTACCTCATATGTCACATACATGATTTGAATGGTACATATCTTATGTTGACATATTTTTCACATATTATATAGTATTCAATGATTACAACTTGATACAAAGCATGAATTTAACATTTATTAAGATATTAATGACTTTAAGGATACATATTCCCTAACCTTAAAAGAGGGGGAATATGATTTTAATTTTCATACATGAGATAAGGCATCATGAGTAAAAAATTAACCTTAGGTACAAAATGCAATTTTTAAAGAATGAAGAATGGTTCAAAATGCAGGTATTAGTACAAATTATGGGGGAATATGCCACACATAGGCACTCAAATTATAGTAGCAAAGTATAATTTCATATAAATTTTGATGCATGATATAGATTCATGCACAATCCTTAAATAAAATTTACATATGCATATAATTACAAATTCTAAATTTATCAATGGGGATATGATAAAAATTAATGTTATGATATCAATACTATTTTCTATCTACAACCATGGTAGAAGCACAAATTTAATCCATTTTATTTTGATCACTCATAAATGAAATAATAAAAAAGTGAAAATTGAATCTAAATACCATATATAGTAGTTGATTTAGCTAAATTTCATAATGCATAACTTGGAGTTTTAGTTCCCTCTAGAATTATTGCATATGAATCTATTTTTTATTACAACCCATTTATATATTTCAGTTTCAAATATTGACAACATAAATTAACGATTATACATCCCTCAAAGGATAATATTTTATATACATGTTTGATATAAATTTGGGCTTGATCACCCTCAATTTTTCATTGGTTAAACTAAAGAACCAATCTCTACAACTATTTCACGGGAAGCACCAATCATCCAATGCTTCAAGTAAGAATCATCTCCAAGAAAATTTACAAGAGAAACATTGGTTTCACACATATCTATGTACTCATTCCTTTTTATTTTCAATTTCAAGCTGTATTTGAATTTTTAATTTCACATATGGACATTAACTAATTTTACATCATTTCAAGTTTCATCATGAAACTCCTTACATGATTAAAGCTTTCTCCCAAAGTTAAAGTGTGTTTTACACACTCAAGTTTGTCTTTCCTCTTACTCTAGTAATTTAATCTATATACTAAATAAGGAAAATATAGTCACTCAAATTTTCTCATGAATATTTGATAATGTCAGTTTTGTCCAACATTCACTTTAATTGAATTGAGCACTTAATCTAGACTTATTTCACCACCTTACCCTATCATAAATAATTATACATATATTTAAATAAAAAATGTGATATCTTACTCTTATATTTGTTATTAATTAATAAAACCCTCTTTAATCATTTGTACACATATCCTAGATTACAAATATCACACATTTCCTTGTAAGACAAGATCAAATAGTATAGGTCAATAGTGTAATTGGTCTTGACCCCTATGGGTTGATCCTAACCTTTCCCTTAATAATAAATAATTATAAAAATGATATCATCCATTATTATTTGGTATATATCTTTAGGATATATAGTGTGTGGTTTTACACTTTTGGATTATTATAAAATCACGTATAACTTACCTATTATATCACTTAAAATTTTTAATATTGAGGCAATCTTACACTATTTCACACTAAAAAAGGATTCCATATTCTTCCCAAGTCTAATTATAAAAATTTCAAGTAGTCCTTAGCCAATCTAAGGCATTATTTTATCAAAGAGAAAATAATTATCAAGTACTCGATCAATCTCTAGATGCATACATCTATCAAAAGGAACACAATTTCACAACTCATTGTAAGTGGAATAACTACATGGGCTTTATTTATCTCTTCATAATATTAGACACATAAGAAATTTCAATCATCATGGGGGTGATGATGGTTAAATCATCCCATTCCACTCCCCCTTGTCTATTTTTAGGAATTTATCTATTGCAAGCATTATTAGGCTTTAAATTTGAAATTTATTTATAGGTCATTTGTGCGCATCCAAAAAACAATTTTTTTGAACATAGACATATTTCAAGCAACCAAATATGAGTGTGACATATTTTCCATACATTTTTGTAGAGGATTGGATAGAAAATTATATAAAAATAGTGAAAGTTGATCCTAATAATTCCCTTATTTACATTCCTAAACTTGAGTAGTTACAATCATAGTTCTTGCAGTACTCATAGTTGATCACTTCCAATCGTCTATTACTCATACATATTTAGGTTATAGATAGAATAAAACTAAGTATTTTAATTTTTTCATATTTAACCTCTTTTAATTCAATCAATATTTTTCAATTTTAGTACTTTAATTTCAATCTATTTATTGAAATTTTTTTTACAATATTTTCTTTCTTTCAAATTATTTTATTTTAACTAGAGTCAATCACCAAGTTAATTCCGAATTATAATAGAACATATTTGGTGGAAATATCATGATACTTAGCCATAAAAATATATACCAACCTATAAGGGAGGGTAAAATTTTTAAAAGTTTCCATTTCTAAGGTGAAGGTTATGATCAACTCATAAGGGTCAATATTGACTACCAATATTTACCCATACTAGTCAATCTTGTCCTCCAAGGAAACATGTGAAATTTGGAATTTGGGATCCTTACAAATACTTAAGGGGGTTTTAGTGATTAAGAACATTTATGTAGGTGTAAGATAAAATAATAGGTAGAAATTATTGTATAGGTATATAGGATAAAGTGAGGTGGAAAATAGTTCCAAATTAAGTACTCAAGTCAATTAAAGTGAAAGTGGGCCAAAACTGACATTATCAAGTATTGATAACCAAATTTGAGTTAATAAAACCATCAATATGTATCAATGTCACATCATAGAAAAATATCATATCCATATAACACAATGTAAGATATTATTAAATAGTAAAAACTTATAATTTATGTAGTTCAACATGTTATAGAGGTCATAGATAGATATAACATATGATAATGTAACTTGTATAATAATTCCCCCAACATAGGCGTGGCCAATTAGTATAATGGATGCCAATATATAATATGTATGTCATACATCACCCCTCTTGAAATCCATGTATGTATGGAAAATAATATGTTATTTACAAAAAAATATGTGATAAAATAACATATCTAAAATTATAAACTCGTGTTAAGCTCAAGTCTCAAGTTTTTATTTTTGAAAATATTTTTAATGTTTTTGTATTTTTTGACATATATGAACCTTTTCTTATTTTTAAACATTTTAATGATTTATTATGTATAATATTGACACAAGTGCATGATATTTTTAAGATTATTCATATGTTTTCCTTCAAGTGTAGCTAGATTATAAGATGTTTTACCCACATTTTTAGTAACCACAAATGGACCCAATAAATTATATTTTAATTTACCTTTAATTTCATCAT
>JARHVA010001847.1:2197500-2357500 GCA_037957365.1 Torreya grandis
GACCACTACCTAAGTATCTAGATAATTCATGAAGGAAATTGATATGCACGTAGTTCTCACACCTAGTGTGATTATGAAATGGGGCTCCTTGAATATATGTATAAAACTATAAATTTGGATTTGATACTTGAAAAATTTATATCTTAACATGAGTTATAATGCTTCATACTTGATTTGAGATTACTCCTATTGATTAATATTGAATTTGGGAATAATATGGCATATTTAGTTAAGGTGCAGTAGTGTATAAGATAGATTCTAGATAGAATTTAAAGTCTCTTAATGAATGATATTTGATTTTTATTTATAATGGACCTTTTAAACAAATTGATTTAGTGGACTCATGAAATGTGCAATATCACCCAAATGAATATTTCAATGTTGTAAACTAGATATTAAATGATGTGGGAATGAGGCTATGTTAGGTGGACAAGTCTATGAAAGTAGATCTATCTACCTAACATGGACATATCCATAAAATTAGGGATAACTATTCTCAGCTTAGAATTAGTTTGAGAGTGATATAAGGAAGCTTGATCATTAACATTTAAATTCCTATAGTAATGGAAAATAGAGGGTTCAAGACTGCATATAGATAAATGAATATAAGACTAGAGAATAAGAGTCATGTATTTGAGTGTAATTAAATTGGTTTAATATATTTCAAGTATTTTATGGATTATATTGAGAATGCACATGAAATTATATTTCATGATTCAAGTTGGAATGAAAGAAAATATTACAATATAAAATCCAAAAATGTTTTTCATTTCACATTCCTAATGTGACTCTTCTTATTCCTATAGGAATGCCTAACTTATTGAATAAGACAAAAATAAGACACCTATGCTAGACACCTAGGATTAGTAACTACTATATAAAATATTTTTAAAACCCCCTAATATATAAAGGTATTTATCAGACCAATCATTCCTATGAAATTTTCAAAATATGCTTGCCCAAGAGCTTTTCTCAAGTTGTTTGCTAGTTGTTGTACTATTAGGAAATTTTCAATTTGATAGTGCCATATTTAACACAATTTTAGATAATATGAAATTTGGTATTGATATGATTGGTTTGGTCATGACAGACTATATTTTTCCATATATATTATATAAGTCTTGTCAAACATGATATGTGTTGATGAAACCTATTTCCCCTATAAATTTTAAAGAACCCTTATGATCCACAAGATCTCTCTATTTGCCTTTGAAGTGGCCATATATTCTACTTATGCTAAATAAATTGCTAGAAATGATTACTTATTATATTTCTAGTGAAAACTAATGTTAAAAAATTCATAATAAAACCCAAGGTGGATTTTTAATCTTCATGGTCACCAGCATAGTTAGAATCTAAATACCCAACCAATTTGATGTCTCCTACCTTGGAGTATTTGAGCCCAAAATTTTGGGTTATTTTGAGATATCTAAGGACCTTTTTTTCTTCTACCCAATGATTATCCATAGGTTGTTTCATCAATATTTATAGGACACTAACTATAAAAGATATATTTGTTCAAGTTATAATCACATAAATCAGACTTCTAATGAGTTTTTTATATTTAGTGGCATGAACCAAATCTGTTGAATCTTTATATGTTAATCTACAATTCTGTTCCATGGGTGTGTTGAGAGGATTACAATCTTCCATTATAAACTTGATCAGAATGTAAATAATGTACTTATACTAAGTGATGAATAAATACTTTCATTTTTAAATTACTTGAATACCCAAATAATAATGAAGATAACTCAAATAAGTCATTTCAAAGATTTTCATCAACTCTTATTTGAAATTTGCATTGTATCATTAATTATTCACTTTGATGAGAAAATCATCAACATGCACCACCAAAAATAAATATTTTGTCAAATCTTTTGATGAAAAGAGTTAGATATTCAAACTTAAAATGTTTGAATTTCATGTTCATGATGTGTTCATATAGCTTTTTGTACCATGCTCAAGGGGTTTGTTTCAAACCATACAATATATTTTTTTTAATTTTACACACCTTATGATCTTATCCATTTAATAAAAAACCTATGGGTTGTGTCATTTACATAGTTTTCATGAGCTCACCATTTAGGAGTGAAGTTTTGGTGTCCATTTGGCTAACTTTCCATCGGTTGTGGGTTACCAAATCCAACATGGTTTGAATGGTAGTCCATTTTGTTGTAGGTGCAAAGTTTTCATTATAGTCAACTCCTTTTTAAGCATATCCATTTGTGAAAAGCCTTTATTTTTTTATTATAAATTGAGACATCAACCTTGTATTTTATGTGGTAGACCCACTTAAAACCAAAAGGTTTGTAGCCTCATAGAGGATCAACCAATTTACAAGACCCATTTTTGACTCTTTTCTACAAGACTCATGATTATCAAATTATTTGAAAGATGTTGGTTATAAATCAAACTCAACATTGTGTTCTTATTTTGGATAATCATTTAAGGTGATTTTTTAAATTCTATCTTTTATTTATTCAAGGGACTTATCTTACTATGATACAACTACATGTCCACCTCTTGTGCCTATTTACCGAATTTCATCAGGTTTAATATCTTTCAATGTTTGAATGGCCCACATATGCATCATTTTATATGTTTCAGGTCCTTCAAGTTAATTCAATAAAGTTCCTTCAAAAACTATCCTCTATTCTATTGGGCCTTTTTAAATGTCTAAATAAGTTTCATTCTCTCCTTCAGGAGGAGTTTCAAGTTCATGTATAGGAGACAATGTAAAATTAATAGCTTACCAACTGTGTCCCCCACTCATTATATATAACATCCAAATAACTCTCTTTTTAGACATAAAACATTGCATAATTTTAAAGTTGACTCAATTACCAATCAATGTGTTCTTTATCATTTACAATATCATAAAAGACAACTTCTCTTATGACAAGATACTTCTTTTATTTCTCATCCTATAGCCTATATGCCTTGGAGGATTCATAATATCGAAAGTGGATGCATTTTTGACTCTCATGGTCCAAATTATTTATTTTCTCCTTTGAAATCAATGTGTACTAAGTGGATATAAAAATTTGAAGATGTTTCACTAAAGGAGGATGACCACACCATATCTCATACATAGTCTTGGATTCAAGAGTTGTTAATGGTGATATGTTGTGGAGGTATACTATTTTTTTAGTTGTTTCATCCCACAATTGAATATTTACCCCTTATAATATAATAAAATATGAACCATATTCATCATAGTTATGTTCATAATTTCTATGACTACATTTTATTACGGAGTATAAGAAACTAAGATGGTGTTTGATCCTATCTTGATCAAGATAAGATTCAAAATTATTTGAAGTGAATTCACCACCATTGTATGTCCTTAGTGTCTTAATGTGGGTTTGAGTTTCATTTTCAATCATGTTTCATAACTTTTTGAAAGTATTTAAGACTTCTTATTTTTATTCATAAAGTATATCTAAGTCCTCTGACTATAGTTATCAATGAACAACATGAAGTACTTATGACCACTAGATGGATTGGAAGAGAATACAAGTCTAAGTGAAGTAGTTTCAATTTTTTATCAGATTTCCACTGTGACTTTGGGAATGATTCTCTTACATGTTTAGCCAAGATGCATGCTTCACACTTTTCATCTATTTTTATAGGCAATGTAGGCATACAAATAACACCATTATTTTATAACAAATGAATATCGTTATAATGAGTGTGACTAAATATTGCATATCACATGTTCAGAGACATTTTATCTTCCATAAGATGAACATAATTCCTTAAATTTGATTTCTCACACCTAATTTTGAGTAGTTTACCTTCCTCACATCTAATAAGGATGACTTAATTATCACTTTTCCTTCTAATAGTGATATCATTATTATCCAATATAATGGAATAGCCTTATTTCCTTATGAGTACTAGGGATAAGAAATTTATTTTAAATTGAAGAATGTATATAACATTTTGAGAGTTTAAAATATAGAAGCCTTAGACACTTGAATCTTATTGTACCTCTTCCTTATGGTTTTGAACTTGATTTATTTGCAAGGTATACTTCACCATAACTTTCTTCACTAAACTCCTCAAATAAGTCTCTTCAAAAATTCATATGTAGAGTGGTGATAATATTAATAAACCAAACATCAAACCATGAAGAACTGATTGAGATACTATTTACTTCATCATCTATACCAAAAAATAGACATTCACTAGTGAATTGATAAAAGTTTGACCCTTTTATATTATTTCATTTTTCCTCATTATTATGGTATGCTTCAATTTTATCCCATGGATTTATAAATTTGTGAGTCTTACGGCTTCCTTTTTATCACACCATTCATAGTAGAGGTTTCATTTATCATTATATTTTGACCACCATGGTTTTTATTTTTCTCACCTTTTCCCTTGTACTTATTATTACCTTCATTTTTAGAAGATGTGGCATTTTTAGATGTTTTAGAATAGTTTTATTTGACATAATACACACTTTTCCCTATTGTGTACTCAAATTTTCTTCGAAAGTCCTTTTCTCTTTCTATGATGTTTTCAACTAATTGATCAAATGTGAGACTCTTCAATATATTGCTTAATTTTAGGGATTCCAAATAGGTTGACTAATTTGGAAGAAGGGATTTTATGAATGCAGTCATATAGATGCCAATTTTAACACTCTTACTTCTATATCATGTTTAATGGCACATATCTCTAAATCCAATATCATCACATCACCATCTTTCAACTCAAGGTTAAATAGCTTCAAATATAACTAAATGAATTCCAATTCTGAGTGGGTATCATATAGCTACTTAAATTCTTTAAATGCTTCCCATGGAGTATTGCACCCATGTATATGATTAAACACATCTCCATTAAATAAGGCCTTCATCAAGTCCAATGTTTTCTTGTTTTTCTATATATATTCTTTAATACCATTATCATTCCCTATTGGCTCAATTTCTTATATATACCCATCACAAATATTGAACCATAGATCATTGAAGATGAGTGTGTTCTCTTTTGCCAATGATAGATTTGATTGAATGGATGGTTTTGAGGTTTTTTTAACTCCAATTGGTTCCCTATCACTCCAAAATGGTCCCATTTTCTATATACCACTAGACTAATATACCAAACCTCTTAATATACCTACCCTTCTTATATACCTTTTGGTATATGGAATAAGTTCACCCTTTTTACATACTCAATAGTACATGAAATATGCCTTAAGGTATGTGAGATTAGAGTGGTACATATTACCTAGGTAGTACATGAAAAAGATTCAACTTTCCATTAACATTAACTTAATAATAAAAACTCATAAATTAAGATACGTATTTTTTCTTGATTTTTAGATTTACGTTTTTTGATAATGACAAATGGGTAAAAGACCATCTCTCCTTATTTATCCTTGATTTCATAAAATTTGGTCTTAATTTACCAAATTTTATGAGATTATCTTTCTCAAGGAAATTTCAAATGAAAAAATTTCACCAAATTTAAATGCTTTTCAAATTTAAATGATTTTCAAATTTTGAAAAAGAGCATTTAAAATAAAATTTAGTTTTTTTAACAAAAATTTAACATATGAAGTACCTCTCCTCCTTTTATTTATTTATATAATTCCAATAGTAAAATACAAGGATGTATGGTATTATTTTATTTTTGAAAATTATAGCCAATATAATATTTAAGTTTCATGTAGTCAAAAATTAAGCTATATAAGGAATTCCAACACACTTTAGCAAAAATGGACTAAATAAAATGAAATTACACACATATGACTCACATTATAACTATAAAAAACAACTATTAGATAATATATATGCTAAAAAATGTTTTTAAATTTGGCAAGAGCATAGATAAAGATTAGCAAAAAATTATCATAATTTCTAGTATTTCTACATAGACCAAACACCTTGATACCAAAATTTATACACATACCATAAATAATTAAAATTCATTTTTAAATAAAAAGAACATAATTAATTAATATAATTATAAGTATAAAAAATTCATAAATTGATTGGTAGTATGACATGTGGCCCTGATGTGTAGATCACCTTGGTATTCAACAAAATGCAGGTCTAAATTTGTTTAAATTAGTAGGTATTTTAGCCAATCTATATCAATAATTAGAACATCTTCCAAGTTCCACAAATAATAACTCAATGATAGGCCACACTAACAATAATAACTAAAACATCTTCCTTTTACCAATCCACTATCATTCACTATTATACAAAAGCTTATATAAAGAGAATACTTAAATGTAGGTTGGTACAAATAAAAATATGGAAAAGAAAAAACAATTTAATTTTCCATGCTTTGATACCAATGATAGATTGGATTCTATTCAGAATGCACATTAAATTATATTTCTCGATTTAAGTTGGAATGACATAGAACAATACAATAAAAAGGCTATTCATTTCACGTTCACAATGTGACTTTTCCTATTCCTATACGACTAGAGAACATATTGAATAAGATAAAAATGAGAAACCTATTGTAGAAACCTAGGATTAATAACAACTATATACAATATTTTAAAATAATTTACATTATCATGTACCTATGACCATATTTAGGAATCCATATGTTTCAAGGCAAAAAGGCTGATTTTTGAATCTAGCGCATCATCAAGGTTTATGATCACAAACAAAGATAAGCATACATGATGGTATAGTCATTATACCACACTTTCAAATAGGTTCATACCTAAAATAAGGTTAGTATAGAGTGTATATACTAACACAATCATGTAGAATTAACCCAACATAGGTAGTATATTACTTCATCAACTGAGTGAGCCATAGGAATGCTTATCCACATTTTCCACTTTTATAACATAGTCATATTCAAAATTCAACCAAGAAAGCTAAATAAAATGATCTATTTATTACCATTCATATTTAACACTTTCCCTTATAAAGTCATAAAAAATAATTATCAATCATTTAAATTTAACTTTATGCTTAAAAATTATATATATCAATCTAAATTCTATTTTGTATTTGATAGGTAAAATAAATTTAGTTTTACATGGATCCAAAAACCAAAAAATTATACAAAAAGGGACAAAAAGTCATGAAACTAAGCCCCACAAGATATCAAATAGAAGACAAATATAAAAAAATAACCTATAAGGACTAATAAGAAAGTATAACAATAAAAATAAAAAGTAAAAGGTACCCAAAAATCCATTACACCTCCTCTGAGATGGATTTATCATTTGAAGTGGATTATTCCTTATCCTTGTTCTTATCTAAAAACATATCCTAATTTGTTCATCCTCAGGTACATTTATAAGGGCCCTCAAGAATGGTCTATCTTACCTTGAATTAAGGGATTACGATTTTTATTTTTGCCTTTAGTGAAGGTTGGATGTTTTCTATGAGATCCTATCCCACTTCATTATTTCACTCTTTTTTTGGCTAAGTGTCTTTGTTCCCCCCCCCCCCCCCCTCCCCATCTAGCTCATATTTAATATTGACTATATAAACCTTTAGTTAATTCCAATCTTTTCTGAAGGATAAAATATCCAACCCAATGCCTTCTAATTTCTCCATAAAAATACCTAATTTCCTAGTTCAATTAGAGTTATTGTTTGCTAAATTATTGAGGTCCCTACTTCTAGGACTAACCACTCCTTTTAATAGAATGGTCATGGTTCTAGATTTATTGGTTGATGAGGACTAGGATAACACATAAGGGCATTTGAGGGGAATTGACTTGTCAAAGGGGGAGGAGTATTTTAGGAGGGTTTGGGTTGGGGAGCCTTCCTCATTTCCCAATAGTCTAGAACCTTCCTCAAAAGGGTCATTAACTAGGGTATTCACATGAGGGGTGTCCATTGAAGAAGTGTATTTTACCAAGGAATCTTCAGTCAGGGGAAAGGATTTACCATGAATTATTTCACCTTTTTGGATTAGTAGGAGGGTGATGCCATGGTGTTTTATATAATTTTTATCACTAACCTAGAAATAAAGGGTTGTGGATTCAGTGGATTTAAGGAGGTAGTATGGTAAGCTAATTCTATAACCCCTAAAATGATCATGAAGACAAAAGTTATGATAAAATATCAAATTATATTTCCCTTCTAGGTTCAAGTATTTTATGATTTGTAAACATACATCTGACCACCTAAAATAAATTTCCTACTTAGGAAAACCATTTTTGTTAATCTACAACATTATGTCTATCCTGATTTTTTTTGCATTAACTCCAACTTACAACTTTTTTATTTATATTCTTTCACTCTTTTGTATGGCATCCCTATGGCTTCACTAATACTTTCTTCAAATATAAATATTTTCACTCCCTTAAAATTCATAGTTCAATTATTATAGTTAAAATAAACTCCTCATAAAGAACCTCATCATGCCCTTTTATCCTTAGCATAAATTCTATAAGTCCTCCTTTACTTACCTTCTTCCATACTTTCTTTAACCCATTAATAAAAATTATATCTAAAAGTTATTTAAAAGTTATATATTATTAGATTAATTTAACCCATTAATAAAAATTATGTTAAAACACATATATCTTAAATGAAACAACTAAGGTGAATGATACTGATAATTATGAATATTTCTAAGATCAAATAAAATCTAATAAATCAATTCCAAAACACGGTGTGGTTGGTTATGTGAATCCTTATGTAAAAATAAAAAATGATTAGAATCACATGTCTATAGTATATGATGAAGATAGAATTATAATTTAAAATTGTGACATGTATGATATATATAATACATATGATCATACCATTGATATGATCATTCATTAGAAGGGGCATTCTTTGTATATTAAAAAATACATTTTTTTTTCAAAAACATTAAAAAATTAAAAAAAAATAGAATTAGGACTTGTTCATGACATGCTTTGCTACTCTATGCTATTTATAGATGTCATTTATATTTTATGTGTTAGGCTATGTATACTTTTCTATGCATATGATTTTCACAGTATACATGAATGGAATGTGTGGCAAACATATTAATATGATACATGGACATGTGGATGGGAGACACTCATTAAACCCAAGGGATACATTTATACATTGGGTACATGTACACATTGGAGGAATCTTATTACATTTTATATGTTATATATTTATATGACTATTACATTTATTATATTGAGCTATTGATAGTATTTATACATGACATTATCTTTTGTATACTTTTTATGGTGTTATATTCTATGGATATTTTACTATGTTATGATTTGATGATGACATTTATTATTTTGTAAGACTAATATTTCTTGTTATATGAAAATTGATGCTGGTGATTATTACATGGTGTGATAATTGATTTTGTATTACAATGTATGATAGTTTATATGTGTTACATTATGCATTTTATGTTTTACATTTTGTGATCATTTATGATCATTATTTTCTGAGCTATTGAGTGTTTTTATGAGTAGATTGATTATGTTTTATCATGTTGTGGATCAATCATGTTAATAATCCTCTTATCCATGTCATAGAAATTATGTTTCCATATTAGGTCAGAGTCACATTGTGTCTTGAGATTTTATGTGAATCATGATCATGATAAAATGTGTGTATATGTGTGGATACAACTATGACTATTTGTTGACTATCATGATTTATATCACACTTCTATTATGTGTGATGTTATGATTTGTATCATGCATATTTTGTGTGGCTTAGTATTGAAGATTTATATCTACGATGATTATTAATACGTTCTTAATTTATATATCCACTTGATATGACACTTTTATGACTTTGTATATGTGTTTTATATATGTGTGAATGATCAACTATTTATATGATGACATTTATAATCTTGTTAACACACATGTTTTACATGATATAATTTATATATTTACAATAATGTGTATAACTCTATTTGTTTGAGATGAGTGATTCACATGCTTCATTCTTGACTTTAAAAGAGGGCATATTAGTGGGATTATCATAGGGTTTTATGCCATGACAAATAGTTGGCTTAGATTATGGGGAAATTGATGTGATTTAAATGGGGTATATTAGGACAATTGATATATTGATACATATGTAAAACATATCTATGAAATTATACATGATCATAATAGATAGTTGGTAGATTATATAACATGGAAGGATATATTACATGGATCAAATTGAGTATATTATTAGATTCAATAGATTGAAATATATATTATGGAATTCTATATCAAATTTAGGTAAAAATGGATTAGATGAGGGGAGTGATTTTTCTCATGGAAACACTTTTTTATTTATATGATGAGGAAAAATGGTACTGTGTAAACAATTTGAATCTAAAATATGTCTATAGTGGATGATTTAGTGTTTCAATTTACATCTGCATATATTTTGGGTTTCCAAAATAAAAGTTATGATGATATGTAGAGGGTTATGGTTGAGATTATGCATTGATAGAATATAACTTATCCATATAAAATTGGGGTTGAGGCATGTGCTTCTCAACCCATGGTTTTATTAGTGGCATATATTTGGGGCATAATTACCCCATGACATTCTCCAATTGATTTAAAAAAAGGATAAATTATTTGGCATAGCCACATGTGTAATCATTCATTGAAATTGAAATTTCAAATAGCTCAATTATATATATTATTTTAGATTTTATATCATTATTGGAAATGTATATATACATGTTTACTTGTAGTTTTTTCATGTAGAAAGATAAATATTTTGGACATAACTAGTAACATAAAGAGCAATTAAACACAAGTGACAATTTTTTTTGTTTTTCTTATTTTAATCTAGATTTTTCAATACTAAAATAAAAGGGGTGAATTTTTAGACATGTAAATTTTGTATTAGACACTTGAAAAAATTATTTTTGACCTATTTTTTACATACACAACTTGTGCATACACATTTAAATCTTTATAACATTCTCTCCTACTTGTTTATATATCTATGGACTTGGAAAACCAAGTTTTATATCAATCATACTTAGCATCTCCTTATTTAATGTCATAATTATATTTATTCCAGAGTAAACTATTGTAATGTTCTAAATCACTATTTTTCCCTTCCTGAATAGTGTTAGAAACATTCTAATGATGGTGGTTATTGGAAGTGTCTACCTTAACCAAAATTGTTTGAATATCTCTAATAGCTATTTTAAAAATTAAAATATCTCCTTTGGGTAAGCGTATGTACATTTCACATGTAAATTATGGGGGAAAATTACAAGTAGTCATCTATATATAAAATAAGCCTTAATTCTTATTCACTCTATCAATACTAGGCATTACATTGAAAACCACTTGTATATTGATATATCTATTTGAACAAACTTGAGATATTATACAAAATCATCCAGATCTAAAAAATATGAAATGTAAAATCTCAATAGCCAAGACTAAATACAAGCACAAGGTTAAAGTTACATATTTTTAAGTGATGAAAGCTAAATAGTTACATTGCATTATATTAGAACACTATTGAGCACACATACACACAGGTAAGATAAATGCATTTAATTTATTCCCTCCTAGAGTATTTGAATTTAGGAAATTCTAGACCACTCAATAAATATTTTTTGGGGTTATCCAACCCATATTTTACTTATTTATTTTAGGTCAAGACAATGTCGAATGTGGAGCTAGTATTTCAAGGAAAAGGAATAAAAAATGAGGATCTACACACATGACCAATAAATATATATAAATCATATTTATATTTAGCCACAATTATTTATGGTAGAAAAAATATAAAAAGTAAATAGAGAAAGTATTTCTATAAAGTGGATGAATCTAGTTATTATCAGTGTCTAGGCTTTACTAAAAGTAGTCTGGCAAATTTTGATAGTTTGTTTTCTTAGCCAAGTAATCACAAATACATTTCATAAAATTTCATGTGATTTTATGTAGTAATTTATAAATATAGTTTATAAAATAATCCTAAAGCCTTCTCCCTTGGTCAATTCTATTTTTACCAAGTATAATCCATCTTTATAAAAAAATCATTTTTATGTAGTTTACATTATTTCTTATGCAATATGAATTTAAATAGTTTTGTCCTATTTAGATAACATTAATAAAAATTCAGATTTTTTTTATCAATGATGAATATTAAATTGATCCCGATATTTTTTTTCAATTTTCATCCTTCTTCCCTTAGGCATGATTAAACAAACACTCTACAAGAAAACATCTAATAAGTGAAATTTGTTATGATTTATTTCTTTATTCTTCATAATTACCCATAGCCTTTGGGTTTAGCTAAGGGCCAACACTAAAATTTTATTATTTTAAATTAAAAATTATTTATGCCTTTCTATGTATTTAATTTATTTGTGTCATTATAACCTTTTAGAGGTGAAAACACCCTTGATATTACATTATTTTTTTGGCCTATTCATGGCTACCTTATTTGTTAAATTTGATTCAAATTCACAATGGTGATGACCACTTTTGGACCAAATATTGAGATTAGATATTATAATATTAGATTTTCATTATAAGTTTTTTGAGAGGCAAATACCTAAATAGTATATCTAATACAAATTTATAATGTCAAATCATAAGAACTATAATATGTCTATTGAATCCCATCTAGAAAAAAATTAATAAAAAACATTTGTTTAGTCATCCCTTTTGACCATAAGGACATATCTCTAAATTCCTAATTATCTATGAGGTGAATAACCAATTAATATTTTTTTCAATCCTTACTAATTTATCACTTCAGATTTATAATGTATCATTTAATCCCTTAAAATGAACAACAAAACAAGTCATCTCAATGTATATTTATTTTTAGAAGTTAATAATTTATCACCACTTCTTCAAGAATTTTAATGGAAATAAATTGAATAATAAATTATATCACATATGACTTTTTAGGCTTATGCATCTAGCATATTACATTCCATGGAATATGACCTAGTGCAGAAAACATGGAATGCCACATGATTTCACATTTTGGTGTTTTATACTCAGGAATATCAAATGAAAATGCTTATAAGTGAACATGTGAAAATAATTTTATTTTTCAAATATATCCTTGTCAAACTTATAAATTTAACATAAATTATAATATATGTTGAAATAAGATTACACAAATAATATAATTATATTGATCTTCATCTTCAATATTTTGGCTATCCATCTTACTTTCACTTGAGACAATCTTGAATGATGTGAATGTGCTTATTTACTTAAATAATATTTTTATCCCTATGAACTTAGTGTTTAAATTAACTAAAGCTAAGAGGGGAACATATGAATCTACATATATTGTATTTATCCTTGGTTTTGGCCCTAGTATTAAGGTTACCTATAACTTTACTCAATCATTTTATCTTATTTGGATGTTTGTATATAAGTGCATCTTCATTCCATACTGAAGCTTGTTAGGGAAAAATTAATTGAACACATCTCATTTATTTGTCTCTTATTTTTTATAGGGTTTATTTTCATATATTAAAACATAAAAGCATGTAAAACATGGTATTTTGGTTTAAAACATATATTTAGAACAAAAAACTAATAAAATAAGACTCATTTTTAGTCAATGCATGACACTCTAAACATGTTATATTAAATAACACATTAAATTTGATATGCCTATTAAAAACCTTAAATGATTTGATATAAGGAGTTTTTAATTTCCAATATTAGCTTAATCTTGGGAATGATCACCCATTGTGGATACTTGGAGATCCTATAAATGTTTATGTTGAGAAAATTAGACTTAAGATAATGTTCATAGTTTATAAATTATTACAGATCTCATTTGAAACTTAAGTCAAATCCAACTACACATGTCAATTTCCCCACATTGTATGTACATCACAAAGAAGATAAAAACATATACATACAAATAAGAACATAAAATAAAAGGATACAAGGAACAAAATATGTCACTTAGATTCACACAATTAATGAAAAAACAAAGATTTTATAAGGGAAACATAATGTGAAGAAAATACACCTTATATTTTTTTGTGAAGTGGTTTAATATTTTTCCAAATTATAGACAAATCAAGGAGGTATCCATGAATATATCTCAATAAGAATGTAATACACATTTTCATGTTATCAATGGAATAATGATATGTACATAATGGGTAAAACTCCCATTGTATTCCTTTATTATCATTAATGTTATCCCATGATGATATAATATCAAGCAATCATAAATATGTAAGGTTACCTTCTTGTAATAAAACATTTTCTCATGATACTTGTATTTAAAACACCTTTCATGGGAATCTAACATGTTTTCATCTAGTTTAATAAGTTAATTAACTCTCATTATGATAATTGTATAACCTTCTTCATTTGTTTATTACAAAAATTCGAATAAATGTATCTCTAAGTTTAAAGGCAAAACATATCAATGTTGGTAGTGATAGAAATATATGTTGTGTTACAATAATATCAATATAAATCTAACAAGCATTAATGTCATAAATAAGTATTATATCATTTTAAATAGAATATGTCTATGCATCTTCTTATGAGGATGAAGTAAGTGAGAGGTAATTGAGCTACCCCAAATGTAAAATAAGAAGTCTTTATAAATCAGTGGATAGTAAGATATCTATGCCATTCATAAATAGAGGAGATGGAAACCCTTTGAGTATCATGTTCATGTAGGTAATAATTTTTTCATACTAGGATAAATTATATATACTAAACCCCCCTCACATTGGTTTCATGTAATAATTATGCCCCCAAAATAGGGTGAATATATCAATTTTAAGTGATAAAATTATCTATAATTTACCACTTTAGGTATAATGAAAAATTAGCTAATGTTAATTTAATTTAATTGAACATATTTATTAGAAGTATTAAATTATCAAAAATCATAATACATTTCCATAAAGGACACAATAAATGTCATAAGTGTAATAATAATAATGAATCTAAAAAAATTAAAACCATGAGACAAATTATTTGTAGGGACTTGTGGTCATAAATTAGGTTCAGAAGAGTTAAAATTGACTCAAATACCATGTTATATGCTGAATGTAGTAGTTTTTTAAATACATATAAACTAATTGGTTTTCTAATTTTGTAAATTTATTTATAATCAATAGCCTTTGATTTTATTAAATGTTGAGCTTTAATATTTTATCCATGGTGAAGAGATGATAGGACATCCTTATCCATTGGACAATGTGCATCCTTAATTCAATAATAAATGGACTGTAGAGGAAGTATTTTTAAAATTTCATCTTTTTTTAGATATAGGTAAATAAACAAGTTTAAAAGGGTCCTGCAACCAATGCAAAAAATTATTTATTTTATAATTTTAATAATTTATAAAGTATTTTGATCCATTTACGACCCATTCCTTCAACTAATGATCTCATCCCTTGCCTAAAGATCCCACCCATTATAACTAATGGTATCATCCCCAATAAATTCCATTTCCCCCCTAAAAAAATGATTTTTTCCATCATAAAGCACTTAATTGGACCCTACATTTTATATATTATTCTATTTAAATGTATGTTATTAAGTATATTATCATTTTATTTACATATATCAAGGGATTTATTGATTTTATGTATTTTTTTAGGTTTAAACACTCTTTACATGTCCACAAGTCATGAAAACAACATGGTTATGGTCCCATTTTAGATATTTATCTAAGTACACAACAGCAGGCTATTATTGAAACTATAGGGTAAGGCCACACTAGTGCTTTTAAAATTATACCCATAAATTTACCATTTATAAATTATTTCGAAGAGTGGTGGGATTGTGATTCATGAACCTTTTTTATCTCCATAGGGGATATGCTAAAAAAATTAAAAGTTGTTTGGCACATAATATTTCTACCCATCGGGGTAGAGAGGTTCATGTTCCAAAGTTGTCTCAGGATGAGTTTTGCTAACCTAGATATTATTATAGTGTCCCTAAGAGTCAAGATATATCTAGTGAAATATATATATATATATATATATATATAATTTTATTTATAGTAATTGATACTAGTGGGTGTGTTATGATTTATAATATGAGGTCTATGATACAAGACATGAATGATCAAATTATAGTTTATATATAGGGATAATATATGTTGGGTCACTTATGCATGAGTATTTTTATATTCATAATAAATAATGGTTGCACATGATTAGTTTCTAGGAAAATTTTATAGGTGTGGGAATGAGATAATATGGTTCAATCATTTCCAAATGGACCCTAATATATCCCTATGATTCTATATGGTTTCATTCCTAGGCTTAGAGAGTGGTCCCAAAAAATGTGACCACATTTTATTACGCATTTGATATGTTAAAAATTGAAAAAATATATCTAAAGGCTATAACATTTGAATCTTGAGTGATGAGATGATTAAAAAATTGTATGTAAGACTAGGGTTCATCAATGTATTGGGGATTTCCATGGTCTTATTGATTTATTATAGTATGAAATGCTTATTAGATAGTTTTGTTTTCAATAGTACTTACCTCACATGCCATGTATGGAGGAATTATCTCACATGTTATATATGAGTTGGGGAGGAATGATTCCCATAGATATCAAGGTAGATAAATTGCATACTATAGATGGATGGTGGTTCCAATATTTATAGATCCAAGCATATATGATGCTAGAGTGACTATGGGAGATACATTATCATAGGATGAAACATGCGATTCATCCAATATTTTATGGAGATAATGGTGGTTGTGAGGGTGGTGTTAGAGATGGTCCACAAGGTCCCATAAGATGTGATGGTGTACAAGGGTCAATAGGTATAGATGATGAATAGGGGATGATAGGAGGTGACATGAATATTCCTAATGTAACACCTATTTTAGGTTTTAAGGATGATGTAGTTGGAGAGGGAACTAGATTACCAATGGTCCCATTATACACAATTCTTCTTAGATTATAATAATTACATAAATTTTTCTATTTCTATTATTTTCTTATTTATGTATATCATTTCATCTTATTGTGTGATTAACATTATTTATGTTTTTATGTTATATTATTTATCATGCATAGATATCTATAATTGATAGTTTCATGTGGGTATTTACGTTTTATACACCTAAGAAGTTTGGCCTCATATAAATTATTTCCTATGTCATTGGTAACTCTACATATTTGTTTGAGATCATGGATTTGTTTAGAGATTAATTATTTATGGAGTATAAAATGGGTGATGATCTATAGGCTATCCTTAGATAGGGTGAACAACATGTAAAACCTATAATAGGTCTGAAGGTAACATGCATTTCTCCATAAACACAATTTTGGCCCTTTTGATTACAAAATTATCTTTATTATGAGATGATAGAAAATGAGATAGAGAGAAGATAATATATTCATGAGCATGTAAAAATTTGGCATCTAGTGGATGAAATATATTTAATGTCCAATAGACTATTGGTTTGAGAATGGTTAAATTAGTACCATGGGCATGCATAAGGTTAATCACATAAAGAGAGTGGAGATGATCACTTGCACTTACCTTAGAGAAGGTGATTAGATTTTTGAGTTATATAGGTCATATGACTCTAATATTTTTATATTCATGTAATATTTTTAATATATATATTATGAGTTTAGTTTTAGCTGGTTCTACATATTTCTATGTATTTTATATGTGTCTATGTATTTCAATTATATATTTTTTCATTTTAAATTTGATAAGTGTATGGAATAAAATATGTTTAAATATTCATGATCATGTGATTTAATATAATCAATAAATGTAATAAAATAAATACGTGATTCCATTAAAAATTACTAACTTTAAACAAAATATATGTGATTTTAATTTCATGGTAAATAGGAAATAAAACTATCCAATAATATTATTGTAAGTGTACACCTCAATGTATAGAATAATTATACATGGTTGTGCATAAGTTGTAGTATGATGAGGTGAATCATACATATAAAATATGACTTCATTATCAAGTCCATTGCATTAAGATATATTATTATTATGAAATTTATATTCTATAGGAGATCCAATACTGGGTGATGATGAGATAAGTTAATCTATTTGAATGCTTTAGTAATTCTTATTATATAAATAATAAAAGTATAAAATGTTACATATAAACCATCCTATTGTTATTCATATATTAAACTACATTTTGAAGGATAAAATTATAATTAAGAACATGGAAAAAATAAGAAACAAAAAGATAATTTGGATAAGACACAACACAAAAAAAACATTAGAAAAGCCATATGAGATAATTAAACACATCTTCAACACTCAAATGTGATTTAATAATTAATATGTGATTTATTGGGTATCACTTCTAGAGATATAACCTCATCTAGCTTGGTATTTTATTATTCGCCATTAATTGTTATATCTCAAATAATGAAAATGCTATCACCTTGGAAATTGAATTTAATATGATCATAAGATTCATATAGTGTTACATCCATTGATTTTATCTAAGTTCATAATACTAAATTATATTTAAATAAAATGGGTTCAAATTTAAATTTATTAAAACGTGTATTGGGACCAAGAGATATAGATTATTCAATTTTACCCAAAGTGACATGTGTAGGTAAAGAAATCTTAATTAGATGCCCATTGTCATACCCAAGATATCTCAGAAAAAGAATACGAAACATGTTAAATTAATTAGTGTTATCAACCATGGTGTTATTACATTTACATTCATATATATAAGAACTAATTTCCAAATTTTCCATAGTTGAAACATAAGTCATGGTTGGTGCATTACCTTATTTAACACACTAATATTTTTAAGAATGTGTTTATTATGGGATTCCTTTCTAGGAAACTCTAACCTAGGAAAATATTATTTAGGTGACTCTTATATAGGATATGGAACTATATGGTTATCCTCTTTAGGAGAGTATTTGGTATCCCTAGGTTTGAGTGAAGCTCAATCTTACCTTCTACAATAATATTAAGGCCTTAATATTTTCAATGCATAAAATATATTGTTGAATTTTCAAGTGTTCTACGATAATTTTTTTATCTCAATATAAATAAGGTTGGTGAAAACCATATAATGAAAATAGGAATAATAATAAACAAATTTTTTTTAGGAATTTTATTCAATAATACACTTGGAGAATCATGGAACATAGGATACTCATTTGAAAAATTTTGATAAGGTATTGGAATTTTTATAAGATTTATATTTTTATTATCTCATGTTGAATATGTATTCTTTGGTGACTCATGAATTTTAGTTATATATATATTAAAATGAGTAATTTTAAAGTAATTGATCTCTTTAGCATATGCAAGATCCATCTCTAGTGAAATTTTCTCAAAGCAAAGAAATTTTAAAGATTATCATGGATGATAAATCAAATTTTATTTGAGAGGAAAATAATATCCCTAAAAAAATTTTTTTATCTAAATTCATATGTTGATAAATTGACTCGTGTATATTATCTTTAAATCATAAAATATAATAATAAAATAGATGTAGACTCTACCTATTGAAGAGAAAGAATATGCTAAAAGCATCACATGGTCCTTTATTAAGATATATAATGATAGAAATATCTCTTCCAACTAAAGGTATGCAAGTAAGGAGCCACTAGGCATTCTATGAAATGAATTGAGATAATGACTTATTAAGGTTCTATGGGACTATTTAAGAATGATTCTATCATTAAATTTGTATTTTATAAAAGAATTAACATATTTATTAATGTTCAAGTAAGGATTACCTAATCCATAAATAAATATAGATTTAGGCTTTTAATATCACAAGGGAAAACTTAATTATGAACATTATGCATTATTATTTGACCAAATATTTCATTAAAATTAGCCTATGAATAAGATGTAATATACTCTAAAGATAAATCATGCGATTTTTGTTGCAATTATACTATTGAATGCATGACACCTAGAACCTCTTGGGAGGACATACTAATGTGATTAAGGGGTTTGATAAAATATTTAGTTGTATTATTGATAGTAGCCATAGGATCACTAATTTTTATATTTTTTGAAGCCAAACACTAATATAAATGCCTAGAAGGTGATGAAACACAATAAAAATCTCTTAGGAATAAACATTTGCATTTTATGTATACTTTTAGCATTAAGACTAGGATTTTAAATAAAATTTTATTTTAAATCTTGAATAACATATTGATCCATGATTTTCATAGTATAGACACATAAATTTTATATCTAACACTTTGAAAAATAAATTATGGCATGTATTGACATACTTAGACTTGTGTGTAAATATTTTACTCTTGTGCATACTTTTCCCTATCCATCTATCCATATTTTATTGTTGGCTAACCAATTTTAATAGTAAACATATTTAATATCACCTTAGTATATGCAAGAACATTATATTATCATAAATATACTATTTCCATATTATAGATCCCTAATTTTATTTCTGGACATTATCATAAATAGTTATATTCTTGAAAAAAATTTATGGTGTCCACCTTTACCAGTAGCATCCAATAAATCTTAACAAATAATTTTAAAATTTTAATATCTCCATTAGGATGGAATAGACACATTTCATGGGTCATATTTGTGGGCAAATATCAAAGAGTCATTTATAAATACAAATCAAGCCTAAATCTAAACTTATATAGCAATATATAATTTTCACCTTGAAAAATCATATAAAAATATTGATAGATCCATTAGAACTCTCTTAAAATTTTTCCAAAAAGGCATACACATCTAAAACCCAATAAAGGATCAACCCTGGAGCCAAGTATTAACATAGACACAAAGTCAAAGTTTCATGTTGTCAATTGTCAAAGCTAAGATTATATCACATTATAACATGAACATGATGGTGCACACACACACACACACAAAAATAGGTGAGAGATATACATGTGGTTTGATATATCCCTATCCTAAGTCATGATTATATCTCATTATTTTTATAGGGAGTGGTTGGGGGTTTTCCAACCCATTTTTATAACCCCTTTTCCTAAGTATATTTTGTGTCGAAAGTGAATCTTGCATTTAAAATCAAAGAGAAATAAATTATTAGTAAATGGAAATGAAATACACATAAATAATATAAAAGTGGTGGCATAATGATATAATGTGGATAAACATGAATAGTCACTTAGGATAACACCAATAGAGCCTGGACAATATTGGTTGATAAATGGTTTTGAGCTTCATTGACAATGTTCACATAGATTTTGACATTCCATTTTATGATTTGAGTAGTCAAAGAGCATAAAAATATATTTTTTAGAAATTTTGACACATGTAGTGAGTGATATAATTTTTAAAAAATAATTAAGTACATCCATTCCCTCTTTGCTTAGTCATTTCTAGATATAACAAGTGTAACATCAATCTCTCTTTAGCATATTAATATTGTATGGTTAATGCCATATTTTACACAATCTAAATTTAAATAGTGAAGCTTGGGTTTAAAATCAAAGAGAAAAAAATTATTATTCAATGGAAATGAAATACACATAAATAATATAAAAGTGGTGGAAAAATGATATAATATGGATAAACATGAATAGTCACTCAGGATAACACCAATAGAGACTGGACAATATTGGTTGCTAAATGGTTTTGATCTTCATTGACAATGTTCACATAGATTTTGAGGTTACATTTTATGATTTGAGTAGTCAAAGAGAATAAAAATATATTTTTTAGAAATTTTGACACATGTAGTCAGCGCTATAACTTAAAAAAATTAATTAAGTACATCTATTCCCTCTTTGCTTTATCATTTCTAGATATAGTAAGTGTAATATCAATCTCTCTTTAGCATATTAATATTTGTATGGTTAATTCCATATTTTACACAATCTAAATTTAAATAGTTTTATATTATTTACATCACACAAAATCTAAAAATAAATTAAATTTTTTAGTAAACCCAATATTTTTTTAGTAAAAAATAACCTATGTCTTTTCTATCAGTATTTCATGTTTCCTTCTTAAGATTTTCATATTTATCCTATGTTAGGGTTTTATATTTGATTTATAATTTCCCATTATTAGGTAGTGTCTTTTGAATTTTTATCTAGATTTATTAATGTTTTCATGAACATATTATATGCCATATAATAAGATTATGTGTCTTTTTTACTTTAATGTGAAGTGTTGGGTTAAGTGGTATTTCAACTTATTATGATAAAATTAATTTGATCCAACCACATGTTTGTGTGGAATCTAAAATGGAAGAAAATAATGATATGTAATTTCTTATCTCTATTGATGTAAGTGTTGATAAATAACACATATATGTAAAGGAATACATTATTGATAATGTCATACATGGTATTAAAAATGATTTTGAAGATTATAATGATAATAATAATGACTATTAGAGTAGTATACATCCTAATGACATTAATAGTGTATATCTGACACAAGTAGAATCACTTTATAATTGTTTTAATAAAATTCATATGAAACCTAATGACTTGGATATGATATTGAATATAATCATATAGGTTAAGATGCAAATTATTTTAAATAAGACACATTTGAATAGTATCATGATAAAATCTAGATTGTTATTAATACACATTTTAAAGGCATATAATACAATAGGTGTTTGGACCATTATTATTATTTATAATATTCATATGTATATGCCTGTGGATACACATGTGACATCAACCCATGGTCTGGGGATAACATAGGTCACTCCTCATGTTTATATGCCTATACATGCATAATATAGTTTTCAACCTCCTACATTTATTATTAATATGTAATCATTTATTTATAGTAAATATTATATTGATTCTAATCAAGGGATTATACAAACTATTCTAAATATTTAAGCCAAGGTTTCCAAAAATAGAATAATGTCAATATATAATGAGTCATTTGAATAATTCAAAAGAATTTTTACATGACCCTTTATCCTTAGATATTAGTGATTATAATTTAACTAAAGGTGTAAACACTCATAATTGGTATTAGGAACTTGAAAATGTAAGTTTTGACCAATATGTAATATATATGACTTGTGCATGCATAATTGAATCTTTCTCACATTCTCTCCTAACCATTCTATTATATATAGATCAAAGATTCCCAAATTATTTTTATTGATAAACATGATTTTCATAGTCTATAATTGAATAACTTATTATCTTATTCAAATTATCTCCTAGAATCAGATCAATATTTCCCACTTTTTAGACACTCTAGCCATAGCTAGATGGATCTAGATACTACAGTCATTTGTCTTGGATAGACTAGTCCATGTAAACTTTAACATCTATTTTCTAAGATTCAAATCCCTCTTATGGGTCCCATATATTTTTCATGTTGGTTTAAAGATAAATTAATGAAAGAGTCACCATTATAATATTTTCATATTGAATCCCATTCTTATATATCAATTATCTATCAAGCATATACATATTAGTAGATAAAACATTCACATTACAATGGAATTCCATTAATATTAAAAATATGAAACCCATAAAAGGAATAGGTTGTTAACCAAGTTTGAATACCATTGTAGGGTAAAAATCATAATATGTCAAGTGTTAAAATTCATACACCTGATTACAAAATCAGATAATATTATACTTATTAAATATATATAGCTATGTGGGATAACTATGTAAGGTTTGAACCATTTTTGGAGTATTGGAATTTATGAAACACTCAGATACTCAATGAGGGGTGGTTGGGGTTAGATCAAAAATATTATATAACACATTTTTATAGGTCAATAAAGTGTCAAGGGATTATGTTAGGGTTTTAATAAAAATATAAGTAAAACAAATTTATTTTCATAGGTATAAATAAATTTTAATATCAAAAATCTATTTACAATTTTAGACACAATAATATATATATTACCATAGACCTATATGAATTCCTTGGATGAATAAGGTGGAAAAAGACAAATCCAACCACCAACTATTGGTTTGAGAATGCTATGTTATGATGTTGGTGAAATTAGTACCATGGGCACTCATAAGGTTAATCACATAAAGAGAGTGGAGATGATCACTTGCACTTTCCTTAGAGAAGGCGATTATATTTTTGAGTTATATGGGTCGTATGACTCTAATATTTTTATATTCATGTAATATTTTTAATATATATATATTATGAGTTTGGTTTTAGTTGATTCTACATATTTGTATGTATTTTATGTGTCTATCTATTTCAATTATCTATTTTTTCATTTTAAATTTGATAAGTGTATGGAATAAAATATGTTTAAATATTAATGGCATGTGATGTAATATAATAAATAAATATAATAAAATAAATATGTGATTTCATTAAAATTACTAACATTAAACAAAATATATGTGATTTCAATCTCATGGTAAAAAAGAAATAAAACTATCCAATAATATTATCGTAAGTTCACACCTCAATGTATAGAATAATTATACATGGTTGTGCATAAGTTGTATTATGATGAGGTGAATCATACATATAAAATATGACTTCATTTTCAAGTCCATTGCATTGAGATATATGATTATTATGAAATTTATATTCTATAAGAGATCCAATATCGGGTGATGATGAGATAAGTTATTTTTCTATTTGAATTATTTATTAATTCTTATTATACAAATACTAAAAGTATAAAATGTTACACATAAATCATCATATTATTATTCATAGATCAAACTCCATTTTGAAGGATAAAATTATAATTAAGAACATGGAAAGAAAAATAGGAAACAAAAAGCTAATCTGGGTAAGACACAACATTAAAAAAACATTATAAAATCCACATGAGATAATTAAACACATCTTCAACACTCAAAGGTGATTTCATCATTAATAGGTGATTTATTGGGTATCACTTCTAGAGATATAACCTCATCTAGCTTGGTATATTATTGTTCACCATTAATTGTTATATCTCTTGAAATGAAAATAATATCACCTTGGAAATCAAATTTAATATGATCATAAGATTCATATAATGTTACATCCATTGAATTTATCTAAATTCCTAAAAATAAATTATATTTAAATAAAGTGGTTTCAACTTAAAAATTATTAAAATGCATATTGGGACCAAGTGATATAGACAATTCAATATTACCCAAAGTGACATGTATAAGTAAAGAAATCTTAGTTATATGCCCATTGTCATACCCAAGATATCTCAAAAAATGAACAAAAAACATGTTAAAATAATTAGTGTTATCAACTATGGTTTTATTACATTTACATTCATATATATAAGAACTATTTCAAAAAAAATTATTATCGAAACATAATTCATGGTTGGTGCATTGGAAACCTTGTTTAACACACAAATATTTTTAAGAACGTGTTTCTTATAGGATTCCTTTCAAGGAAAAAATAACTTAGGAAAATATTATTTAGGTAACTCTTATGTAGGATACAGAATTATATGGTTATCCTCTTTAGGAGAGTATTTGGTATCCCTAGGTTTTGAGTGAAGCTCAATTTTACCTTATAAAACAATATTAAGGCATTAATATTATAAAATCATAAAATATATTGTTGAATTTCCAAGTGTTCTAAAATAAAAAATATATATATCTCAATATAAATAAGGTTGGTGAAAACCATATAATGAAAATAGGAAGAATCACAAACAAATTTGTTTTTAATAATTTTATTCAATTATACACTTGGAGAATCATGGAACTTAGGATACTCATTTTAACAATTTTGATAAGGTATTAAAATTTTTATAAGATTTATATTTTTATTATCTCATTTTGAATATGTATTCTTTGGTGACTCATTAATTTTAGTTATAGAGATATAAAAATGAGTGATATTAAAATAATTGGTCTCTTTAGCATATGCAAGATCCATCTCTAGTGAAATATTCTTAAAGCAAAGATGTTTTAAATATTATCATGGATGAGAAATCAACTTATATTTGAGATAAAAACAATACCCTTAAAAAATAAATTCTATATCTAAATTCACATGTTGATAAATTGAATGGTGTATATTATCTTTAAATCATAAAGTATAATAATAAAATAGACATACACTCTCACTATTGACAAGAAGGAATATGCTAAAAGTATCACATGGTCATTTATTAATATATATCATGATAGAAAGATATCTTCCAACTAAAGGTATGCAAGTAAGGAGCCACTAGGTATTCTAAGAAATGAATTGATGTAATGAATTATTAAGGTTCTAAGGGATTATTTAAGAATGATTCTATCTTTAAATTTGTATTTTCTAAAAGAAGTAACAAATTTATCAAGGTGAAAGTAAGGATTACCTAAACCATAAACATATATATATATATCATAAGGGAAAACTAAACTATAAACATTATGCATTATGGGTTGACCAAATATTTCATTGGAATTAGCCTAAGAATAAGATGTAATATCCTCTAAAGATAAATCATGAAATTTTTATTGAAATTATACTATTGAATGCATGACACCTAAAAAATCTTGGGAGTGCATACTAATGTGTTTAAGTGGTTTGATAAAAAAATTAGTTTTACCATTCATATTAGCCATAAGAACATTACTGTTTATTTTTTTGAAGCTAAACACTAATATAAATGCCTAGAAGGTGATGAAACATAATGAAAAGCTCTTAGGAATCAAAATTTACATTTTATATATAATTTTGGCATTAATACTAATATTTTAAAGAAATTTTTTTATTTTAAATCTTGAATAACATATTGATCCAATATTTTCATAGTATAGACACATAAATTTGATATCTCACACTTTGAAAAAGAACTTTTGGCATGTATTGACATACTTAGACTTGTTTGTAGATATTTAACTCTTCTGAAGACTTTTACCTATCCATCTATCAATATTTTATTCTTGGATAACTAAATTTACTAGTAAAAATATTCAATATCACCTTAGTATATGCAAGAACACTCTATTAACATAAATATACTATTTACATATTATAGATCCCTAATTTCATTTCTATGGACATTATCATAAATAGTTATATGCTTGAAACTTTTTTATGGTGTAAATCTTTAAAAATAACATCCACTAGATATTAATAAATATTTTTTAAAATTTAATATCTCCATTAGGATGGACTAGACACATTTCATGAGTCGTATTTGTGGGGAAAAATCAAAGAGTCATTTATAAATACAAATCAACCCTAAATTGAAAATCAGATAGCAATATATAATTTTCACCTTGAAAAATCCTTAAAATATTGATAGATATATTATCACTCTCTTAAAAAATTTCCAAAAAGGCATACAATCCAAAAACCATCAAAGGATCAACCCTGGAGCCAAGTATTAACATAAACACAAACTCAAAGGTTCATGTTGTCAAGTGTCAAAGCTAAGATTATATCACATTATAACATGATAATTATGGTGTACACATACATCTAGGTGGGATAGATACATGTGGTTTGAGATATCCCTATCTTAAATCATGATTATATCTCATTATTTTAACAGGGAGTGGTTGGGGGTTTTCTAACCCATTTTTATAACCCCTTTTCCTAAGTCTATTTTGTGTCAAAAGTGAAGCTTGGGTTTAAAATCAAAGATAAAAAAATTATTATTAAATGGAAATGAAATACACATAAATAATATAAAAGTGGTGGAATAATGATATAATATGGATAAACATGAATAGTCACTCAGGATAACACCAATAGAGACTGGACAATATTGGTTGCTAAATGGTTTTGATCTTCATTGACAATGTTCACATAGATTTTGAGGTTACATTTTATGATTTGAGTAGTCAAAGAGAATAAAAATATATTTTTCAGAAATTTTGACACATGTAGTCAGCGCTATAACATAAAAAAATTAATTAAGTACATCTATTCCCTCTTTGCTTTATCATTTCTAGATATAGTAAGTGTAATATCAATCTCTCTTTAGCATATTAATATTTGTATGGTTAATTCCATATTTTACACAATCTAAATTTCAATATTTTTATATTGTTTACATCACACAAAATCTAAAAATAAATTAAAATTTTTGGTAAACCCAAATTTTTTTGAGTAAAAAATAACCTATCTTTTCTATCAGTGTTTCATATTTCCTTCTTAGGAGTTTCATATTTATCCCATGTTATGGTTTTAGATTTGATTTTTAATTTCCCCTTATTGGGTAGTGACTATTTAATTTCTCTCTAGATTTATTGATGTTTTCATGAACATATTATATGCCATATAATAATATTATGTGTTTTTTTTTTCTTTAATGTGAGTTGTTGGGTCAAGTGGTGTTTCAAATTATTATAATCAAATTAATTTGATCCAACCACATATTTGTGTGGAATCTAAAATGGAAAAAAATGATGATATGTAAGTTCTTATCTCTATTTATTTAAATGTTGATAAATAACACATATATGTAGAGGAATATGTTATTGATAATGTCATACATGGAAATAAAAATGATTTTGAAGATTATAATGACAATAATAATGACTATCATAGTAACATACATCCTAATGACCTTAATAGTTTATATCTGACACAAGTAGAATCAATTTATAATTTTTTAATAAAATTCATATGAAACCTCATGACTTTTATATGATATTAAATATAATCCTAGAGGTTAAGATGTAAATAATTTTAAATAAGACACATTTGAATAGAAGCATGATAAAATCTAGATTGTTATTAATACACATTTTAAAGTCATATGTTATAATAGGTGTTTGGACCATTAATATTATTGATAATATTCATATTTATATACTTATGGATACACATGTGACATCAATCCATGGTGTGGGAGTAACATAGGTCACTCCTCATGTTTATATTCCTATACATGCACAATATAGTTTTTCACCTCCTACCTTTGTTATTAATATGTCATAATTTATTTGTAACATATATATATATATATATATATATATATATATATATATATATATATATATATATATATATATATATATATATATATATATATATATATGTTACAAATAAATTATGACATATTAATAACAAAGGTAGGAGGTGAAAAACTATATTGTGCATGTATAGGAATATAAACATGAGGAGTGACCTATGTTACTCCCACACCATGGATTGATGTCACATGTGTATCCATAAGTATATAAATATGAATATTATCAATAATATTAATGGTCCAAACACCTATTATAACATATGACTTTAAAATGTGTATTAATAACAATCTAGATTTTATCATGCTTCTATTCAAATGTGTCTTATTTAAAATTATTTACATCTTAACCTCTAGGATTATATTTAATATCATATAAAAGTCATGAGGTTTCATATGAATTTTATTAAAAAATTATAAATTGATTCTACTTGTGTCAGATATAAACTATTAAGGTCATTAGGATGTATGTTACTATGATAGTCATTATTATTGTCATTATAATCTTCAAAATCATTTTTATTTCCATGTATGACATTATCAATAACATATTCCTCTACATATATGTGTTATTTATCAACATTTAAATAAATAGAGATAAGAACTTACATATCATCATTTTTTTCCATTTTAGATTCCACACAAATATGTGGTTGGATCAAATTAATTTGATTATAATAATTTGAAACACCACTTGCCATATAATAATATTATGTGTTTTTTTTTTCTTTAATGTGAGTTGTTGGGTCAAGTGGTGTTTCAAATTATTATAATCAAATTAATTTGATCCAACCACATATTTGTGTGGAATCTAAAATGGAAAAAAATGATGATATGTAAGTTCTTATCTCTATTTATTTAAATGTTGATAAATAACACATATATGTAGAGGAATATGTTATTGATAATGTCATACATGGAAATAAAAATGATTTTGAAGATTATAATGACAATAATAATGACTATCATAGTAACATACATCCTAATGACCTTAATAGTTTATATCTGACACAAGTAGAATCAATTTATAATTTTTTAATAAAATTCATATGAAACCTCATGACTTTTATATGATATTAAATATAATCCTAGAGGTTAAGATGTAAATAATTTTAAATAAGACACATTTGAATAGAAGCATGATAAAATCTAGATTGTTATTAATACACATTTTAAAGTCATATGTTATAATAGGTGTTTGGACCATTAATATTATTGATAATATTCATATTTATATACTTATGGATACACATGTGACATCAATCCATGGTGTGGGAGTAACATAGGTCACTCCTCATGTTTATATTCCTATACATGCACAATATAGTTTTTCACCTCCTACCTTTGTTATTAATATGTCATAATTTATTTGTAACATATATATATATATATATATAAATCAAGGGAATATACAAATTATTCTCAATATTCAATCCAATGTTTCAAAAAATAGAACAAGGTTAATATTTAATGGGTCATTTGATTAATTCAAAAGCATTTTTACATGACCCTTTATCCTGCGATCTTGGTGCTTATACTTTACCTAAAGGTGTAAACACTCATAATTGGTATTAGGAACTTGAAAATTTAAGTTTTGACCAATTTTTAGTATATATGACTTGTGCATGCATAATTGGATCTTTTTCACATTCTCTCCCAACCATTCTATTAAGTATAGGTCCAAGATTCCAAAATTTATTTTTATTGATAAACATGATTTCCATAGTCTCTAATTGAATATTTTATTGTATTATTCAAACTATCTCCTAGACTCATATCAATATTTACCACTTTTTAGACACTCTAACCGTATCTAGATGGATCTAGATACTAGAGTCATTTGTCTTGGATAGACTAGTCCATGCAAACTTTAACATCCATTTTCTAAGATTCAAATCCCTCTTATGGGTCCCATATGTTTTTCATGTTAGTTTAGAGGTAAATTATCTAAAGATTCACCTTTATAATATTTTCATGTTGAATCCCATTCTTATCTATCAAGCATATACATATTAGTAGATAAAATATTCACATTGCAATAAAATTCCATTAATCTTAAAATATGAAACCCCTAAAATGAATAGGTTGTGAGCCAAGTTTGAATACCATTGTAAGGTCAAAATCATAATATTTCAAGTGTTAAAATTCATACAAATTATTATAGAATCTGATAATATTATACTTATTAAATATATATAGCTATGTGGGATAACTATGTAAGGCTTGAACCATTTTTGGAATATTGGAATTTATGAAATACTCATATACTCAATGAGGGGTGGTTGGGGTTAGCTCAACCCATATTATATAATAATTTTTTATATATTAATAAAGTGTAAAGGGTTTATGTTAGAGTTTTAATAAAAATATAAGTAAAAAAAATTTATTTTCACAGGTATAAATAGATTTTAATATAAAAAATCCATTTACAATTATAGACACAATAATCCAAATCACCACAAACCTATATGAATTCCTTGGATGAATATGGTGGATCAAAAAAAAATCAAACTATAACATGAATCCATGAAGCACCATATTATTACAAATTCAATTAAACAAAGATCCTTCACATAGAATTTTTTGATAATTAAACATTGTCACAAACATGAACAAATCCTAAATGAACTAAGTACCTGATCAAAAAGTATGGATCTAATATACTAGTTATGTTTTCTATATGTTTAATCCATTAAAAATTTATGTATTTAATTATTATAATAAAATATATTAAAACTCTTCATGCTAAAAAATATTTTAAAATAATTTTGAATGGTAGAGTCAATATGAATATGATCTAGACATCCTCATAATGTTGATGTTATCAACTTTCAACTCTTCAAATTGAGAGGTTTGTCATAGATGGTGAAGCCATTAGTTTTTATAGGTGGTGGTTATATAACTACCTTGGTGATTGTGTAATCATTTTTATTTTTCTATGATGATTATTAAACTAACTTTATTATTGATAAACCACCTCAATAATTTTTTAACTATCGATATGCATATTGCAATAGTTTCAATACCAATTAAAACTTGAGATTGAGAATGGATGAATTTTTTTCTAGTTCCTTATGATTATTATTTGAGATCAATTTAAATTTATAATGTGATAGGTTATAATTATATCCTCTATTTAATGTTTAAGACATTATAAAACATAGTGAGAAGTCATGAAGTTAGATTCACAATCTAGTTTTCAAGTCTAAGTGTTTATTATTCTTATCTAATTATTATTAGATATAAATTAATGTTCTAATTATGTTTTGAGTTATATGAAGTGTATAATAAATTAAAATTATTTTTTGTGTATGCTTTATATAGTGTCTTAGTGAAAATCATTTCCATGAAGGTCATTTTAGGTAGTAACTTGTAAATTTATTGAATCACACAATAGAAGGTGAGTGAAATTTCCTCAACGACTAAATTTTTTTCCCATGACATGTTCATCTAGGTTAATATTTATGTTATTATTATTATTTATCTCATTTTAATGCTTCATGTTCATGCTCAGTATGTCGTATATTTCATTCTAAACACATAATTATCTCTATTTTAACATTGTTAATAGTCTAAGATAGTAACCTCTCAATCATTTATTTAGATAGGAGTTATAAGATCTATGTTGGTAAATATTCATGTGTGATATACACATAATTTATGGATAAAATTGTTATAAGGTCTAATTAGTAACACTTTTAATCCTTTTGTGCTACTTTGTTTGTGTCTTGATTATAGTATATTCTCATCACTAGATAAAGTACTAGTAGTGGCCAAGGTATCTAAGTTCCTTTTGAGTGAGGCATTTTGACAAGGAGTTTTTAGCAAGAGATAAAAATTATGGCTCATTATGATGAAGAAGATGATTGTAAAATATAAGATAGTTTTCACAACATCAAAGGAGTGGATAACATCTCTCTTTTTACCAGTAATCTAACTATTTGGAGTTTATAATGGGTATTTTAATGCAAAATATTTATGTTTATATATAAGAATTAAAATAAATGAAGTAAGACTCTCTTAATACTGATAAGTTGGAAGAAAAACCATGTGTGGACAAATTTATACCTATATTAAAGCTTGAGGAAAAGATAAATATTGTGTCATATGATGTATATGTGAATAAAAAGAGGATATACCATTATATATCCAAAATATAGGTATATTTTAGTTTAAATCAGATTGATGATTGATAAAACATGGATTTTACAAGTTTAAAATTAACCAATAATTATTTAACTTGGTTTGAGATTTATTTTCATACTTTTTTAATTAATAATATCCATCTTATTACTAAGTGGGATGATCTTAATTTTCTAATCGAGAATAAATTTTATCCTATTTTTTATGAGCAACAGAGGTCCATGTATTAGAAATATCAAAGGAAAAATCAATTCCAAAGTGTGGAGGAGTACATAAGTGAATTTTAAAATAATTTTTTCCAAATGGGAAATGATATATAAAATAATTACATATTGCTAAAGTATTTTGGTGGACTCCATAGGCATTTGAGGGAACATGTTTGTTTGGCAAATCCTATGATTGTAGATGTGGCTTGATCTCAAGCTCAATTACTAGATATGGACAAGAATAAGGTCCATATACCTCTAAAATCACTCCAAAAAAAAAGGCAGTTCTTAACATAAGGTAAAAGTTAAATTAAAAGGTAATGATATTGATATTTCCATTTCTAAGAATGATACTAAAAGGAATTGTGGCCATTGTGATGTTGATATTGAATTTTAAAAAAAAGCATTAGAAGTGACATATATAATTATACCCATTATATAAAATAAATTAAAATATGTATATTTACTATACAAAATGTGGTACAATTGAATCTTAGGGTCTTTAAATTTTTACTTGACTAGTTTCTTTCAAGTAGATAGGCTTGTAGCCTCTCCTTTAGGCCTAGTTTGTGAACAAGATAACACTATATTAATGTTTTTATGGATATTACACTAATTATAATTAAAAAAATATCTCTTATTTCTATAAAATATCTTTATAACACTTAAATACTTGATATTTTATGGATATATCACACTCTTATCTTCAAGTCCTGTCTTTAGGCCTAAAATAGGGTTTGATTACACACAATCACTTATATGTTATCTTAAATAGTAATTAAATTAATAAAAATACAATTATAGTTTTTATATAAACCTATAAAAAGTTCTCACAAAATTTAAAATAAATTTAAGTATTACTTTAGAAGTTATGCAAGTTTCCATTGGTAAAACTCTATGTTTTCTTCTATTTTACAGGTCTATGATATACAGTCACCTATATATTTTATTTGAAGGATATTTAAGACATAAAAAAACTTTATATAATATTTAGGAAACATTAAATACATAATCACCAAATTTTTAAGTATTTTTAAATATTGTTTAAGAGAGAACTGAGTTTCCTTGATTGTAACCATATTTTCCTAGGCAACCTATAGGCCTGTTTGGCACATTCACCTATAATTAAAGTTTTATATCTATAAATTTTGAAAAAAACAATTGGAAAATTTATAATAAGTCTCAATTAACCTATACACAAAATTTGGTTGTATTTTCATGGTTATTTATCTTTTAATCCCACTTTTTGTATTTTAAACCCTAAGTTAGGGTTTCTAGGACTGAGAGCTAAAATTTTGAGTTTTTTAGGACTAGAATGTTTTTAAAGTGTTGTAAATGAATTTAAAAAGTTATAAATACTACCTATTACCTTTATATCTTAAATTATCTCTTTATCGATCAAAATAATGATTTCACAAAGCTTTTTCTTGACTGTAAACTCAGTGTCTAGATTTTCTCTTCTAAGACTTAAGAAAAAATCATGAAACACTTAAAAATTAATTATTAACATGTTTATCATGTATTTTTACAAAAAAAATATCTAAATTCACACAAAAACTATCAAAAAATATTTATTTATTGTGTTTTTACCACTGTTTCACACACAACCCTTTATTCTTCCACAAAATTGCACCTCTAACCACCTCCAAATTAGCTTTTCTCCTTAGTTTTATACAATTTTGATTTTATACATATGTTTTTATACCTATAAATCACATTAAAAACTATTAAAACTTGGATTATTATCACTATAATTTCTCAACCACTCCTAAACTTCCTCAACATGCTTTATCTAGTCTAAGTCCTATGGTGGGTAAGACTTATCTAGTTAAGAAACATAGTTTTTAACAATAACAGTTATGGTACAAGATAAATAACATATAAAACAAATATTTATAACATTATTATCCCTAAATAAGAACAATTATCCTTGATATTCACTCAAAATCCATAAATAATTCAAAACTAATTAAATAATTTGAATTATTGGTTTTGGTGGGAAAATGCAGAATAAACATTGGAGACTAATTATTGAGCATTTAAGGATTTGAACACCTTAATTAGGAGAAAATATGATGTCTCACACCTAAAAATAATAAAAATTTACTAACTTTTACATAATTATGTCTCTTATGTTGATACACCTGTATCAGACTCCCAAGATTCAAATTTTCATGAGCTTTTGCTCATGGGTCTTAAAAACTACTATTGTATAATCCCATTTTTGTCAGAAATAATTTATAATGTGTATTCAAAAATATCATTTTAGTCTTTATGTTATGCATATATCCCATGGTTTCTTTATCATAGTTAGTATCTAGAATAAACTTTTATTTCCTTTAAGTATCTTTCCTCTTTGATGTCAATCCTCTTTTTACTTATCTCTAGACCTTCCTTTGTTATACTTATACATGAAACAAACATATTAAATAAAAAAACCTATACATTATGATATTGTGTCATTTTTATCTACTCTTTTGGATTGTTAGTTATGTACTCACAAATTTTATTGATGTAATGGACTCCAAAATGTCTATTCTTAAACTCCACTTGGTTGATTCTCTCATGATTATTCCTTGACTTTAGAGTATCATTATATTATTCAAGGTCTATATTATGACCCTATTTTAACTTCTCATCTATCACCATTACTTTATTCTTGATAATATGACCAAAAAATTCTACATGTTTATTTATTTTAGTTAACTTGTTTTGCCCTTATTTTTCTATTTGGCTTCTTGATCTTTATTTGGGCTTATCAATATGTCTCTTGGCCTTATTTTGACCTAAAACTTATGAAAGTATTTTTGTAATAATTATTCTTAGGTTCTCACTAATTTACCTATCCAATTTGAGTTGATCTTGGTATTATTAAACATTCTTTATTAAATTTGAGTTTCTCTTATTGTCTTTGGCCCATCTTTAAGCGTATTTCACATTTCTCAACTCTATTTAAACACAAAAAAATTAATTTGATAGAATGATATATGAACCCTACTCATGTATGGCTTAAAAAAATTATTTTTCAATTGTAATTTCTTAATTTTGACTAAAATTGGTTATGTATCCTATATTTTTATGTTCATCTCCTTGTCACTTCTAAATTGTCCATCAGTGCATATCCTTTCTCCTTGGTGATTTCCTTAACTTTATTGATGTTTTATTGGGGCTCTAGGTGGATGTTTCCTTCCTATATTTGTCATAAGCTCTTTCAAGTCAAATTTTCCATCTAATTGTCTTCTCTTATCTTCTTTTATTACCTTGATGCACTAAATACCAAGGTTACTATCACATACCTTAGATGCTTCCTCAATTTACTTTTGTCCATGTCTTGATGATTCATCAAATACCTGATCTAATTTGAGATTACGTGCATTTGAAATTTTTATAATGTTTTGATTTCATTGATAAGGTCTTAAATACCTTTTTCCACTACGATGCTCTTTATGACATTTTAAGACTTACACACGTAATTCTCTTTCCATACTATTGAAAATATCTACAATGGATTCTTGTTTCCTTAAACTCATTACCTTGCCATTTAATTTGAATGTATATTGACATAATACCATTTATAATACTCTTTTCACTTCATAGGCTAATAACTTATCATTGACATTTAATAAGTAAATGTATGGAAACCATTCCTTAATTACATTTTATCATTTAAATTAGATTCATATGGGCTCCACTTAAACATTACTACCATGGAATTAAGATCAACTAACCTCTACTCCTTTTCAATCATTATTTTAGCATTAATATCAAACTTCATGTAGTTTTCGAATTATTAATTGTTCCATTCTCCTATTTTTTTTAATTTTTTACTTAGATGAATTCCTTATTATTAGTATTTCATTCTCATAAGGGTCTTATTTATCTTCAAACTCTTTACCTACATAATCATCATTGATAAAACATGTTATAATGAAAATTTGAGGTTGCACAACCCTTTCTACATCTTTGTTTTTCAATCCCAAGTCTATTTCATTCTCTTCCTTGTTGTTGAGATGATTTTATCCTCTCATATCTCTTCAAATCTCCTTTTTTTATTGATATACTACTTTTGAAATGGCCACTACTTATGTACATTATTCAAGACTAGTCATATCCTAATTTTGTTCTAGAAAATACAAATTCTCCTTATTTTTATTCTTAACCTTTCTTCTTTGTATGGATAATAACCATGGAAGACTATTCATGGTATATTATACTTCTTCAGCTTCTCCATTTTATGTGTTCTATAATGGGCTCTTCATGGTCATCTCACTTTATGCTCCATATTATTCTTCCACCATCTTATTTCCATCTTGTTTCCTCATAAGTGTAAGGAATTGGTTAATACTATTGTTGTAATCATTATAATGATTATTTCCCTAAATTTAATAGCTTATTTATTTATTTATACCCCTCAAGACTCATAAATATAATTTCTTGAGGTATTTTTATGGGTAATATACTCCTTTATTTTGAAGTGTTCCCTTATCCAACTTATAGCTTACTCAGTCTCTTTTGGACTTGATATGAAACTTCTTGACTGATTGTTATCAAATCCATTTTAAAGAATCTTTAAATTCTCTTTTGACTTGCCTTGTACCTCTATTTGAGGTCCATGACTTTTAATAATTTTTCTCCTACTCTCAAGAGATATTTTTGCCTCTTTTTATTTTATGGCAACTTCTTATGCCTATTTACCCACATTATTTTCACTTGAAATCACACATTCATATAATTAGTTGGATTGAAAAATTATAGGCTCATTTTCCCATTTTGATGCCTCTAATATTAGCATATCTCCTTCATACTAGTCTGATTTTTTTAGGTCTCTTATGATAATTTTTTATTATCTCTCATCCATATTTTCTTCACCTAACCTTGGTATTTCATCTAGTTCACAAATGAATACTAATTTTTAGTCTTCTAAGGACTACTTTTCATGCCTCTTTTTTCATTTAACTCTTTTCTTCATGCCTCTATAGACTCTTATCTTCTTTATTTCCTCTTTTATCAAGGAAATAAACCCATGCCTTATTCTCTTTGTAATTAGTAGTTCTATAGGCCACTTTACTTTTCTTCTCAACTTCTAGCCATAAAATTGTCTTTTTCCTTATTGTATTATCTCCATCATTATACCAAGCTTTTATTTCAGTTAATATATCTTCCTCCATATCCAACTCTTTCTTATTAGTATTTTATTTCATATTATTATGGTATTTTCCTTCAAATAAGCCAGTCATCCTCTTATTTTTTTCCTTTTTTTCCTTTCTCTAAGACTAAATGTTATCTCTCTCTTCTTTTTTATCTAACTTTATGTCTCAATGTTCCTTCTCTTCTCTAGGAAGTCTATCTCACCTTATTTGATTCTTGATACCTCACCTAGGTTACCTTTATCTAAACCTGATATTTTGGTACCTCTAATACTTATTCACATTAGAATTTATTTTTATCTTATACATACACTTTTATATTAAATTTTCAAGACTAAATGGGATGTAGGGATTCCTATTTGCCATTTAAATCCTTTTCTTCCTCTAGGTTTTCAAGAACCTTCTCTATAGCTTCTACTTTAACTCTCAATGAATTTTTCACACCTCTATAATTTATTTTGAACCTTGATCTATAATATTTCACACTTAAAAAAGAGATATAAATTATCTATAATACCATAAATGGTGAAAATTAATCTTTATGGTCTACAACTTTGTACTTGACTAGTTTATTTCACTTGGATAGACTTGTAGCCTCTCCTTTAGGCCTAGTTTGTGAACAAGATAAAACTAGAATAATGTTTTGATGGAGATGATCCAAATGATAATTCAAAAAATTCTCTCTTAGGTCTATAAATTATCCTTATAAACCTTAAATAATTTATATTTTGTGGATAGATCACACTCTTATCTTCTAGTCCTATCTTTAGGCCTAACATAGGGTCTGATTACACACAGTCACTTATAGATTCTCTTAAATAGTCTTTAACTTACTAAAAATACCATGATAATTTTTATACCAAACTATAACACATTTTAACCAAATTTAAATTTAATTTAAATAGTACTCTAGAATTTTTACAAGTTTCCAATGCTAAATCTATGTTTTCTTGTGTTTTGCAGGTCTAAGATGTAAAATCACCTATAAATTTCATTTAAGTATATTTAAGACATAATTTATTTTATATGATCTTAATGAAACATTAAAATATATAAATTACAAATTTTTCGTGATTTTTAACTATGTTTTAAGAGATAACTGAGTTTCCTTGACTGTAATCCTATTTTCCTAGGCAACCTGTAGGCCTATTTAACACAATCACCTATAATTAAAATTATAAAGATATAAAACTTTAAAAATAATTTTTAAACTTATAATGAGGCTCAATTAATATATACATAAAATTTAGGGTGTTTTTCATAGTTATTTATATTGGAATCCCAATTTTTGTCTTTTAAACCCTAAGTTAAGGTTTGAGGACTGAGAGCTAAAAGTTTTAGTTTCTTAGGAATAAAACATTTTTAAAGGGTTCTAAATTAATTTAAAAATATATAAATACTAAATATTAAATTTATAATTTATATTTCATCTTTATAAATTAAAATAATGATCTTATAGAGCTTTTTCTTAACTGTAGACTCTATGTCTAGAATGCAAATACTACTTTTCTCTTATAAAAATTAAGAAACAATATTGAAACACTTCAAAATTAGTAAGGAACATGTGTATCATGATAATAAAAATTCACACAAAAATTATCACAAAATATTTATTTCGTGTGTTTATAGCATTTTACACACACAAACCCCTATTCTTACATAGAATTACACCTCTAACCACCTCTAAATTAGATTTTCTCCTTATTTTAAAGACAAATTGAGATTATAAATATATTTTTAGACCTTTAAATACCTTTAAAAAATATAAAAAATTGTATTATTATCACCATAATTTCTCAACCACTCCTAAACATCTTAAACATGCTTTATCTAACCGAATTTCTATGTTGGGTAAGGCTTATATAGGTAGAAAACATAGTTTTTCATAATAAAATTCATGGTAAAAGATAAATAAAATATAAAAAACATATTTATACCTAAAGGATCTATAAATAATAACCATGACCCTTACAATTCACTCAAACCCCTCAAACTAAATTATTGGTATTGGTAGGAAAATATAAAATAGACTTTGAAGACCATTTTTTGACCATTTGAGGATTTAAACACCTCTATTAGGAAAACATAGGACTTATCACATTGAAAAAAAATAAAAATTAATAATTTTTCATAATTACATATTCTATGTTGATGCATCTGCATCAACATGAAGACATTGGTTTTAAATTTAATGTGGATGGATTTTTTTAATACATATATCAATAAAGATTATTGTTATCACCAAAATTTTCAACCTTGTAAAGTATTTAAAGCCTTATAAATTTTGGATAACATGGAGACAATCCTAGGATATGGGTGGCCTAATGTTGGATTGAATATCTAGCTTAAAGGGCTAGTTCCCTTGATGTATCACTTAGACTCATAAACTAATCTACCAACTTGATAGGAAAAGAGAGAGAAACCTATGATAATATAGGTTATGCAAAAAATTAATTTGAACACTACAAAAACATAAACCATGAGACTAACCTGAAATAAACACTACTCATGTCTGCCTCTATATATCAACACTTCATTATGGAGGTAGTAAAAGGTGTTTGGGTTAGGATGACTAGTCAAGAGGTCATATAGTGTCACTAATAAATATACAACTCACTAATCCTTTCACACTTCACTTTATTACTTCAAAATAATTGTAAATAAGTTTAAAACTAAATATGAATGCAATAAAATGACAAAGATGCCAAGGAAGCTAATCTAATCACTTATCAAGATTAAGTAGTCATGCACACACATTGAAACCAATCAAACAAAGAGGTAAAATAGAAGTTTATTACTGATAAAAGTCCTTATAATGGCCAAGGTCTCACCATACATAGGTGAAGGATACATTATCAACCAAATAGGACTGATTATATAGAAAAAATGAGAAAATAGAGAGAGAAGGGGTGTAGGAGAGCCCATTGACAAGTGTCACTCTTGATGGAGTAAGTTACAATCAAGAAAGAGGAGTTATGATAAAACTTAAGATTATTATAAATATGGGTTCATTTGATATTATCATTTTTATTCTTAAACATGGTGTGGGATTTTTTATCTTTTCCCAATGAGTCATCACTTTAGGTTTAAAATTGTCTTTGTCTTCTTGAAACTACTTCTAGGACTTTGATATCTCATGACACTTTGCACATCTAAAATGCTCAATTATTAATTATATGGGATTCCCTCAAGTCCTTATATTAACTTATGGTGTTATTGACACTTTCCTATGCTTCACATGTATGATAAAAATTTGTCTATGTTGTCCACATAGGCTTACTAGGCAACTAGGCCTAGTTACTTGACTTTAGCTCTCTTGAGAGATCATGAGATCTCCATAAGATCTGATTGAAGCTATTATATAAATTTTTAGGACCTAAAAATTTTATTATTCTATGATTTTTGGTTTTAAAGTGTCCTTTTCATACTATTCTTGACCTCTTTAGGTGATCTTGTTGCTTCATCACAACACATCTAAAACTACCTTTGTGATTTAGGCTTTTATAAGTAATCTCAAGAGTAATTAAATGAATTTTGTGATATGAGAAGTTATAATACATCCCAAATCACCCTAAATTATGATTTCCATCTATCCACCTATCTCCACACCTTGAGTTTACCTTGAAATCCTATAAAAATAAGGTATTTTTTACATTCATATAACTGTTCATACAAACCAATTTCATGATTAGAACTCTCTCAAAGTGTAGGATGTTATTTAGTTTATTATAAGACCATTTAAATTAATTTATATTATTTTCTCTCAATTTATTCTCTGTCAGGTTCCTACTATGGTTTAACAAGGGTTTTAGGTGTCTTCATCTCTTAAGGAATGTTCATAGAGAACACATCCTATCTCTCCTTACTAATAAAAGAGGTTTTCTAAGTGTTAAGTATTATTGACAATAGTTCATACTAGTTAGGTACCCAATATAACAAATAATTATATAAGATTTAAGTTTAGGGACCCATTTTCCATATTTTAAAGTGATTTTATTCCATGCAATGTGTCAAGATCATACCAAGTAAGAGAAAGCTGGTCTTGAATTGCCTTCCTGCATCTAGAGAACTTGAGGAGGTCTCATAAGAAAAATTGGAACTTTATTTGTTTTATTATATCTATGGATGCATCTTTAAGGTCATAAATATCATTTTTAAACTTCCAAATGTTTTTAAGTCTTCACCCTATCCTCAATAAAGCACATTTCTCCAACTATGCATATAATCCTATGAGCTTGATCTTAGTCTCTACATGCCTAAACATTTCATATCAACATTGCCACATTTTTTTATTGACTTTGATGATCTTATAGGATCATGTTATAAATTTTAAATTAATTTCAATTGATTTACTTCCTTTCAAACCTCCTCTCTTCAAACTAAATAAGCACCTTCACTTGATTAGGTAGGTAGGCCTGTAGGTGGCATGTTGACTGAGTGTATGCAGGGTTTAAGTGAATCCTATTTGTGTCACTTATTATATTCCTCTTTTGATTCTTTATGATATAAAATTAATCTTTTAACTTGTTCATTCACCTAATATTCAATCCCATTATATGCATTGTTCCATTTTTCAAGTTTGAAAACCGCTTGAGATGCCTAGACCAACCTGTAGGTGGTCATTTTTAGGGTTTGATTATGCATGGAGTTTATAGTTTTTATAAAAATATATAATAATTCAAGGACATTTTTTACTGTGATAAGAATTATCTATCCTATTTTTAACCTCTCAACTCTTTCGAGATTTCATATCTCCACAAACATATACTTTGTCTCTCATGTCTTGATAGACCTGGTTGTAAGTAGTGATTTGGTGATTTGAGTGTTAATATTTGAAACCTATCAATTTTTAACTAGAATATTGAGAAATTTAACACATTTTAACCTTCATGAGGGTTTATTCAAAACAAACCTAGCTTCTTGGCACTTATTTTCAGTTTCTTGCCTAACCATGTATACTTTCTTTGCCCTACTTATAGGTAGTCATATAGTACATTATCTACATTTGGAGTTTAAGACATATTATATAATTCATTTAATAATTTATCATAGTTTTAAAAACTTATTTGTTTTCTTTGTAACATTTGTAACTTATTCAAGATCTTACACATGTGTAACTTGATTATACATGTATGCCTCTTCCATATCTTTCCTATAGGTTTCATTGAGGTGTCTTGGGATTGAGGCATACAATCACACTTTTACATTATTTTATACCTATTAAATCATATTAACAACACATTCCTATCAACATTCATGTTTTCATACTCTAAATTTGACACATTACATTGAATTTCACATAAAATGCGGACCTATAGGTCTGTAGATCTATAGGTCTACATTCCTTATATTTTATGCCTTCACATGGTGACTATCTTGGTCATATATACTCTTGGATATTTCACTAGGACCTATAATTTAATAATATATTTATAGGAGTTTACTAATGTGATGAAACTTGCTTCATCAAACACTCTTACTTAGGAACTTGTCATGAAGTTGAAACCCTACTACTAAAGGCTTGGAATAGAGTAAATAAATGAGTTTGTGAGGGATTTGAGGCTTGAAAAGTATAAATATTCTCACTAACTACAATTTTATATTATGGATTAGATATGGAGTTGTATAAGATGTCTAAATATCACTTATATTCTTTGAACCAACTATAGAAACCTGAAAAATTCCATGTGTAAACTTATAACCTATATCATATGGAAGTTATTGTTATCTATTTGTTCACACATGTGAAATTTATGGATACATGCATTAAATAGTTTTGAAAAATTTTAAGCTCTTTACCAACTTCTCTCATGCTTCAACAAGTTCATTCATTCATCTAAGAGTCCCAAAACTAACCCTATCATGGTTTGAGAGGTAGTTTAATCACCTTAAAATCATAAAAATTATTCATAAAGGAGAGGGTATGGAATGAAAAACAATTCCATAAAATTTAAGGTGATTATGACCTGTAATATTTACCAATATATCAGCTTCCAACTTTCTCTCTCTTAGTTGTACCATCCCCAAATTTTTTTGCCTTCTTGAGTTGCCAAGGAACTCGCTAAGAGAGATATAATAGATTTACTATTTTTGGGATGTAAAATGCTGAAAAATACTTGATTAAAGATATAAAACCTTATATTATTTTTAACACATCATTTTATTTCATTTTTCTCTTTCCTCTTATGTTGCACTTTGCTTTGCAAGTCCTTATAACTATGTTTTCTTTTTTCAAATGGATTCCAATTGATTTAAAAACTATTAATGCATACCATATCATCTTATGTAATATTATTGGGACATATTTAACCTTTATATTATTTAAAAATCATGACATATGGTATAAGTTGAAGGAAATACACTAGGGATGACTAAACAAGCTAAAAACAATGAAGGATCTTTACCTAAAATTCTCCAAATTTACCTTAAATAATGCTAATAAAACATTATAAAGACCAATTAAATACTATTAATACATGTAAATGACATAAATAATATATTAAGACATGACAACTCAAGTTTCAACTTATATGGGTTGACCTTTTAATCTTGTAAGTCAAAATTGGTCAACAAATTAGCAATTGATCAGGTTAGCAAGCCTATAATGTTTACTAGACTAGTAGCCTTGTCCTTTCATTGGGACATGGAGGAAATTCCACTCAAAATCAGAACTGAGTAGACCTTGACCAAGAAAAAAAAAATAACTTGACCTTTAAACACACAAAATAAGGACAACACACAAAATAAATGAAACAAGACACATACATGTACTAACTAAGCACTTAGGGAAAAAAAACACAATAAACATAATAAAAATACTAGTATGTAAAATTAACCTCAACATATATTATTCCTCTTAGATAAAATGGAAATTTTCTTATATAATTTGCTTCATGAGGTGAGATATGTTTTACAATAAACTACCCTTCGATTGTAGCATTTGGTTGGCCATGCTTCTTGGTTGACAATATGATTTACATGCTCTCAAGTGGATCATCAATATTCATGTCACCAATGTGTACATACTCATATTATGTCACAATATCCTTCTTGTGATCTTTTTTGATGTTTGAAATCAACTCAATCATGACTACTTCTTAATTCATAGGGGCAACCTCAAACTTGGTACCTTGGAAATTCTCACGTTGTCCTTCAAGAAAGAAGGAAGAAACAAAAACATCATCAATTTTTACAATAGGAGATTAATATAATTTAAGAGTTTCATATTAATTTAAAAATTCCTAATATTTATTCCATCGGTCCTCTTGGTTCATGAAGGTAACATCATCCTTAGCCTTTATTGATTTTTCCAACCCAATATCTTATTCATCTTGAAGCATGTATTCATCATAGATTTCTCTATAATGGAATTTAAACTCTTTGTGATGATATTAAGGACATATTTTATCACTAATAACCTTTCATTCCTCATCAAAAACTTTGTCTTTTTCTGTTAGTGGTGCTAAATTCTTAAAACTTGCATATTCTTTGAACATGTGCAAATAGGTCTTCCATATCTCCTTCAAATCTCTTTTAACATGCTCATGAGACTCAAAAATATCATTCAACATGATTTTCCTCTCAAGAGACTTTTATTTCATGTCTTCATCAACTTCTCCATTGGACAAGGTAGAAATATTATCACTCTCTTCATAGGCAGCTGAAACATCATCAGGATCACCCTTTTATTCATTTATGAAGACTAATTTGTGTTTATCTTCACCATGGGGAGTACAAATGGTGAATTATTCATCATATACACTTGAATTATCTTCATCATGACTATCATTATATTCATTCACCCATATGCTTATACACATTTACCAAGATCTCAACCTCCAACTTTTTCTCTCTTGGTTGGACCATCCATAAACTCGTTTGCCTTCTTGAGTTGCTAAGGAACTCGATAAGAAAGATATAACGGTTTTTGATATTTTTGTGAATTAAAACACTAAAAAATACCTATTTCAATATTTAAAACCTCATATGTGTCTTAACACATCATTTTATTTTACTTTTCTCTTTCCTTTTATATTTCATTTTGCTTTCCAGCCCCTTGTAATTGCATTTTCTTGTTTGAAACTGACTCCAACTAGCTTTAAACCTATTAGTCCATACCATATAACCTTTGTTGACTTTATTAATCCCTATTAAACCTTGATATGTTGGAAAAATAATGACATATGGTCTAAGTTGAAGGAAATACAGTAGGGGGTTACTAAACACACTAAAAACAGTGAAGGGCCTTTACCTTAGATTCTCTAAATTTACCTAACAAAATATTAATAAGACATTATAAATACTAATTAAATAATATTAATACATGTGAATTAATAATAAAAAATCTATTAATACATGACAACTCAAATTTCAAACTATAGGGGATGACATTCTGACCTTCGGTGTCAAAATTGGTCAATAATTATTTTTGGGTAGTAGTTCTCAAGAGCATGAAATTTTTAATATTTTTGAAATTAAAATTTAGATGATGAAAATGAAATTGGATATTAGTTTTTATTCCTATTCACATTAGGAGTTTATAATAAAGTATTTAATATAAAAAATATGGATAGTGAATGTAGAATTTACTCAATATTGGATAATTTATTTAATGTGAAAGGATCATATGTGCAAAACACAATTTGTTCAATCACAATACATTTAATTTTACTCAAAAAATTGATATTTATTTTTACAAATGTTTTATCCTATAAATCTATAGTCCATTATTATCTCTTATCCCATAAAACTTTTATTTTATCCTATATAACATCACTCCTTTATTTTATCTCACAATCCTATATGCATGAGTTGATATTTTATCATTTATTCTCTCAAACACTCATGAGATGAAACTCAATTTATTTATTTTTCACACATTAATATAACCTAATAATTTGATCATTAAAATAATACTCCTAACATCCCCCCCCTTAGTGATAACATGGGGGAGGAACTACATGGACTAAATATCTCAAAATCCCCCCCCCCCCCCGCTAAGATTTTGATATGTAGATGGTAGGTTAACCCAATAATGTGTTTGGTTTTAAAAAGATAGGATGTGATTTTTTTATTTAAAAATGTCTTTGAGGACTTATTTGATTATTTTGACAAAATTTTAATAACCTCACAAATTTATTTTTTGGCACTATCGACATAAAAAATAAATAAATTGACTACTAAAAACTAAGCAAAAAAAGACTCAAACTTAAAAATAATTAACTTTGACAAAAAATAGTTATATATTAACTTAAATACCCATATTAAAATAAATAAAACTATAAAAAAATGTAAAAAATGATAAAATTTAAACATATGATAAAATACTAAATATTAAAACTTAAATATATAAAGAAAAACTTAAAACAACTACTAAAAACCTAAAGCCATTTTGATAAAACAAAAAACCATGAAATAAAAACATAAACTAAACTTATACCTAAATACCATGTATCATCTACGTAATACTAATTTATTATAGCTTTGTGGTAATATTCTATCCTCTTGGCTTGTTTGATGTTCACTTGTTGATACTTTTATACTTATTTTTATTTTTATATTATGATTGATATATTTTATTTTCTAGTGTTTCAGGGGCCACCTAAAAAAACCTCCCCCTAACTAATACTAATATCATAAAAAATTACAACCAATAAATAAAAAATAATACCATGGGTGGTCAAAACTATTGGCCTTATACGAAAGGTAGTTTGAATGCAGAGATGGGCTTTGAAAATTTACCTACAACATGGTTCTACACCATTTCTTACTCCAAGGAGAGTGATGATGAGTGAATTTATATAATAGGTTTTACATAGTGCTTAAAACACTTCTCATTTATATATTCAAAGAATTTATTTCATGAGTTAATGGTTTTGATATTCCTAATATATGTGGTGGATTAGTGGCCAAGTTATATAACTGTTTCACAAAATAATATTACAAATTGTTGTTGGGAGCAACTGTAGTCTTAAAACTTTTTTGTAAAAGATAATGTAATCTGAACTAATTCCAATTAATAATGATAAAAACCTAAATTGTAAAACCTAATCTATCATGAATATGTATAACGAAAATCTAAACTACAATGATTTGTTAAAGAAAAGAGAAAATAGGTAGGGTAGGGCAGAAAAAAGGATGTTTCTGATCTTCAATCCAAACATCATGAGAAATCTTAAATTTCATCAAGTACATGCAATCTAACCATCATATTACATGAAATTTCTAGAATCATAGATCCTATCATATATTGGGAAAATATCTAAGGATATTTGAATCAATGCAAATAAGAAATAAAACTCACTTTAAAGATCTACTTCCATATGAAAATTGCATTAGCGCATCATTAAGGAAAGCAATGAAATGAAATGAATTTAAATTTTTTTCAATCAATGTAGCATAGGATCAAATTAACAACTCTTAATTAACATATGCATATCTATTATTCATATAAGTAATTCAAATTTGAACATCAAACTAGATACTTGAGGAAGTAGCCATGACAAAAAACACACAAACAAATGTGAGACAATCTTTGTAGAATTCCTTTACTTGCATTACTTGTTCCAAATTTACAAAATAGTTTTTTATGTAAAAAGCTTCCTCATTTTAAAGATGAAAATACCCCCTTTTATAGATGACCTTGAGGTATGTTGGTTAATCACTATCAAATGATAATTATCCAAGTGCCAAGGATAGTTATCCTTCTACAACATTCTAGAATACATGACACTTTACAAGTAGACTAACCTATAATCTATGTGTATTACAAATTGCACATTATTTTACAAAATAGAATATTTTCAAATGATTATCATAGTTTCTATACAAACTAATATATTGAGACAACTCAATTGACTTTGAGATGTCTTTGAAGTTGCATCTTGTTGTTTTTACTCTAGGATCTTCATTAATTTATCACATTTCTCAAAAATTAATATGAGGTTGACAATTGTCTCTATGAATAATTCCACTTATTTCCTTGCCAACATCTTGAAGTCTTTATTATCTCTATCCAAGGTTTCTGAAAGATCCCAAACTAGAATTGAATGCAAATAAAATTGATTTCAACTACTTACAGCATTCAATCAAATGGACAAAGATATAAATTTGAATGTAATTGATAATATAGTCCAGATGTCATAAAATTATTACAGATGTGGTCTCAAAACCCAATTATTATATCAAACTACCAAACTAGAAATAAAAACTTGGGTCTGCATGCTCGGCCTACTGTGTCCAAGAAAACACAGTCACCGACGTCGGTGATGATGATGCCGACGTCGGTCGATACACTGCCACCATCGGTCATCTGGTGGCGATCTCTACCTGTGACTGCCTGTGACTGCCTGACTGCCGGCGTCAGTCACTGATTGGCTGATGTCGGTATATATGTCGATGCCGATCACTTATATGTCGATGTCGGCCTCTGTAATACCTTGTGGCCCACAACTGTGAACTGTGCCCTTTCCTTTTCTGAATCTGTTGGTACGACCTGGTGCCGATTTTTATGAGTTCCATACCGAACCTGATCTGACTATAAAAATATATAAATCTTAAATCAAAACTAATGAATAAATACCTGGAAACCTCTACATATGCTGAACCCCTGATATACTCAGTGAATGGCCTCTGAAGCTCCAGATCTGATCAATATGCACAATCTAAATTCCGTCACGAATCCACCTCTGAAAATGGTTGGGTTTTCATCCAACTCTTCTCTAATCTACTGAAGGTTTGCATCCTCAGAGATTTCAACTGAATCACAGATTCAAGCTTCACAATACTCAGAATAATTTTTGCAACAGAAGATATCCCCAAATGCTTTGCCTTCCCCTTCTTTTAAAGCCTTCCAGGAAACTTCTAGAAGAAGTCAACTTTATTTCCATAATAATTTAATTAATTAATTAAACCATTTTAATAGAAAATTGGGGACATTACAGTCCTCCCTTCCTGGAGATTGCTTGTCCTCAAGAAATTCTCTCCTGATACCCAACACCAACTTCCTGGATCCCATATTATTCTCAAAAACTTGCAAACTCTTCTATCAGAAACACCATGCTGGAAAATATATGTGATTGCATTTTCCTTATTTCTCCTAGAGAGGAGTGTGATAATCCACAATATGTATTTAGCAAATTCACCATCACATACCTTAGACTTAGAAAAGGGCCACTGCGCTACTCTGATTATCAAACTCTCACAATCCCCATAAGGATGTTGACTTATAATTGGAAAGGAAAATGCCCTGCAACAAATAGAATTATTTACCACATCACCTATAAAATGAGACTCCATCCTGTGAGATGACCCCTCCTTAGGTCCTCCATCTTGTGCTGCCTTCAAGATAATCTTCCTTCCCCCAGAAAGGAATTCTAACTGCATACGGTGGTGATCAATAATGTAGCGCCCAATACCTTGTAACCACTGCATGCCCAAGACCACATCATAATCCTCTAAAGGAAACACATAAAAATCATTGGTCAGAGTGTAATCCCCCATCTGAATGCTAAGCTGTGGAATCCATTTGGTACAACCCAAAATTGCACCATTTGCCACCTTTACCCCAAAACCACCAAACTTCTCATACTGTAATCCACACCTTCCCACTAACTTTTGGTCAATGAAGTTATGTGTAGCACCTGTATCTACCAAGCTCATGACCCACATACCCTTAAGTGTACCTTTCAACCAAAAGGCATGAAAGTTAGGATAACTGGAGAGGGTATCCATAATTGCTTTGGCTGATGCCAAAGGCTCTAGGGTGTCTAACTCCAACTGTGTCTGTACTTGCTCAATATCATCCTCAATTTCCGTATCAAGAACCTCCTCATCTCCACACTCAGAATTTACCTCAATCAAATGAACCTTACCTTTACCCATGCAACGGTGTCTTGGTTCCCATGGGTCTTTGAAGGAAAAACATAACTTTTTCCTCCTCAAGTCATTCCTAGTCTCCTAATTCATCCAAGGATTTATAGAGGATGACCCTTCTTTATTTTATGGTGCGTTATCCTTTTGTATAGGCCGAGAGTCTGCGGCTATTTTCTTATCACCCTGATAAGAAGTGGGAATAGTATCCAGTCTCAATGTCACATCAATGGCATCCTTAAGAGTGGCTGGTTAGGAAGCACGTACCAGTCCCTTAAGTCTATCCTGTAATCCCTCAATAAATAACATCACGCTCCATCTCTGAGGCATATCAGGTACCATAACCACAATACACTGAAACTCATTAATATAAGTTTCTACGTGACCACTCTGTCTAAGATGAGCCAACTCTCTGTAGTAAAGTTTTGTATCCTTACGGTCAAACCGTGCAATAAGTCGCTCAGTGAACTCAGCATAGGAGTGAACTAAAGCATGATCCTGGGTGACCAATACATGGTGCCACCAATCATATGCAATCCCCTCTAGATGTAACACTGCAAACTGAATGGCCTCATGCTCAGGCATGGGCCTCAAAGAAAGATATATGTCCAGCTTGTGGACCCAAGCTCTTGCACTAGTCTCTCCAGAGCCATTATATGGAGCCAATGTAATCTTCCCCGTAGCTCTATTGAGGTCATGATAATGCTACTGCTATGGTGGTCTATTACCCCGATCTCCCCTGAATCTGGTTGTCTCTACGCCGTGCACAATATTGGGGCAAAGGAAAAACCTCCCTAACCTCTGGGGGTAAAGCTCTCCACTCTATTGTGGCTACCAAAATGGACTCTTGGAACCCCATCTCTGGTAGTTCCACATGTACTGGTTGTCCACCTAGTACAAACTGAGGTAGTAATGGTCTATTTGGAGTAGGTGTATGATGATGATTTTGCCTAGAGGAATGACGGGAGCTCCCTACTGAAGAATGGGAAGGGTGACTATGCTGACTAGACTGATGGGTATGATGACTACCTGTCACTGAAACTAATCTATTCCTTCTACCTCTGTGTCTATCCACCTCTAAACGCTCCATGGTATCCTGTAATCAGTCTAGAGCCTGAACAATCCTGGGCTGGGTAGTGATGAGGGTCCTCATCATCTCTCTTTCTTCCTCATCCTGGTTTTTATGGGTATTCCTCTGTTCTTCGGCCATGATAGGTTCCTGTCCTAAACCCAACTCTCACTCGTACTGAGCTCTACTACGTGTAAAATATCTATGGCTTCTATCAAATCTTCCAAGATGCATAGAAATAAAATATATTTACCCCTACAGGCTGGCAAGAAACTTGGCTCTGATACCACTGAAAGATCCCAAACTAGAATTGAATGCAAATAAAATTGATTTCAACTACTTGTAGCATTCAATCAAATGGACAAAGATATAAATCTAAATGTAATTGATAATATAGTCCAGATGTCATAAAATTATTATAGATGTGGTCTCAAAACCCAATTATTATATCAAACTACCAAACTAGAAATAAAAACCTGGGTCTGCATGCTCGGCCTGCTGTGTCCAAGAAAACACAATCACCGACGTTGGTGATGATGATGTTGATGTCAATCGATACACTGCCACCATCAGTCATCTGGTGGCGATCTCTACCTGCGACTGCCTGTGATTTCCTGACTGCCGGCGTCGGTCGCTGATCGGTCGATGTTGGTATATATGCCGATGCCGATCACTTATCTGTCGATGTTGACCTCTGTAATACCCTACGGCCCAAAACTGTGAACTGTGCCCTTTCCTTTTCTGAATTTGCTGGTATGGCCTGGTGCTGATCTATATAGGTTCTGTACCGAACCTGATCTGACTATAAAAATATATAAATCTTAAATCAAAACTAATGAATAAATACCTAGAAACCTCTGCATATGTTGAACCCCTGATATACTCAGTGAATGGCCTCTGAAGCTCTAGATCTGATCAATATGCACAATCTGAATTCTGTCACAAATCCACCTCTGAAAAGGGCTAGGTTTTCATCCAACTCTTCTCCAATCTACTGAAGGTTTGCGTCCTCAGAGATTTCAGCTGAATCACAGATTCAAGCTTCACAATACTCAGAATAATTTTTGCAACAGAAGATATCCCCAAATGCTTTGCCTTCCCCTTCTTTTAAAGCCTTCCAGGAAACTTCTAGAAGAATTCAACTTTATTTCCATAATAATTTAATTAATTAATTAAACCATTTTAATAGAAAATTGGGGACATTACAGTTTCCTTAATGCTTCTAGCATTGTCTATCTTTTCCACTATTGATAGGATCATGTCCAATATGCACTTATTATTTGTCCATGTAGTTCCTTAGAATTTATTCTTCACCTCTTAGATGAATTGAGTGGCCCTATGTTGGAATTAATCATCAGTTATCAAAAAAATAAGACTAAGTATGGTTAGATCTTTAATCAAGATCCCTAGTACTTACACCATTTTATTTTCTAACTATTTGAAGTCTTTGGGAAGACCTTCCATGTATTTAGACCATTTATTCATATCCTTGATCTTATCTATCAAGATTACCATATACATATTTAAATGAGATAGGCTAACTATTTTAAACATAGGAATCTGGCCATCTGTCAATATATTGATCAATTTATTTACCTTATTACATGAAACTTACCATTGATTCACTTGGTTCATGTCCATAAAACTCTATTTTCTCACCATATATTATTTAGACATTATAACTTTTAGAAATCTAAATGTATAATAAATGGTTGATTCAAACTTAAATGAAAAAATATCCTCTAGAACTGATGGGAAGGATTATCCCTCAAAATTCTTTTTTTCTTGTTTTATCCTTTTGATAGTAGCTTGCATCATTTATAATTGTGATTGAGCTAGTTCTAAGACATCATCTTCAAACATGGGTCCCTCACATGATCTTTATCCTTTCTTCTAAGTTAAATGAGTTAAAGGGTCCACCTTTTGGTGCACAACCTCTTCACCAACTTCCATGACTATTATATCAATCACTCTTTATAAACTAGTAGTATCTACATCATATCTAACCCCAAATAAATATTGACCCATTTGATTACTCGACACCCCCATTTTTAAGTCAACTAATTGACTTGGAGTAACCAATCTCTTTAGCTCTTATTCTTAAAAATCAAATATCCATGGCTTCAATTATTATTTCATAAGGATGCTTGTAGTTTTTACCATAGCCCACAGATGGTAAGTAGGAATATTTTATAGCCTTGGTTCATAAATGAACCATTCATGAATAGGTGGTCCATGAATTATGTTATCCTCACTAAACAAATTAACATTCTCCAAAGATGGAGTGATGGTCACTTTAGGTTTATTAGCTTTTGACAAAATGCTCTCTCAACTTTACTCTTGGGAATGTCAATAGTTACTAAGTCTAAATACTTCTAGTTTCCTTTATCTTGCTTAGTTTCTTGAACACTTTCCTCTTCTACTTCTGAATTTGTCTCATATTTCATAGATAGCATCCTCAGTGCATCTTCAATAGACTCATGAGGATCTAGGGCTATCATATGAACTTCCTATTGGGACAACTCTTGATCCACTATTTTGGAGGATTTAGGAGCTGATGAACTTGAATAAATTTCACCCATCCTTCTCTCTTTTGGTCTATACTCTATTTACACCTCTACTATGGGAAGTTTATAATAACTAACATTAATTGAATGATACTTCCTAGTGCCTAGCTTCCATCTATCCTCCAACTTTTGATCTATATTCAATCTAGACTTAGGCCTTATGCTATGCTCCTTCAATCCTCTAGTAACTTCAAAGTAAGAGGATTATTTAGTTTATATAAGGTCAAATTCACTAGGCTCATGCTCATATGCAACATTAAAAATACCTTTAATCCTTATTTGTTCTTTTACCCTTCTATAAGGGTTCCATTATCTAATATCATCCATACATAAGTTGAAAGATAGCCTATGATTTAAAGCTACCTCAATATGATCCCACTACATGAAAATGGTCTTACCAATTGTCATAGGAAAACTGTACATAAGTACCTTTCTCTTAGTTTTATAAAATCCATCTATACCATTGAAGAGCTGATATACAACATCTTATTTTTCTAATTTATTAGGTACATAAACTAGTAATTTGAGAGGAACACTTTAGGTTCCTTCAATCCTTACAAATGTGCAATTAGGATATAATCATATGTCCCCCATTTCTAAATAGAATTATTGATTAAAGGAATCACCCTCATCATAGGAATACCATTTATGACTTCACTCAATGTAGGGTATATACAATCATAGATAAACTACATATGGTCTCTATACTTATAGATATCCAATTTGAAATAATATTGGGATACCGTCTAGGTAATGTTTGCCAATTTTGGCCCACATACAAGGATTTTATTGGTATTGAATAGATGACCAAAATTATAGAGCTTTAAAGGATCAAAAGATAACTTACACAAAATATAAAGAGTTAGATCATCATCATGATGTCTTGAAAAAATAGAAGAGTTAGTTTATTTTTGAATTTTATAAGTTTTCCTAGAAATTGTCTCATGGACAAAGGATCACATAGTATCAAATTTTTTGATGCCATGAAAATCTCCTATAAATTTCATGCCTTCACACTTTTTCTATCTCAAAATGTAAGGCTTTAAAAGTAAACAAATAGTGTGAAGGTCACATGGACATCATTGATGGTCACGTAGATGTTATATTAAAACTTAATAGTTAACTATTTGGTGTTTAAAATTTGATGATCATGTAGATGTAATTGATAGCCACATGGACATAAAATGATGGGTGTGCATACATAAAAATATATCTTGGAAATTATCTATTTGGGTTCAAATATTGACAAACACACAAATGTCAATGATGGACATGTGGATGTCAAATGATGGGTACATAGACATAAATTTTAAACCACTATAGATATCTATTTGGATTGAAATAATCCAAGGATCAACATTCATCATTCCATTGTACTTAAATATATAACAAATCATGGAAAAGGATAATCATTAATACTCTTGTAAAAGAGTGCTCATTTGATAAGGCTAAACCCTATCAAAATTTATAAAAACTACCTCTTGAAGTAATAAGATTAACTCTTTGCCTATCTCTTTCCTTTCATTAGTTCTTAGTATGTTTGTGCATGATGAATTCATGAAGAATAATATTCCTAGTTCATTATCCTTTTGTTTTCCTCTTTTAAGGTGTTTTCAAGCTATTACAGTTCTAGATTAGTGTTCTATTTGAACCTCTTATATGAAATACTTATGCAATTAGCAAGATTGTGAGGTTGTGTGACCTATAGTTATCTTATGCTGATTTAGTATGGGTTCAAGCTCATGTGAGTATCCAATTTTTTTTCCATCACCTTTTATCCTTCTTAGGATCCCTTTTCCCCCTTCTAACCCTTTCACCTATGGAATCATTAATTTAGGTGATCATCAGGATAAATCCAACCTTCTTTAAAGGTTCAGCCCCATTATAAGTTACCCATAGCTTGGGGTTGTCCCAGTGTTATGGGTTAGTCAAAGTGATACTAAATAACACCTTTCGTGGGTGTAGATTGATGCTATAATATTTTATAGCATGCTCGGTGGGATTAAGATCTAAAAGAGTGGAAATATTTTTGGTGTGTCTTTCCTCTAATCAACTCTTGGAAGCAAGCAATTTAACACCAATGGTGACTATGAATTAGAGATTCTAGTTGCAAGTAGCCCAGGTATGTCTCATTAAATATTTTTAATTAGTTATTACATCTCATTTGACATATGATGTTGATATGAACAACTATTATGGATACCCCTATCATTCACCTACACATCTATAGTTCTAACATGATCCTTATGATCTATATGAGCCTAATCATCCTTACCAAGAGTTCTATTAAAGCTATGATGAGCCTTATTAGGTTTCTCATGATCCTTATTATCAAGGGCATGGATATTACCTTCCTCAAGACCCATATCATCCCTACCATGATCTATATCATCCTTATGATGAGAATTATCAACCATATATAGAGCCTTACCAATAATATGGTAACCCATACCAATCCTATAATAACCCTTATGAACCTTATTATCCTCCTGCTCAACCTAGTCAAGTCACAAATAAATCCATCTCAAGCTTCAAGGAAACCCTACTTGGCTATGAGTGGGGGATGATAAGCATAAACACTAGGAAGGGTTATGGATCATATATTTCTAAGCATGAAATTCAAAACATGAGAGATAATTTTTAATAGGCTAAAGAAGTATGTTCATCTTTCATAAGGCAAGGCTAGCCAAATTTTAATGTTGATATTATAGACATAAGTGGTCTAATATCAAACATTGAAGAGAGGCTAGTAGTTTATGAGGAACCCCAAGATCATCATAATCATCATTGTGTTCCGATAGAGCTATCCTTTTCTCTTTATGATTAGTAAACTAATTTTTACCATAACCCTCAAGATCCCATTCAGAAATTATCTAGCTTTCCCACCTAGAAGTCTATCCAAGAGAGGCTTTAAAAGGTTGAATAATTATGTGTTGAGGAGACTAATCTAAATGTTTCTCAATAGATCATATAAGATACTTAACCTTTGGTTTTATACAGAGACATCTCTAACCAATTAATCCATGATTTTGAGGCTAATTTAGACAAGTAAATTGAGTTTTCCAATCAGCATCTTCAAAATTTAGTAGTAGTTACAAAGGCAACATAGTATCAAACTCCTTCTCTATCACCCATAATAAGTACACTTACAAAATGAGAGGTTTCTAAACTGAAGGTTATGACTTGGAATTAGATTCAATAATAAAAAAAGAATAAAAATCAAGGATAAGCTAAGATGTTGAAGTCAAGATCAAGAAGGATATTTTAGCCTCTCCTCCTTTCCCCTTAAAAGTGTTGATCCTTTCCTTCATGGTGAGACATTCAAAATGTAAAGAAATAGAGATAGGAGGTGAAGGTTATCCAAGGAGAGTAACCTCATGAGTAAAATTAGGAATCTATGGTAACTTATTTGGGCCTTTCTCATGTTATTTAGTATTTTTAATCATCTATTATGCCACTATTTGAGAAAGATCCTCTTTTGTGAGGAAAATCATGAAGATGCAGCTAAGGAAATAGAAAATAAAGGTAACTTGAGTGACCAAGAATAATAAATCATGATTGGGATACCTCTTGACAAAGATAAAGATGTTTCAATCTTCCATAATGATGCAAATATGGAAAAAGTACAAGATAAATCTAAGGTAGAGGCTAAGATGCAAGTTCAAGAACAAGTACATGCAGAGGAGGTTGTTGATGTTAAAAAATAAGGCACTCTAATTGTACAAGTTAAAGGTGTTTTCCATGAGTTATTTGATGACTCAAGAGCTTCCATTCATCATTAATGAAAAGAGCTTGTTTAAGTAGTGGAAAGTGAGTACCAAAAATCAAAATAAGGTGAAAAAAGCTAACTTTGAGAGTATGCTTAGTCATCAGCTTGATGTTAAAGATGAACCAATTTTTATTGACCAATTTGAGATTTCAAAAGAAGACCTGTAACCTCATGATTGAGGTCAATAAATTGATATGCATGCTTTTGAATTTCAACATAAATAAACTCTAATTAAATTACAGCTTCATGAGAACAAATCTTTAGATTTGTTTGATTTTTTTTATTTAGGTTATTCTTTCCTTGAATGTGGTCCATTATAGGTTAAGGAAAGTGCTCTTATCAAGCAATAAGTAGTCATTATCTCAGAAGATGACATATTTGAACTTCTCAAACATGGTTATCAACTTTTCTCTTCAAATTTAAATATCTTTCTACTCTTGGAAGGTGATGATGAGCTCAAGTGGCCCAAAGAAGCCAAAATATCATATCCATCTCCCTTATAGGTTATCCTTGTAGATATGTCAAAGGGGATAGATCAAATTGGTATATATGTTCATAATCAATAGTTCAGGAATAAAGAATAATTAAAGTTGTTCTTGCAAAGTCCATAAATTTGGAAGGATTATGACTGGGTATTAAACTCATGTATACAATTCATGCACCTAAATTTGGTAATAAAGTAACCAATTTCCTCCCCAAGAAAACATGAGCATATAATTTCTCTTAGCTATAAAAGAGAGCTATCAAGAAAAGGCAAACATGCTTCAAAGCCCCAAGGTGCAAAAAATAGCTTTCCATTTGACATTGGAAGGAAACTTATTTCAATTTAGTTGTTCTAGGTTTGTTTTATTTAAATAAGTGGTTAGCAAAAGAAGTAGTCTACTTACCTTTTTTATTATTTTCCTTATTTTCTTAGATTAGTTTTCCTTACTTTGATTAGGTTAGTTTCCCCTATGTTATATGTTCCCTTTAAATAAGTGCCTTGGGCACTATTTTTTGTTGTTTTGTTTTTGGTCATTTTTATTTCAAAAGGAGTTATCTAAGGGTTGGCAACTAGTTCTACCTTCAGATCAAATTGTTGAACCATAGAGGAGACTCTATGCCTAATAGGCTAGATAAGGTAACATGCTCTAGGTTTTCAAGCATAATAAGTATGGTTCCCTATGAGTCACCATAAATGTTAGCCAATTTTCGACCACATACCAATGTTTTTCTTAGATTGAGCATATGATCAAATTTATATATATTTGAAGGATCAAAAGTCAAATAACACAAGCTAAAAAGAGTCAAACCATCATCAAGATGTTATACAAAAATAAGAGAGTTAGTTTGTTTGTGCATTTTATAGGTTTACCTAAAAAATCATCCCATGGTTGAAGGATCACGTAGAATTAATATTATGGATGCCATGAACATCTCCTACAAATGTGGTGCCTTCACACTTTTTCTATCTCAATATGCAAGCCTTTAAAGTTGAGAAAACAATGTGATGGTCACATGAACGTCATTAACAATCACACAGATGTCAAAGTAAAAATTAGTAATTAACTATTTGGTGTTCAAATTTTGACAGTCATGTGGACATCATTGACATTTGTATGGATGTAAAATGGTGGGTGTATAAATATTTAAATGAATATTGACAATTATCTATTGGGGTTCAAATATCAATGATCACATAGACATCAATGATGATCATGAAGATGTCAAATGATAGGCACATAGACATTAATTTTAATCCATGGTAGATAGCCATTTTGATTCAAATAATCCAAGGATAAAAAAATTAGTGTTCCATCATACTTCAAGATCTAATAGAGCATTTACAAGGATACTCATTCAAACTCTTGAAAAAAGGTGTTTTTTTAATAAGGATAAACCCTGTCAAAATATTATAAGAACTACCTCTTGAAGAAATGAGATTAACTCTTTGCCTATCTCTTTCCTTTGATAAGTGTTTATTATGCTTGTGTATGGTGAATTTGTGAAGGAAAATCTTCCTAGTTCATTGTCCTTCTACTTGCCTCTTTGAATGTGTTTTCAAGCTATTGTAGTCTAGATTAGTGTTTTATTTTAACCTCTTCTATGAAATACTTATGTAACTAGTAATATTGTGAGGTTGTGTGAGCTATAGTTGTCTTATGCTGATCTAGTGTGGGTTCAAGCTCATGTGAGTGTCCATATTTTTTGGTGCATTGTCTTTTATCCTTCTTAGGATCCTTTTTTCCCCTTCTAACCATTTTACCTATAAAATCATTATTTTAGGTGATCATCAAGAGGAAGTTGGCCTTCTCTATAGTTTCATCCCCATTATAGTTTACCCATATCATGGGGTTATCACAATATTATGGATTAGTCAGAGGGAACCTAAAGAAATCCTTCCATGGGTAAAGATTGATGTTATAATAGGTACCATTAAAATACCATTCTCTCTAGTTTGGGATTTATGTGGTTACACATAGAGCATATAATCGATAAGACATCATGTATAATTCAATCCTTTTCTTATTTTAATTTAATATATTTGTCTACTTAGGGAGGTACTGATAATTTCACCCAATAGAGGAACCAACACTTTTTCAATTATGAATTATACCATAAGGACCCACATTGGCTCAACATGTGTTGTATGTGCACATCTATATAGATTTTTTATCATGATCATGACCATCCTAACCCAAGGTCTAAATTGGATTATATGGATATTCTTTGCAGGATCAATAGTGACTCGGTTACCTACTTATAACTACTCAACTAGGATACCCATCATGTTGTGTTTATTATCCCATGAATTAATGGAGGTTAGGTCAATCTAGGTTTTATGTAGCTTATAATAAGACTCAAATTAAATTAGGTATATGTAAGTAGTTTTCATTAGACTATGTTCATTAATCAACATACCCTTGTCTATTTTAGTCTCTTTGAAAATTAGACCAAGGACATCAATATAATGAAGTGTATATGGTTTAGCAGCCACATATGAAGTCCAATCATTTAAATGTCCATGATATCATCATAGAGTCTCTATATTGGGAAACTATTCTCTTATTCTTTAGTTATAACTATTTTGTTCTCAATAGTCCAAAATAATATAGAGTAATTATTATCCCCTATGTTCAATGAGGTAGCTATAAACTTTATATCCTTGAACCTCAAACCTTGACATCTGATGATAGATAGAGCTCAATTCACTTCTTTAAAATGTGATCATAGTTCCCCATTTATATAGTTATAATTGATTTATCCTTTTGGAAATGATAAATCAACTTTATTGGCTCAAACTAATGAATCTCAATTCAATTTAGGGATTTTTATATATTTTAGGGCCTTCTAGAGGCTTACACATAGATTTAATGGTGGTAAGCAAGTTATAAATATGTGATTTGGTAACTTAGATTGAATTTGGATCTTGTATTTATACCTTTCACATATTTGGGTCCACAAGATATTTTAATATGACATGTTTTGATTATTTTTCATTGATTTGTCATGTAGTTTATTTAATTTTAAAATGTGACCATTATCATTTTTGGACATGTGTCATCATCTCATGCCTCCTGAATCATGATCAAATTTGTTCCATTGATCTTCATTTATACTATTTAAATATGAACCATCCATCTTTAATTACTTGATTAAATGCACATCATTGATCTCCTCAAGAGTCTTCTATCCTTGACTTTCATTGTGGCCATTGATATTTGACCTAGGCATATGAGATTATGCCACCTGGTAGCATTACATGCTTTTCATGTACCTTGAAAATAGTCTCCATCACTTTAATACCCTTATGCCGTGTGGTAGATTATTATACAATCTAAGGTCTTTGACTCTTTTACTTGATTGTCATAATTGATATTCACCTACAATTTTGAACTCATACCATTGATCTTCATTTGAGTTATTAAATGTACATCATTAATCTATTGAATGCATGATCAAACATGAACCATCAATCTCCATATTATTCACTATGAGTGTGACACTTGTCACTATCACATTCAATATAGGCCTTTTAAATTATTGAATCCATTCATAACATTTGATCTTGATATGCAAGATTATATGCATGCAATTGATCTTCCATAAATGGGATTAAACTTACACTACTGATCTTTTAAACATATGATAGAATGTAGACTGGCTATCTATTTGAGAATTCACCAAGATTGTGATACATGTCACTCACATTTATTCTTATGATCTTTGACATGTTGACCTTATCTTTCAACATAAATCATTGATCAATATTTTTACACCAAAATGTGCACCATCGATCTTAAATTTAGGGAAGCTTTTAGTTGTTGACTTTGGAGGAACTCCCACATTCCATTGAACTTCCTTATGATCTTCTAAGATTTAACCATTGGGTAGATTCATATTTAATTAGTACCTTTGGATAATGAAAGTAATAAAGCAAGTGTTTAAGATATATAAAGACTTAGGATAGAACTTAGACTAAGGTTTTAATGAATTAATAAATTTAATTAAAACTTAGGTTAAAGCTAAACTAAGACTTAGGATATAATAAAGTGGTAAGATGGAAATATAAACCCATTTAATTAGAACTTAGGCTAAGTAAATATAGACTAAGGCATTTTAACATTATTTGAACTCAGATCTAATCAATTAATTAATTACCAAGGGTTAATCGAAAGGATCAAATTTATTATTGAAGCATAAACCATGAACATTGGTTCATTCAAATGGAGATCCATTGATCTTTCAAGATAGAACACACGTTCTAAATGTTAGCAACATTAGATAAGGTCAAATAAAAATTATGATAACATGCCAATGTAAGCTAGAGAAAACATGATGTTCAATAATGCACTCTGATCAAGTGAATCCTTGATTTACAACATAATTTGAAAAAATTGAACAAGGGTCCTCATTTTTTATAAATGTAGGTATGTTGACCTAAAAAAATGGTGACTTATAGGGAAACATTAAAGAATGTTAAAATTTAGATAGTCTTGGTTTAAAATAATATCTATACAAATCATTCCACATGATCAAATACCATTATTATGATCAATCATAATTAAATCAAGTCTTACAAATGAAAAATTGAAATTAAACATCAAAACTTAGTCATGTTGTGTGTGTGCTTTGATTTATTTACTAATTGCCATGGAATTGAGAGAATAAATTCTATATTTTATGACCTTAATCATTAAAATTAACATGTAGCATATTTAGATATTCAATATGAATCATGATTTATAAAATGGGAAGGCTTAGGCATTGCTCTAATTCCAGCCAAGCATCTATAACCCTGAGAGATATACATTTGGTCCCACTCTAGGCCTTGATCCACTACCAACTATGCATCCATATCCCTAGTAGAGGTTACTAGAATCACCTTTTTTTATAAATATTTTGAATTTACAATAAGGCTCTTATTTTTGTATTTTTTTATTATATTTAGCTTTCCAACAAAGGTTGGGAACTAGAATTAGCCAGGTTTTAAGATTTTATCAAAGGTTTATTTTTAGACAATCATATTTGGTTAAAAAATTCATCCAGAGAAATAATGATATTTAAGTGTTAACCTAACTTTGGTCTAAAAATTCAAACTTTCACTCAAACATGTGCAATCCTTATTAGAATCAAACTTAGATCAAAACAAGGTTTAAGATTTTTAAGGGACAATTAACATAGATATCAATATTTACTAATGTATTAGAATCATAACATCAAGATCAAATTTCCAAAATCCATGATCAAATAATGTTTAAGATTTATACCTGTATTCTTGATTTGAGAATTTATTTTGAGAATCTAGATGAATTAGAGCTTGGGAATTATCTTGGAAAAGACTTATTGAAAGTAAAGAACAAAATAAAGAAAACACACCACAATCAAAAAAATATATACAAACACTATTTATAAACTAAGAACATAAATGAAACTAAATTAAGCCTACCCACACCAACTCTAACTAATCTTACAATTTACTCCATAAATACTTGAGGTGGAACAATAGAAAAGTAGTGCTTGATATATTCCCCATTAGTTGGAAAAGTCAAATCTACTCCCTACAAGTATTTGATTTTAAAGGTATTATCTTCCAATGTCTCAATAATTTGTTAAGGGCCAATCCACAAAGGAGTGAATTTCCCATGTTTTCCTTTTTTATTAGATGATTTTTCCCATAGGAAAACTAAGTCTCCCTTCTTCAACACCTTGATCTTTAAAAATTTGTAAAATGATATTTTGATAGTGGTTTGATGTCTTCTAAAGTTTGAAAATGCTTCTTCTCTTGCATCCTCCATTTGTATGATATCCAACAAACTAGTATTTACATACCCCTGATCTTCTTCCATATACTCTTGTATGAACTTTTAAGTTGGAAATTGAGAATAATTGGGAATATTGGATCTTGACCATATATCAATAGAAATGGTGATGTTTTTATATATTGTTTCACTCTAGTTTTTTCAAGTCAAATATCACACTTAATAAATGTATGCCATGTTCTTGGTTATTCAGTTGCATACTTTTTAATAGCCTTCATCACATTTTTATTTGTTGACTCTAAAACTCCAATACCCTAGGGATAATGATTTGATGAAAAATTAAGAATTATATTGTTATCATAGGCACTTATTCATCTAAATATAAATAAATTCTGATCCATTATCACAAACCAATGATATTGGTGTCCCAAATCTAGTACAAATGTTCTCTTCCAAGAACTTGATAACATCTTCAGTTATACATTATTGTGATGTTATTGCCTCTATTCACCTTGTAAAATAATTAGTAGAAATAAGAACATATTTGTCTCCATATAAATAATTATGGTTAATCACCACTACAAAGTCCAAACCCCATTGATAAAATCATTTATCAATTAAAACTGACTTCAATGTCATAACTGCTTTTGGTTCTTTAGTGTTGAAGATATGACATTGATGACATTATCTAACATGCTTATGATCATCCTTGAATATTATTGGCTAATAATATCCTACACTTAGGATATTTTAATCTATTATTTTCCAATAGGTGTTTCCACTCCCAAATTTCTCATGAAAATTATTTATGATCTTAGTTGCTTCTTCCTTTGAAACACATCTCAAGTATATACCTTCATAGTTCTTTCTATAGAGTATCCTATCCTTGATCAAGAAGTGAGTTAATTTCAGCCTCAAATATCTTATTTTCTCTCTACTCAATCCTATAGGACAAGAACCATTAATCATAAAATGAATAATTGCATCATACATGTCACTTGATTATAAATATTTTGGTTAACCTGCATGATGCTCAAATTTGGATTAGTGTTAAAAATCAATTGAATCAATCCTTGACACCTCACTAATTTGGCATATTTCATTTCAAGATCATATTATTGGAGTATATACATCCATTTACCTCTTCTCTCTCCCAATTCACATTTACTAAGCATAAGTTTAGTGGTAGGATCTCACAATATTGCACGTACTTTACTCTTAAGAATATTGTGTCTAAATTTATTAATTTCCTTAACCAAAGCAAATGCTTGTTTGTCAATTAGATAATAGTTTAACTTAGCATTTTTAAATTTTTTGCTCATAAATGCAATTGGGTGATCATATTTATCTATTTTCTAAGATAGAATAACCATTATAGTATGTTTAAAACTAAAATAATAAAGATAAAAATCTTTTGTGAAATTAGGACTTATCAGCATAGGTGCTTGTCTTATTGCTTATTTAATATCCTTGAAGGATTTATTTGTCTCTTCATTCCATATGACCTTTTCATCCTTCTTAAACGTGTTGTTAATTGGTTTCATAATATCTGTAAAACCATAAATGAATTTTATTATAGAATTGATTTTACCAAATAAAGACTTTAATTCTTTTCTATTGTTAGGGGATTCTATTTTGGATATGGCATTTACTCTATCAAGATATATATAAATCCCATCTTTGGTTATTACATGTCCTACCAATTTCACTTTAGTTACACAAAAAAATATTTTCTTAGGATTAAAGGAAATTCCATACCTTCTATATAATTTAAATACTTGTCGTAAATGCATTATATGATATTACCTATTATTGGAAAACATAATCAAGTCATCCATATATATAATTATGGATTTACCTATAAGACCTTAAAATTAATGGTCCATATCTCTTTGAAATTTAGCTCCTATATTGATGAGTCCAAAAGGCATTCTCTTGTAATAAAAAGTGCCCCACTTTATTGTGAATATAATCTTCATTCTATATTCCTTGTTAAAAATTACTTGAATATAACATAAAAAACCATCTAAGAAATAAATCATGGCTAAACCACTAACAATTTGAATGACCTAGTCAAGGGATGTAAAAGATAATTATCCTTTTTATAAGATTTTTCCAAATTTCTAAAGTCTATGCATAATCTAATCTCTCCATTTTTATTTCTAACTAGCACTAAGTTATCTGCCTAGGTATAATGTCTAATTAGAAACTATATTTTTTCATCTAATAGCTTCTTGACCTCCATATAAATTAATGGTTTTAAAATATGATTAATTGGTATTTGTTTTTGCATGAAGGGTTTATAAGCTTATTTTAATGGAATGTTATGAGTGATGACTCAAGGATTAGAGATCTTCAAGTCTTCATAAGACCATGCTATAACATCTTTTTACTTGGTCAAAATGTCTTTCACCTTTCTAGACTCTACATTTTTACAAGTTGTACCAAGGTTTACTAGCTAAATTTTTATTTGAGTTCTTAAGTTAACTACATTATAATCCTGACCACTCACTTTCGGAACATTAGCAATTTCAACTAGCTTATCTTTATCAAATAATATTTTTTAAAAAATCATGCCCTTGGAAATTTTATTGTCATTCAATTATATAATCTTGTCATCAACTTTGTATTCATCAAGATAATTCTCATTAACCTCATCAATAATATGAGACTCAAATACTCCTGATTTGTTCATAAATTCAATAATTTGTTGATCATCACTAAACACTTGAAAATGATTGACATTTTAAATAACTAACGGACATTAGACTAATTCAATGCTATGGTTTTTTTGTTTAGAATTTTTATATGGCATAAGGTTAGCTATAGTTGAATCTAGTTCATCAGTAGATTGGTTTTCTTCTCTAGGTATTGAAATAATGATGAGAGCATCAAAGTACTTATTAAATTCCCATAATCTAAACTTATATTTCTTAATATAAGACAACATGCATTGGTACTTACTTCTAATCTAATTAACTACTAGTTTAGAATCACCACACACTAGTAGTTCTTTGACCTTATGTTTGATAGAAAATTATAATCCTAAAATTAAAGCTTCATACTCTACCAAATTATTAGTGTAAGGAATATAAATTTTGTAAGAACCATTATAATGTTTTCCAATGGGATTGATTATAATAATTCCTAATCAAGAACTTGATTTGCATCTAGGACCATTAACATATAATTTCTAAAGACTAGGCATAACATGAGACTCCTTAGAGTCACATGCCTAATGAGTATCAAGAGTGTAAAATCCTAAATCACAATTAACCATGTCAACATTTTCATTAGTTTCATTATATTTAGTGATCATGTATTTCATATTTGGTTCCCTTTCAATCCAAATTTGATTGGGAAATCCCCTCCATGGTAGCCACATGTGGGAGCAATCAGTGAACATGTATCCATTTAAATACTAGGTCTAATATCTACTAAGTAGCATCTCATAAGCATTTATAATGTATAAAAATTAAAATATATGAATTGCTACGCTCTTGGCTCTAAAGGAAACTGCATATGTGTATTTGATAATTCCCTAATTACTTTAATTCTTGATTTGACTAATTGAGTAACTACTCTACTAGACTTAATTGGAGTTAAACAAGGATTTTCATAAATACAAGTTGGCATGATATTTGTAGATCAACTTGAATATAATAAATAACTATGAATTTTTTTACTAGAAACTCTAATTATTAGTAAGAAAGGTGTAACTTCTACTTCATTCTTATACATCACTACATTGGCATTTGTAACTTTCTATGATTTACTAGGTTTTTTAGATAAAGATTATAGAACATGTCTTTTTGTTTAGTAATTTGAGTCAATTCATGTCAAGTGATGTTAGATTTAATATTTTTTATATCCTCAACTATATTATATACACTCCTAGTAGAATAAATAGATGCATCAACATTATTTCTATAGGTATTCCCCTTTGGAGGTTTAGGATTGTTATCAGCTTTAGGATTAGGAGTATCAATGTTGTTTGGTGGAGTTGAACTAGTCATTGGTTACTTATAATTTGTATTCCTTAATGGATAATTCTTTTTTAGATACTATCAAAAATAATGAATTTCCCCTAGAGTATCCTCAAGCTCATTCTCATCTTGAAATGGAAAATCAAATGTCTCCACCATAAGAGTTGCATTAGATGATTTAGATGAATTTGAAGAACCAGATGTAGCTACAACATTATATTTATTTAAAAAAAATTAAATTTTATCTAATCCATCTTTAAAAGCTTAAAAATAATTACAAAATTCTATACAATCTAATTCACCATGATTTTAAGTGTTATTAACTCTATAATAATCAACTAAAACTACATCACACATGTTCATTTCAAGCATGTTATTATTTTTAGATGAATTTTTATTATTTATATTTTTTTTGATATTATGAAACCCATTTTTATGTTTGTAAAACCTCTAATAGAAATAATATCTGTTAGAACTTTCCCCAGTATTACCTACTTGTTTTTGCAATTGAAGATAATCAGTGCTTAGTTTTTGAATTATTTTTAATATGAAATCATTTTCACTTTTAGGTGACTCTAAATTATGTATTTGAGTTATACCATTATATATTTTCACCATATATCTTTGATATTTTGAATGAGATCCACTTGTAGTGTTATTTAAGAATAATAGGTTTTGACATGGATGAGCATGACTCAAAGGTAATTGGTTTTTAAATGGTGTTTGATTTAAAGCAAGACTATTATTATTACCATTTAGAATGACATTTAACATAGGAAAATTAGGATTGAAATTAAAAATAACATATGTTAATTTCCCTTGGGGTTGTATTTGATCATTAATTGTCACATTTTCAACATTGGCCAAAGTTAATGTATTAATGACTCTAATAAATATTTTAAGAAACATATAAGTCATTAGATCTAAAGCATGCTTATAAATATCTTAAGATAAATCTTTAATAGATCTATAGGGAGCTATAGTTCTACTAAACATCTTTTGGAATATATCATTAAAATCTCTAATGGTTTCATTTGAATCTCTTTTTAAAGTAGTCAATTACTGATAAAGGACACAAGGACTAAAGATCTTTACAAATTGATCAATGAAATAATTATTAACATCATTCCAATTGATAGTGTAATTATCAATAATATTAATAAATGAATCATATTTTTCATATCTAAAAGTAAAATGAAACAATTTTCAAGCAACATCTTCATGAATAACATTTAACAATTTCAAGATAGCCTTAAAGGACTTGATATGTTCTTCAATAGTAACAAAACCTATAGGACTAAACGAATGCAAATATTTCTTAGGATTATTAGGTAATTCATGTACCTAGCCATACACATTGATAGAACATCCACCTAACTAGGTCATATCTTGATGAGGATTTAAGATAGGAGCAACATAAATTGGTGAGGTAGGCTGAGATTTGGAAACCCTATACTTACCTTTATCTACTCTTGATTTACTATGGAATTTTAAAGAAATAAGAGGTAGACTTGTCTCAAACCTTGACCTAGTCTTGATTCTTCACAATTTCACCTTGTAAACTCTTAATCCTATTCAAAATATGACACAAAAACCTTATCTTTACAAATAAAAATGATCAAATTTATATGTTAAGAAAATTTTGTACAAATTCATACAAATCTCTTAATTAACAACTATCTTTAACTAAATTAGCTTAAAGATACCTCCAAACTTGTGAATATAAGTGAGATTTACACTTATAAGTTCAAATAAACCTAAATTTACAAATAATTAACTAATATTTGAACAAAATTGCTATCACTAACCTCAAACATGTTAGATTCACAAATCTTAAACAATATTTTCAACAATTTCTCATAAATCTTCAAAGAATAGCTATCTTTAGCTATGTAATCCTAAAGATTAGTCCAAACCCATGAATATTAGAGATCTTTACATAATTAAGCTATGAATAACACAATTATGTAAAGGATCAAATGATATTTAAATAAAATTCACTAAAATTATCTAAGATACTTTAAATTCACAAAGCTTTAGCTTACAGACCTCCTTCTAGTGCTAATGAAATCGGCTTATTTATGCATGAAAGTATATCATAAGGTTTAAATAGTGTTTAAAACACTTATCATTTCTATATTTAAATAATCTATTACATGAGTTGTTGGTTTTGATATTCTTGATATCTATGGTGAAGTAGTGGTCAAGATATATAACTATTTCACAAAATAATAGTTCAAGTGGTTGTTGGGAGAAACCATGGTCTTAAATCTTATTTTTGAAAGATAAAGTAATATAAACTAAGTTTAATGAATAATGATCAAAACCTAAATTGTAAAACCTAATATAAAATGAATGTCTACAATAAAAAGCTAAACTATAGTGATTTTATCAAAAGAGATAGAAAATAAGTAGGGTAGTTTCGGGTAGAAAGAAGGATGTTTCTGATCTTCAATCCAGACATCATGACAAAGATTAAATTTCATCAAATACATGAAATCAAACCAACATAGGCCATAAAATTTACAAAAAATAAGATCCTTTCATATACAAGGCAAATGTTTAACGATATATGAAATAGTACAAATAAGAAATCAAACTCACTTTAAATATTTACTTCCACAATAAAATTGCATTATCACATCTTATAAGAAAGAAATGAAATGAAATGAATTTAAAATATTTCAATCAACCTAACATAGGCTCAAATTTATAACTCTATATCAACATATTCACATCTAAAATTTATATAAGTAATTCAGATCTAAACATCAAACCAGATACTTGAGGAAGCAGCCAGAATAAAAAACACAAAAAAATGTGTGACAATCTTTGAAAAATTCCCTTTCTTGCATCACTTGCTCCATATTTACAAAATAGTTTTTTCTTTTAAAAAATTGCTCCTTTTACAAATGACAATACCCCCTTTTATAGATGACCTTGAGGTATGTCGATTAATCACTATCAAATGATAATTAGTAAAGTGTCAAGGACAATTATCCTTATACAACATTATATAATCAATGACACTTTACAAGTGGAATAACCTATAATCTATGCGAATTAAAAATTGCACATGATTTTACAAAATAGAATATTAATTCAAATGAATACAAAAGAATATACTGCATCAACTCGATTGACTTTGAGATGTCTTTGAAGTTGCATTTGTTTGCTTTTGCTCTAGGATATTCATTACATTATCATGTTTCTCACCAATTAATTTTAGGTTGATAATTAACTCTATGAAAAATTCCTCTTCTTGACCTATCAACTCCTTGAAGTCTTTATCAACTCTATCCAAGGCTTTCTTATTGCTTTTAGCATTGCCTATATTTTACTTTGTTGATAGGATCATGTCCAATCTGCACTTATTATCTATCCATGTAGTGCATTGGATTTTACTCTTCACCTCTTGGATGAATTTATTGGCCCTATGTTGGAATTATTCATTATTTATCAAGCTAATAGGACTGAGTATGGTTGGATCCTTAATTAGGCTCCTTAGTATTTACACCATTTTATTCTCTAACTATTTGAAGTCTTTAGAAATACTTCCCATGTATTTGGACCATTTGTTCATATCCTTGACATTCTGTATCAATATGACCATATCCATATTTAATTGAGCTAGGCCAACTATTTTAAACTGAATAATTTAGACTTCTATCAATATATTAATAAATTCTTTAATCTTATTACATGAACCCTATCATTGATTCACTTGGCTCATGGCCATAAAACTCTATTTTCTTACCATATCTTGTTTAGACCTTATAACTTTCAAAAATTTGAATTTTTCATAAATGGTTGATTCAAACTTATTGTCAATATGCCCTATAACTAATAGGATGGATTATTCCTCTAGATTCTTCTTTTCTTGCTTTAGTCCTTTGATAGTAGATTGCAACATTTCTAACTATGATTGAGCTATCTCCAACACATCCTCTTCAAACATGGGGTCCTCACTTGTTCTCTATCATTTATTTTGAGTTAAATGAGTTAAAGGATCCACCTTTTGGTGCACAATCTCTTCACCACCTTCCATGACTGTTGTCTCAGTCACTCTTTCCAAACTAGTAATATCTAGATCATATCTGACCCCAATAGAATATTGGCCCCTTTGCTTACTTGGAACCCCTATTTTTAAGTCAATTGATTGAATTAGATTATTAATCTCTTTTCCTTTTCTTCTTACAAATCTCAGATTCATTTATTTAATTATTGTTACATAAGGATTTATGTAGTTTTTACCATATCCCATAAATGGTAAGTAGGAAGCTTTTCTAACCTTGGTTCATAAACGAACCATTTAAGAATATGTGGTCCATGCATGATGTTCTCCTCACTAAAAAAATTAACATTATCCAAAGGTTGAGTGATGGTCACTTTGGGTTTCTTAGCTTTTGAGATAATGGTAGTCTCAACTTTCCTCTTGGGAATGTCAATAGCTACTAAGTCTAAATACTCCTATCTTCATTTATCTTGATTAGTTTCCTCAACACTTAACTCTTCTACTTTTTTAATATGTTTCATATGTCATAAATAACATCCTTAGTGCATCTTCAATAAACTCATGAGGATCTAGGGCTATTATATGAAACTGCTATTAGGGAAACTCTTTCTCAACTATTCAAGAGTATTCAAGAACTAATGAACTTGAAGCAATTTCACCTAGACTTATCTCTTATGGTCTATAATATATTTTTAACTCTATTTTGGGAATCTTATAATAACTAACATCAATTATATGATACTACCTAGGGCCTAGTTGTCATCTATCCTCCACATTTTGATCTCTATTCAATTTGGACTTAGGCATTATGTTGTACTCCTTCAATTTTCTATTCACTTAAAATTAATAGGATGATTTAGTGTATATAAGGTCAAATTCACTAGGATCATTCTCATATGGCATATTCAAAATACCTTTTATCCTCAAATGTTCTTCCATAATGGTCTCATTGTTTAAGATCATCCATCTATAAGTTGAAAGACAACCTATTCTTTGAAGAAACCTCAATATGATCCCAATGACTAAAAATGGTCTTGAAAATTGTCATGGGAAAATTATACAAAAGTCCCTTTATATTAGTTTTAAGAAATCCATCTATACCATTGAAAATATGATATGAGACATCTTGTTATGTTAATTTATCATGTACATAAACTGGTATTTTGAGAGGAGCACTTTGGATTCCTTCAATCCTTACAACTATTAAATAAGGATATAACCATATTTCCCCCATTACTTCAACAAAAATATTGATTAAATGACTCACCCTCATCATGGGAATACCATTTATGGCCTCACTCTGTGCAAGGTAGATGCAATCACAAATAGACTAAATATGGTATCTATACATATAGATGTGCAATTTGGAATAATACTAAGATATAGTCTAGGTACCATTAGGAGACCATTATCTTTGGTTTGGGATTTTTTTGGTAACACACATATAATATAATATATAGGACATCATGTATAATTTAGTCCTTTTCTTATTCTTAATTCCATATATTTTTCTACTTAGGGAAATACTGATAATTTCACCCAATGAAGGAACCAACACTTTTTAATTGATGAAGTATAGCATAAGGACCCACATTGGCTCGACATGTGTTACATGTGTACATCCATATAACTTATTCATCATGGTCATGACTATCCTAACCCTAGGTATAAGTTTGCTTATAGTTACGTTCTTTATAGGATCAATAATGACTTGGTTGCCTATTTCTAACCACTCAGTTAAGATACCCATCATGTTGTGTTTCTTAACCCACGAATTAATAGAGGTTAGGTAAGTATGGGGATTAGATAGCTTATAGTAAGACTCAAAGATAATTGGGGATATGTAAGCAATTTTCCCTAGGCTATGTTCATTAATCAACATACCCTTATCTATTTTAATCTATTTGAAAATTAGACCAAAGACATCAATACAATAAAGTACCTTTGGTTTAGCAACCACATAGTGAAGTCCAGTCATTTGAATGGTCATGATATCATCATAGAGTCTCTTTGATTGGAGGATGTTATCTTTTTATTTAGTTATAACTAGTCGGTTCTCAATAGTCTAAAACAATTTAGAGCAATTATTATCCCCTATGTTTAATGAGGTAGCTATGAATTCTATGTCCTTGAACACTTGACCCTTAACATCTGATGATAGATATAGCTCAACATTATTCTTTTAAATGTGTCAATGGGTTTCCATTTCTATAACTTTGATTGAATTATGATTTTGGGGATGATAATTCAACTCTCTTAGCTCAAAATAATGAATCCAAAGACAATTTAGGGATTTATATACAATCTAGGGCCTTTTAGAGGTTTACACAGAGCTTTAATAGTGGTAAGCAAGTTAAAAATATGTGATTTGGTGAAATAGATCAAATTTAGATCTTAAATTTATACCTTTCATATGCTCAAGTCCATAAGATCTTTTAATATGATGTGTTATTATGTGGCATTACATTATCATGTAGCTTATTTACTTTTGAAGTGTGATCATTGTCATTTTTGGACATGTGTCATCATCTCATGCCTATTGAAGCTTGATTAGATTCAATCCATTGATCTCCATTTGTAATATTTGAACATGTACCATCAATTTTTAGTTAATTTATCAGACACATGTTTATCTCCTCATGATTCTTCTGGCCTTGACTTTCACTACGGCCATTGATATTTGATTTGGGCTTATGAGATTGTGCTACTTGGTAGCATCATGTGCTTTATATATACCTTGAAAATTATCTATATCACTTTAATTCCATTGTACCATGTGGTATCTTATTATGAAATCTAATGTCTTTGCATCTTTGACTTGCTTCTCACCATTTATCTTCACCTATGAGCTTGAATGTGTACCATTGATCTTCATCTAAGTGATTAAATTCACACTATTGATCTAGTAAATGCATGATCAAATGTAGACCATCAATCTCCATCTTATTTACAATGAGTGTGACACTTTTCACCATCACATTAAATCTAGGCCTTTTGAATTGTTCACTCCATTCATACCATTGATCTTGATATGCAAGATCAGATGTGTGTCGTTGATCTTCCATCTACAAGATTAAACTTGCACCACTAATTTTTCAAACATATGATCAAATACAAACCATTGATCTTCTTGAGTATTCACTACTATTGTGACACATGTCACTCTCATGTCCCTTTTCAATATATTTAACATATTGATCTTATCTTTCAATGTGGATTACTAATCAAGATTTATACACTAGAATTCACAAAATTGATCTTAGATTTGGGGAAAATTTTACTTGTCGATTTTGGATTAACATATGTGTACCATTAATATTCCTTCCAATCTTATGATATTTTTATACATGGTGGCTTCACATTTAATTCATTAAGGGTTCAAGATATATAAATACTTAGGATAAAACTTAGACTAAGGTTTTAATGAATTAATAAATTTAATTAAGCTTAAGTTAAATATAAACTAAGAATTCAAGTATAATAAAGTGACCCAATGAAAATATGAACCCATTTAATAGGAACATAGGATAAATAAATTTAGACTAAGGCTTTTTAACATTACTTGAACTCAGATTCAATCAATTAATTAAGGACCAAGGGTTAATCATAAGGATGAAATTAATTATTGAAGCATAAACCATGAACACTAGTTCATTCAAATGGAGATCCATTAATCTTTCAAGATGAAACACACATGAAAAAATTTATCAACACTAGATAAGGTGAAATAAAAATTATGATAACATGATAATGTAATCTAGAGCAAAACATGGTGTTTAATAATGCACTCTAATCAGGTGAATGCCTAATTTGTAGCATAATTTATAAAAATTGAACAAGGGTCTTCATTTTTCAAAAATTGGGATATGTTGTCCTAAACAAAGAGCTAACATGGACCAGGTGGAGATATTCCATAGAAAATATCAAGGATGGATATAACTATTTAGATTGAGGTGGTTTTATATTATGTATGAATGAAAAAGTTATGGATGTTTCTTGATTGAATCTTAGTCAAGGATGAAATGTTGAATGTAGTCATGTAAAGATGGAGTCATAGGGATGTTGAATTCAAATTTAACTAGGGTAAGATGATGATTACATAATGGAGAATGATCTTTAAGTTTAGAGGGTTCGTGACTATGTTAAATGAGAGGAGAGTTGAGATATTAGATATGAGGTGTGTTGACGAATATAGATGTAGTTGAGATGTCACATATATACAAGTCTAGATATTTTGTAAAGACATCCTCTAGTTGTCAAGGTGTTTAAATAAATAATAATGATGACTCCACTCCAAATTTGAGAGGAGATATTCCACATCCAATATAAACTCACATAATACAACACAAGTAGAAAACTACCAATACAATATAGGTACAAAAACAATTATTATGAAGTATTTGCACTTAGGTAGAGCCTATGGTTGTGCTCAAAAAAAATTAGTTTTTATTTTTTGTTATTCTTCTCATTTATTTTAAATTTTTTCAAACCTAAAACACACTCAAAAAGTATAAAAATTCAATATATACATACATATTGGGTAAAAATATAGTGGATAAAATGAATTGAAAACTATGGAGTGATGCTAGACAACAAACTGTGGTGGAAGATAAGTATTTTTTCCCAAATATGAATATATATGTGGCAAGGTATGTTTCAAGATGCATAATATGTCAAGTGGCTAAAGGTAATACATAGAATACAAGGTTTTACATGTTATTACTAGTTCCAAGAAGATCATGGATAGATTTGAGTATGGATTTGAAGGTGGGATTACCAAACACATATAGAGGTATTGATTCAATTTTTCTTATAATAAATAGGTTTTCTAATATGTTTTAGTTCATTACATGTAATAAATGAATTATGATACTAGAGTTTCAAAATTATTTTTTAAGGATGTTTTGAGATTCCATGGTGTTCCAAAAACCATTACATAACATAAGGACACAAAAATTTTAATTATTTTTTGAGGAATTTATAGAATAATTTGAGAAGTAAGCTACAATTTAGTAGTTTTTACTACCCATAGATAGATGGATAGATAGAAGTTGTAAACAAGATATTGGGAAATTTGTTGAGATGTATAGTTGGATAGAAGACCAATCGATGGGACTTGGCTTTACCATAGGTTGAGTTTGTATGTAATAGATAAGTGAATAGATCAATAGGAAAATCACCATCTAAGATTGTTTATGGGATAAATATTATGGGTGTCTTGTATTTGGTGTAGTCACCAATTGCAAAATGAGTTAGTGCTGATGTGAAAGCATTTGAAGAGTATATACAATAGTCTGAAGAAGACATGAGGAGAAAGATAAAATAAATTAATGAGAATTATAAGGTACTAACATATGTTAGAATAAGGTCAAATGTATTTTTAAATGGAGATTTAGTGATGGTTTACTTGAGTAAATAGATATTTTGAATAGACACATACAAGTTAAAGTATAATAAAATTGTACTATGTATAATTGTTAATAAAAATTGACAATGATTATGAGGTGATTTTACCATTAAAATTTGACATATATTCAGTATTTAATGTTTTATATTTATATGGTTTTCATGGATAATATGGTTAAGGGGAATAAGATGAACAAATACATTGGAAGAAGAAGGTACTAAGGAAGAAGAACAAAAAGATAACACATGTTTTGGATAAAAATCCAATGTACACAAGGAAAAGAAGTTATAATAGGTATTTTTTATAGTGGGAAGGAATAAATTAGGTATAAAAAAAATTATTTTAGAATGGGAGCTACAAAATACTGAAAAGAATAAGTTGAAGGGTTTAAACTGAGGATAACTCATAGGAGTTGGGTTGTTTTCAATAAGAGGAGAATGACGAAACTTATGGAGGCCACAAATTTTGATCCATAACTTTTTTTTGAGCTTTCATTTTCACTAGAAAAAAACATCTTGAATATTTTAATTTATCCATAACTCATATTATCTAGTTAGGGATGTTTTATAACCTCTACAATATTTCAAAATGTTCACAAAGATGAAAGGTCCATTTAGAAAATGCAAAAAATTCACCTCCAAGTGAAAGAGAGGATTGAGTCACAACTAAAAATCAAGGCATGATCATAATAGAATCTAACATAATTTTATTTTTAGATAAAATGTATGGTTATACTTGAGTAAATAGAGACTCTAAGTTAAGACTAGGAAGCTTTTTCCTATTAGGTATCATCCACTTGAAATTATAGAACAAGTTAGAAATAATAAATTTATACTTGATTTACCTCCTTTTAAAAATAGTTGTACAATTATCAATCTTTGGAACTTACATATCTTTGAGCCTTGTTGAAGATAACTATCTACTGAGAGGGGGGTGAATCAGTAGATGAGCTAAAACCAATTGATTTAAAAATTTTAGAGGAGATAAAAATTTATATGCAAATCAAATAACAGATGAAAATATCACACACACACACACACACACACACACATAGAAACACATTACACTAGATTTATAAATGGATAATGCAAAGGGAAAAAACCATGGTGATAATAGCTTCTAAAATATACTATTTTAATCTAACCTCATAGTTAAACACCTCACTGGCAAAACCTCATAGGTTAAATTTAAGGACACCCATCCTAAGGAGACACCAATCCCCTAACTAAGCACCAAATTAGTTTTTCTAGTGGCACTAACCTATCAAAACTTATGAATCTACAACTTTAGTACACAAGATATATTCAAAAATGAATCTAATTTAGTTTCTTTATTACAAGTCTATTCTGTAACTGCTCACTCTCTGATCATTATCTATGTGCTCTTTATTCCTCTCTTCTCAATATTTGCACATTCTTTATGTGTCCTTTCTTCATCTTTACTTAGTCTCTACACATTCTCTATGTTCCCTTTCTTCCTATCTATTCAATCTCTATCCCTCTAACTTTTAATCTATGTCTACATACATCTGGATATATATATTCTATTTAGACACACTTCATTCCCTTTTGAATTTATCTACCTCTTACTCTATTTGGATACGTCTTCAATAGGAAACCTTTGAGTCACTCTCAAATTTGCAATAGTAGTAGATTTTTCATAATGTTTTAGATGTCATGTATATACAATAAATCTTAGGGTTTCATGTCTCCAATTGCATTCACACTTCAACTTCACTTATTTTGGACTCTTCCCAATAATGACTTGACCTATCAATTTCCCTTGTCTCAATTCATGATTTTCAACATAATATTTATGTATCTTTACTATCTATGGAAATTTCTAGATTCAACTCATTCATGCCTATCCTCATTAATCATCAACTGATTAGATCTATCAATCTTAAACTCTATGTGTCCATATCAATTTTATCACTAGATCTTGTATGTTTCTCCACTTGACTGTTAGAAGAAATTAAATTTAGGCCTTTGATTTATTTCTTTGTGCCATATCTAACCATTGAGATCCTTTTTTCATCTTGTTATTTCCTATATAATAGGATCAATTTTTCTCCTTTTGATTTATTCGAACATGCTCGATCCATAATCTCTCATTGAATTGGTAACCATCAATCACCTTGTCCCACTATGTCCTTTCACTCTATTAGATTTTTGTCATCAATATTTCTACATGTCATTTAATCAATGAAGATTCATGATCTTTATATTATCTTGGTCATTAAACTTTGTCATGTTGACTTCATCTTATTTTCTTTGACATTCATATATTTCTTTTTATCCTTTGATCTCTTTAGACTTGCTCAATCTTTAACATTCCTTAACCCTTTAGCATTTTTAAAATTCCCTACAAGACTCTAGACTTATCCTTTGGTAATGTTTCAAGTGACCTATTCTTCTTCCAAAAAATAATTTGAAAAATTTGTAAGAGACCATTCCATCTGAAAGTATCCTTTAAGAATTTTGTAATTGTCCACTTTCCCTTGACAAATTTTATAAAATAATTCATTTATGCCCTTCTTCCAAAAGTGTCCTTCAGATCTTCTATAAGTGACCTATTTTATAACTTTTGGTTAGATCACATGCCCTTTAGAGCTTTTATAAATTACCCTTTGATAACTTTGTAAGTGTCCACTTGCCCTAGATAATTTCTCTGAGAGAATTCATCAATGTCCTCTCAAAATTGTCATTTCTTCATTCAAACTATCCTTCAAAAAAATTATTGTAGGATTTTTGTCAAAGTGATCTTTAATAAAATTTCCCTAAAATAATGTCTAAGTTCCCTTCGAGACAATTTCCATGGGATTTTTGTCTAAGTGCCCTTTGAGACAATTTCCTTGAAAGAATGTTTAAGTGCCCTTCAATTCTTTGCTCATGTATTTCAGAACTTTTGTGTAGGACACATACCCTTCAAAACTTTTGCAATGGTCCACTTGTCATTCAATTTTTTTGAAAATATACCTTCAAAAAATTTTGAACATTTCGATGTTCCACTTTCCCTTTAGACTTTTTGCAAAGTACCCTTAGGTATTTTTTAAGGATCCCTTCATAACTTTTGAATGGTCTACTTACCCTTCAAATTTTTCAAACAAAGACTTAGCTAATTTTCCTAAAAGAAATATTCAAACCACTATCTCTAAAATAATTCAAAATGGCACTCATTTCCTTTCAAAACTTTATTGTGGACATTTTTTCTGACAAGGTCTAAACCATTTTCTTGAAGGAATTGCCCAAGTCACTTTCTATGAAAGAAATGCTCGATCAAATATAAATGTGAAAAATTGACATTGAAAGCATTTTCATACATAACCTTATGTATTTGTAACATTTCTCTACGTATCCTTATTACTTAGAACATATACCACAAAGGGATACTTGAAAATTATAGTCATTCAAAATAAACACACAACACCATAGGGCTCTACAATAAGTTTGTTTAACTTAGCACCTTTGTCATTAATACATAATAGCATTTGACATCAATGACAATCCTTCATACATCAATGACTATGTCTAATAATCACCCCCCTTTGTCATTGATAACAATCACCTCATCATAATGACTTTACTTATGTGTCTCCATGTTGCTTTCTCGCCCTTTGACATTGATGATAAAGAGTATCTACCATAATATGTCAACAATCTACTCTTTTTCTGACATCTTGATTATTCTGATCCTTGGACCTAACAGTCTAAAACACTTTTTGAGGAACTCCCCCTTAAGAAATGGCACATTTTCCTAAAATTGACATAGACACATTCAAATATAGATCCTTTGGATCCAATATTCTACAAATGATCATTTATATAGCATTAGTCTAAAAGACTAATCAATAATCTACATATCACTATATATATAGGCATAATGATCTAGATCCAACACACCTATGTCATGAAATATAAAAGGGACTAAAAATTTCTCACTAGACTCCCTTTTCTCTTAATCTAGGAGTTAATAATGTTCCTTCAATACTCCCCCAGATTCGTGCCCTATCACTAAAAGCTAGTGATGTGGTGTGGGATCCACTACTCCCAACTTCTCTCTTAGATACTCAAATTTCTCCTTGGGAAGATGTTTGGTAAATATATATGCAATTCATACTCAATTTGAACTCTTGATCTACAACCTTTTCTTTTATAAAATGATATTTGATGGATATATGCTTGGTTTTGGAATGCATCACTAGATTCATAAATATGCTTATGGTACTTGAGTTATCACAAAAGATAAAAATAGGTTCTTGGTATTCTACCTTGATGTTTCTGAGAGTTTTCTTCATCCAAAAGACTTGGGTGCAACATGTTGTTGCTGTTACATACTCTAATTATATTGTAGAAAGTGTAAGTTACTCTTGACTTTTGCTCAGCGATGACATAAGTCTATTTCCAAGGAAGAATGCACCACCACTAGTGCTTCTCCTATCATCCACACTTCTTTACCAATCAACATATATATATGTAACCAATGTGAGATATTCACTTATAGGGTACTACAGACCATAGTCAAGTATGATATTGATGTATTTGAAGATTCTTTTCACAACATTGACATGTGATTCCTTGGGAGCTATTTGAAATCTTACAACCATGCATACAAATTACATGATGTCTGGTCTTGATGTAGTTAGGTACAGTAGGCTACCTATCATTGATCTATACATAATATTATTCACATCAAGGGACTCATCTTGTTTACTCAACATACATCTAGTTATCATGAGAGTACTAACTAGTTTGTTATCTTCCATTCTGAATTTCTTGAGCATCTCCTTTACATACATGGTTTGAGATATGAATATCCCTTCATTAGTTTGTGAAATTGGTAGACTAGGAAATAAATTTATCCAATCATAGAAATTTCAAATTCACTTTTCATTTGTGTGGTAAATTATTTTCACATATTATTATTGCCACCTCCAAAGGTGATATCATCTACATAGACAACAATAATCAATGTATGCTTACCTTCTGATCTAGATTACAAATTGTTGTTTGCACATCCTTTTCTAAAACCTTTTTTTTGTATGTATTGATCCAATCTTGAATACCATGCTCTAGGTGCCTAAATATATAGTGTCTTCTTTAGTCTTCACACATAATATTATTCATCCACTAGCTGAAAACCTTTTGGTTATTTAATGTAGACTTCCTCTTCTAAGTTTCCATTCAATAAGGCTAAATTTACATCCATTTGATATACTTTGAACTTCTTATGAATAGAAAATGGCAAAAAAATTCTTATAACTTCTAGTCTTGCCACTAAATCAAATGTCTCTTCACAGTCTATACCTTCTACTTGTGCATATCCCTTGCACACCAATATTGCTTTATTTACTATGGTAGCTTCATCTTGATTAAGTTTGTTTCTATAACCCATTTATTTCCTATCACATTCTTATTTGAGGGTCTAGGAACTAGTTCCCAGGTTTTGTTCTTTTCTATTTGACTCAGTTCTTCTTCCATGGCTTTTAACTAGTTTTCATCCTTGTTCGCTTCACTACAGGTCTTAAGCTCAATTTTTGAAAATAGATAAAAACTTACTTGTTTCTTGTTCATTCTAACTCTTCTCCTAATTTAAACTCCTTCATTTTTATTTCCAATTATCTACTCATTAGGATGATCCTTTTGAACAAACTTTTGGGATGCCTTTTTAGTCTTTTCTTCATCCTCTTCACTATGTTCTTCATTTTTTCCTCCTTTTAATTATTCAATTCTGATCTCCTCATCAGGCTCAACATGTTTAAACACTTCCTCTACCTTTAAATTGATGATTTCAACTATTTTATGAAACCTCTATTGTAACATACATAGGATTTACACTGAGTAGAGTAACCAAGAGAAATTCCCCAATCACATCTTGACTCAAAGCTACCTCATTTATCCTCCTTTCTTATGATGTAGCATTTACTTCCAAACACTCTAAAGTATTTAACTGATGCAAGATTTCAATAACATAGTTCATATGGAATTTTATGACTTTTCACCCTTAGTTGAACTTTGTTCAAGATGTATACTACCTTTTGGACTGCTTCTCTCCAATATCCATCAGATAGTTTGGCCTCTTTCAACATTATTCTAGTCATCTCCTTAACAGTCCTATTATTTCTCTCAAAAAATACATTTTATTATGGAGTTCTTGTAGTAGAGTAGTGCCTTTTAATCCCATACTTCTCACAATATTCTATGAACTCATTAGAGGTGAATTCTCTACCTTTATTTGATCTCAAACATTTGATCTTTCTTCCCATTTAATTTTCAACCATGGCTCTAAAGATCTTATATCTCTTAGAAACTTGAGATTTTTATTTCAAAAAGGTTACCCATGTCATTCTTGAGTAATAATCTATAAATAACATAAAGTAATGAACTCATTTTTATCCTTTTATCTTAGTAGGACCATAAAGATTAGTACAAACTAATTGTAGAGGCTTTATAGTTCCATATTCTTTTGTTTGAAACTTGACCCTTATTTGCTTTCCTAATTGACATTGTCTGCATGTAGTATCTATAGGTTTGGATATCTTGGGCATATGTCTTACACACTTATTCAAACTTAATTTGACTAGATTATCAAAATTAACATGTCCCATTCTCCTATGCCACAAATAGCTTTCATCAACCTTTCCTATCAGGCAACTATTATTGTTTACGTCAACAAGATTGTAGATATTATTCTTGATCCTTTTCCCTTATACAACTATTTTTCAAGATCTCTTTAGCTTTCAGCCTCCAACATCAAATATAACCTTATATCCTTTTTCACACATTTGGTTGACACTTTATATATTATTCTTTAGTATTTTGACATAAATAAAATTATATGTATGAAGCTTACCATCTATGTGCAAGGTTTTTTTGCCTTTGATTTTTACTATTGTGTTGTCTCCCTAGCTGACAGTTCCCTCCATGCACTTTCTCAACGTAGAAAACTTGCTCCTATCAACAGTTATGTGCTTTGATCACCCACTATCTATCACCCACAAGTTTTGTTCTTTGGTGTTGAGTGCTATTTGAGCAATCAAGGATTGATTTTTTACTTTCTACATTATTTTGGGTATCTCATATGTCATTTTATTTTCTTTATCAATGACTTGTGAACCTTTTTTATTACTACTAGACTTGACTTTGTTTACATTGTATCCTTTTGATGTTGAAAATTTGTTCCTATAATGCTTAGCAATGTGACCAAAATTATTGTAATTGTAGCCCATTATACTTGAATCTAGTAGAGGAGCAAATGAGTTTCTACTTGAAAAATTAATTCTTCTAGTAGGAACAACTCTACATTCAATAGCCCTATGACTAGACTAATTATAACTATAACAATAATTGTAAAAAGATGAATAATACATACTCATAATGTTCTTTGGTGAAATATAATTAAATTTCATATGCCTTTGTTTCTTCAAGTCTATCACTTGAGTATATCCTTTTGCATCTTTGATTTAAGACCTTTTCTTCACTTTATCTTTATTTAGATAATTTACAGTGTCTTTTCTAGCCTTCTCTTTCTTTGCTTCTGCTCCTCCTCCTATCTTTAAATTATCATATAGGTTGGTCGACATACTAGATGATGAACCATTTCCTTTCTCATATCCAAGACCAGATTTTTCATTTGAAGGCTTCTAACCACTGATTAATTCATTAAGAATGTTTCATCCTTTTGTCAACTTCAAACTTTTGTCTAGTTGACTTTTTTCCTTCTCAAGTTCTTTTCTCAAATCTACTTTGTCTGCCTCAAGCTTCATGCATTCTTTGGATTTTATCTGTAGTTCTATCTTAATTACTTATTCTATTATTTTAGCCTCCTCAAGTTGATTTTTTAGAATCACTATCATTTTATTAGATTTTTAAAGTTCCTTCTACCCAATCTTCTTCTATTTTGAGTTCTCTTTTCTTAGTTTCTCAATCTCTTCTAGAGCATAAACTAGTTCACCTTCTAGATCAATTTCACCTTCCTCTTCCTTATCCCAATCTTCATCTTCATCTTGTTCTTGATTTATGGGAGTGGATTCTTCTACCATGAATATGAATTCTTTTCCCTTTGCTACAAAATCATAGTCATGATCATCATCTGAACTATCACTGCCCTTCACTAAGTCATTATCTTATTTTTTATATAAAACTTTCTTACTCTTGAATAAGTCATTCCTTTTTACAAGTGAGGTTTCATCTTTTTTGTGTTCTCTACTTTCTCAAAATTATCCTTTTTATTATAAGGACATTTGACAACAAAGTGTCCTACCTTATCACAGTTAAAGCATTTGAATGGTAGCTTGCCTATATATTTTCCAGATCCTCTCTTTAGTTTTTTGACAAAGTTAGCTTCTTTTCCATCAATCTCCTCAAATTTAGACATGGATATTTATTCTTTTACCTGATTTGCTAATTTGAATGAAACTTGTATTTTGAAGGTGTCAGTCTCTCCCATTTTCATCTCATAGGCTATGAATGTTACATACAACTCATCAACAATGAGTTTATCTAAGTCTCTTTCTTCTTATATTTCAAAGATTTTTTAATCATATCTTGATGAAAAATATCTTAATACCTTCTTGACTATGGTTGAGTCTTCCATTTCTTCTCGAAGACCTCTAATTGCATTCACTATTTCATCTACCCTGAGGAGCTAGTCGAAAATCATTTCCTCTTCATTCATCTTAAGACTCTCAAACTACCCTTTGTATGTTTATAACTTGGCTTGTTTCACCTTGTCATTTGTTTCATAGATGCTCTTTAACTTATTATAGATGTATTTTGCACTTTGACAATGCATAACTTTGACAAACTCTAAATTTTTTAGTCTATAAAGAGTAGCATTATTTTCCTTAGCATTTTTTTCATATGCCTTCTTGGTAGCCTTATTAGTAGGAGCTATATATCTATTTACTATAGACATCCATACAACAAATCCTAATGAGGATAAATACATTTCCATTCATATGCTCTAGAAAGCATAGTTGGATCCATCAAATATAGGTTCTTTGTTTGAGGATAATCCTTTTTTACTATTCATTGTGTTCATTGACCAAGATATACCTAAGTTGATTAAGCTTCTCATAAGGAACCCTAGGCTTTGATACCAATTTTTGAACACAATTATCTACTGAGAGGGGGGTAAATTAGTAGATGAGTTAAAATTAGTTGATTTAAACTTTTAGAGAAGATAAAAATTAATATGAAAATCAAAGAACAAATGCAAAGATCACACACACATAGAAACACATTACACCAGATTTATATATGGAAAACCCAAAGGGAAAAAAACATAGTGAGAATCACTACTAGAATCTCTTATTCTAATCTAGCCTCATAGTTAAACACCTCACTTGAAACATTTAAGGACACCCATCCTAAGGAGACTATAATCCCCTAACTAGTCACCAAATTAGTTTTTTTATGGCACTAACCAACTATAAGTTATGAAGCTACAACTCTAGTATACAAGATAGATTCACAAATGAATCCAATTTAGTTTCTTTGTTACAAGTCTAGTTTATAACTACTCACTCTCTACTCATTCTCTATGTGCTCTTTCTTCCTCTCTACTCAATCTTTGCACATTCTCTATATGTCATTTTTTCTTCTCTGCTTTGTCTCTACACATTCTCTATACACCATTTCTTCTTATCTACTCAATATCTATCCCTTTGACTTTCACTCTATGTCTACATATGTTTTGATATATTGTATTTAGACACACTTCATTCCCTTTTTTTCTCTACCTTATACTCTATCTGCATACATCTTCAATAGACAACCTTTGAGTCACTCTCAAATTTGTAGCAATAATAGATTTTTCACAATGTTTTAAATGATTTGTATATACAATAAATCTTAGGGTTTCATGTCTCTAGTTGCATTCACACTTTAATTACAATTATTTTAGACTCTTCTCAATAATGACTCAACCTATCAATTTCTAGTGTCTTGATTCATGTTTTTTGCCACAATGTTTAGGTTTCTTTGCTATCTATGTCAACTACTAGATTCAACTCATAAATTCTCATCCTCCTTAATCATTGATTGATTAGATCAATCAATCTTGAACTCCATGTAGTGATATTGAGTTTATTACTAGATCTTATCTATTTCTCCACTTGACCGTTAGAAAAAATAAAATATAGGCCTTGATTTCTTTCTTTAGGCCATCTCTAACCAAAAATCTCCTTTTTACATATTGAAATTTCCTATTTAATAGGATTGATTTCTCTCCTTTTGATTTATTCAAACATGATCAATCCATAATCTCCCACTTAATTGGTAATCATCAATTACCTTATCCCACTGTGTCTTTTCACTCTATTAGATTTTTCTCATCTAGATTTTCATGTTTCATTCAATCTATGAAGATGCATGATCTTTATATTGGCTTAGTCATTAAATGTTATCATGTTGACTTCATATTATTTTATTTAGAATTCATGTATTGCTTTTTCTCCTTTGATTTCCTTAGACTTTCTTGATCTTTAACACACCTTGACCCTTTGGCATTTTTAAAATGCCCTGCAAGACTCCACACTTACCCTTTAGAAATGTTGCAAGTGACCTATTATTATTTTGAAATATCCTTTGGAAACTTTGTAATAGACCATTCCATCTGAAAGTATCCTTTGGGAATTTTGTAAATGTCCACTTACCCTTCATAAATTCTCTAGAAGAATTCATTTATGCCCTTCTTCAGAAAGTATCCTTGGGATCTTTTGTAGGTGACCTACTTGAAACTTTTTGTTGGATCACATGACCTTTAGATCTATGAAAAATTAACCTTAGGGAATTTTTTAAGTTTCCATTTTCCCTAGATAAATTCTCTAAGAGAATTCATCAATGTCCTTCTCTCAAAATTATCCTTTCTTGATTAGAACTATCCTTCAAAAAAATTGTTGTGAGCTTTTTATCTAAGTGATCTTCAAGATAATTTCCCTAAAATAATGTCTAAGTTCCCTTTAGGAGAATTTCCATGGGATTTTTGACTAAGTTCCCTTCAGGATAATTACCCTAAAATAATGTGTAAATGGCCTTCACTTCTTCACTCATGTCTTTTGTAACTTTTGTGTATGACACATACCCTTCAGAAATTTTGCAATAGTCCACTTTCCCTTTGACATTTTTGAAAAGATCACTTAAAACTTTTTTAATGTTACAACATTCCACTTTCCCTATGGACTTTTTGCAGAGTACCCTTCAGCATTTTGAAAGGATCCCTTCAGAAATTTTGAATGGTCCACTTACCCTTTATCTTTTTAAAATAAAGACTTACCTACTTTTACCAAAATAAATCATAAAAACACTATCTCTGAAAGAATTCCAAATGGCACTCATTTCCTTTTGAAACTTTGTTTTAAACATTTTATCTGACAAGGTCTAAACCATTTTCCTAAAGGAATTTTCCAAGTCACATTCTTTGAAAGAATTCCCTGGTCAAATAAAAGGGTGAAAATTTGACTAATTATGGAATCATTTTCACACACAACCTTATGCATTTGTAACATTTTCTCTATGTATCCTTATTATTTATAGCATAGACCATAAAGAGATAAATTCAAATGATAGTCATTCAAAGTACACATAAACCACCATGGGGCTCTGTAACAAGTTTGTTCAACTTAACACCTTTATCATTGATACATAATAGGATTTGACATCAATGACAATCCTTCATACATAAATGACTATGTCCAACAAGCCTTATATGTTATAAAAATAAGATGAAGTATTTTTCCTACATTTAATTCAAGACCTTTGTCTTGATAGTTAGTTATAATTAGAGTAAGATGTTGTGTAACATAATAAGGAGATAAAAACTATAAGAGGAGTGATATAACAAAATTTGGTGGGGTTAAAGTGTCAGTTATCTGGTCATATCAAATAATATTATAGATAACATGTGGGGAATATATTTCCTCTTGTAAATATTTATTAAAGATTTTAGGGACTTAAAATCCTCAAACTAGGGAGGTATGATCCATAAATAAGGATATGTACTAGCCATGTTTTATAAATGTTTTCATAATTCCTAATTTATGATTATAATAAATTATTGTAAGACACTTCATATTAAACATCATTTAAAATAAGTTACAATTATAAAATCAATGTGAATATGGTTCAAACATTATCATAAATGTAAATTTAGTAGATTTAATATCTTGAAACTGAGGGGGTTGTCATATATGATGAAACTATTAGTTTATGTAGGTGGTAATTACATAACTACCCCAATGGTTTTTTAACTACCTATATTTTTAAGTGATGATTGTACAACCAAAATGATAGTGAAAAATAGCCTCAATGGTTTCATAGACATTATTTTTCATATTGTGGCATTTTCACCACTGTAGAAAACATCGGAATGGGAATGGTTTAAAATATTTCCACTTCCTTACAATAGTTTGTTTGATATCATATCCAAGTTTCAAGGTGAGAGAGAATAAGTTTGACATCTATGAAGGTATAAGACAAAAAAAGATGTATGTATTAGTCTTGAAGTTGGATTCACATAGTATTCTCATAGTTTGAGTCTTTGTTCTCATTATCTCATTATTCTTGGCTATGGATGGTTGTTTCAATAATGTTTTGAGTTTTGTGAAATATCTAATAAGTTTAAATAAATATTTTGTGTAATATTTAGACAGGGTGGAGTTGAAAATTGTGTCCACAAAGACCATGTTTGGTAGTAACTTGTATGTTTTTTCTTTAATTACATACTGTAAGGGGAATAAAATTGCCTCACCCAATAGATTTTTTCCCATGCCACATTTATCTAATTAAATGATTATGTTATTCTTGTTTGATATAATTTACATTTAATTTATAACACCTAATCACCTTATTTTATAATAAAAATTAGTATATAACACTAAACTTTCAGTATTATATTGAGTTAGGAGTTATAAGATCCATTTTGGTAAATATTTATATGGAATATAAACCTAATTTATAGATCACTACACTATATTATAGGTCATTTCCATTAATATAAAATTATAATAAATTAGTTATAGTATTCCATTAAAATTAGTTTTTATTAGTTTTTATAAGTTTATTAGACTAAATGATTTTGGTTTTTTAGATCAATAAATCAAAATTTAGTTAAAGCATACTAGTGAACCCAGTCCTTGTCTTAAGCATAAAATCTTAGGTTCTCTAAGGTTTTACCTCTAATATCTTATATTTTTATATAAATATATTTATATATCATTTTTAATTTTGATTTTGATTTCTAATTTATACTCATGTGTGGTATTTTTCTTAGGGTTTCAATCCTTTAAAACCTATATTTATATGTTAAGCACATAAAAATCATAGGTTCCTTTAGGGTTTTAATTTTTCCCTACTCATGGTTTCAAATTTATGTAATAGTTAAAAAATAAAATTTATAATATATGTTCTCCCCATATAACCCAAAAATCTATCATTGGATCTAATCCCTCTTATACTTTTAAGGGGAAGTTATAGGTTATGTGGTGGTTAAATTGAGAATAATTATATTTCCTTGGACCAACCATATTTATAAAATTTCTAAAATTTATAGAATACAAATTTTCCATTTTTATATCAATGAAAATATTAATAATGAACATATAAATATACCATATTGTTAATAAAAATGCACTTGAACTTGAATTTGCTTATCAACATGAAAATGAACATACTAGTGAATATCATGATATAATACATATTGATGGCCTTGATGGTGTAAAGATTTACCTAATTATATATATTTATAAAATTTGAGAAAAAATCTATATGTTACCCATTATTTATAAAATGTCTTGAGAACAATCCTAGAAGAAATAATGCAAATAATTATATGTCACATATGAGGAATAAAAACATGAACCATTCACTAATATTAATATACCTTTTAGAGGTATTAACTCCATTATAGGTGTTCATACTACTATTCCTATTGTTACTATTCATATGTATAAACCTATGGTTAAACATGTGATTCCCACCAATAGTGTGGGAAAAACATAATGTTTTCCTCATATTAATATGACTCTCCCTAAAAAACATACTTTAGTAACTTATAAGGTTACTACTCAGGTAACACAATCCATAAATACATAATTTACTATGTTCAATGTTGATATCTTTATACAAATTATTATTGATCTAAAGACCAAGTGTTTACAATTAGAAAATTGTTTTAATAGATTTGGCCATACTAATGATTCTGATTCACTAATACATAATCCATTGGGCTCCCAAGATCTTAGCTTATCCCTTACCTATAATATTTGTGTTAGCTAAGAATATATTATATGATTTTAAGGGTGATCCACACCTTTGATCTTTCACACAACATGTTTGGACTATGCAACCAATGATAGGTTATTTACCAAGTTCTTTCCACAAATTTTTAAAGACTACACTTTGAATTATTTCTATGATCTTGCTTTTCAATTGGTCCATATCTTCAATACTTTAGATTTTATTTTTTATCACATTTTTCAATCAGCATTAGTGAATAGATGTCGTATGATTAGATTGCATAAATTAACCAAGAACCAAAGGAGCCAATTAGTGAATTTGTTCTTCATGACAAGACTATGCTCTCTAATATGAAAAATCAAATGGATAATAATTATTTACAAGATATATTAAAAAAATATGAATTAAAAACTACATGATTCCATTATGTGTAAATTAAATTAGTCTTTTGACAACTTATGACTTATAGTCAAGGACTAAAAAGTTAATATCCTTGCTACGAATAAGCTAAAATATGGGTCAACCCATCTATCTAATTCTATAAAAACATTACATAAATAACCATATTTTGAATAAAAATTTAATGATACTTATAAAGATGAAATAGTAATAGATACCAAATTATCAAAACCTATTATTTGGCTTGACTTATCATCTCCTCATGTTATAATTAGATACAAGATCTAATAAATGTAATAGAAAGCATAAATAAGAGATATAATAGTAATAGTAATAAACAATAACTATATATTTGAGATAATAATAGAAATGAATAAATAACTCAAATATGATGAATTAATTTTATAATTAAATATTAATCAATATGTAATACATAAATATCCATTACTTATATAGAGCAAGGTGTGCATGATAAAGATCAGGGAACTCACATAACATGTGTAGTTCAACTGATATTTGTTTACATGAATAGTGGAGTACAACTCCAAAATAAAAAAATAGGTGCCAACTTGTGTAAATTATCAACACAAGTTGACTATTAGTTAAGCAATATTATCCTATCTTACCTTAAATATTGGAGTGGAACTCCAATGTAACAAGATAAGTGTCTAAGTTAACTACTAACTAAGCAAGCTTATCCTATCTGGTGTAAATTATTAATAATCATAATAAACTAATTACAATAAGTTATTAGTGCACTAAAATAATAAATACAATTAAATTCAATAAATCAAATAAATGCACCAAAACCCCCCATAAGTGAAGCTTAAGTAGGACTATGTAGATAAGAGTCATAGTAATGTGTAGTCATATTAGGTGCTCTGTATAAATAGATGAAGAAAGGAAAAAAAAACTCCTCAAAATGAAGGTCTAGGGGACCTCCCTAAAGAAATGATGCCTCACACCTCTAAAAGAGATCTCAAGTGAAGATAATTGCTCTCAGTGAAAGGTTTAGTAAAAATATCTACAATCTACTCTTTTATAAGACAATATTGAAGATCAATGATCTTTGCTTGAATCAACTCCTTGATAAAGTGCATATGGATCTCTATGTGTTTGGTTCTCTGATGATGAACCAGATTCTTTGATATCTTGATAGTGCTCTGATTGTCATAGTAAATGATTGATGGCTTTTGAAATGAAACACCAAACTCAGTGAGAATATTTTGAAGCCAAATAATCTCAGTAGTGGCATTAACAGTGCCATGATACTTAGCCTCTATAGATGAAAGAGAAATAACATTTTGTTTCTTGCTCTAACAATAAATGGGGCTAGATCTAAAGTGAAATTTATAATTAGAAGTGGACTTACGATCATCATAATTATCAACCTAATCAAAATCTATGTATCCCACCAAGTCTAAACATGTACCTACTATATAGTGAATCCTATCTCTAATAGTGCCCTGAATGTAGCTCAAAATGTTCTTGGTATCTCTCCATTGAAGTTCATGTGGTGTTTGCATAAAGTGTGAAACCATGCCAAGTACATATGAAATGTTGGGCCATGTATGAGTTAGATAGATGAGGCTACCTACAAGCTAGTGATACAATGTGGCATCAACCAAGGGAGTGGAACAATGAACCTCAATTCTAACTCTAGATGATAAAGGAGTCCATGTAGGCCTAAAATCAACCATGTGAAACTGAGCTAAAAATTCCATAGCATACTTGGGTTGTGAAATTGTAATCCAAGAAGAAGACTATGTTATTTGAATCCCAGAAAAATAATGCAATAATCCCATGTTTGTCATAGAAAACCTATCATGAAGTGTAGTCCTAACACTAATGATGATGGATGTTATGCTCCCTATAATAATGAGATCATCAATAGAGATCACCAAGTACAATATTGAATCCTCCTACCATATAATGTAGACATTCAGATCTGAGTGACATCTCGAGAACCCAATTGAGAGAATAAATGTGTCCATCTTACAATACCAAGCCCTAGGGGCTTGTTTTAGACCATAGAGAGACTTCTTCAAGTAGCATACTAGAGAAGAATCCTAAATGAACCCATGTGGCTGCTCCATATAAATCTCCTCATGAAGATCCTCATGAAAACATGCACTCTTCACATCCATCTGATGTACAACCCAACCATGAGCTACACCAATAGCTAGTATCAAGTGAATAGAATTCATCTTAGCAATAGGCACAAAGGTTTCCATACAGTCAATGCCTTCTGCTTGGGAAAAATCTTAGGCCACTAAGCATGCTTTATACTTGTAAATATTTCCATCCATTGAAAACTTAGTTCAACATATCCATGTACATAATACTAATTTTCTTCCCTTAGGAAGAGGAACAAAATCCCAAGTGTTTTTCCTAATCAATGAGTCATACTTTTCTTCCATCACTAAATCCCATTCAACTGTCCCTATGGCTTCTTGAAAACACTATGGATCAAAAGTTATGGCAATGTAGGAATGTGGAATTTCATGATGTGATGGTGTTCTCCTTCTATCTAATGGATCCCTAATAAGAGGGTCTAGATCCACCAAAGTCTATCTATCCCATAAAGGCATCAATGGGCAAGGATCTAGAGGAGGAGGAGTAGGAACATGACCTATTAAACCCTATTGGGGAGGTAATACCTAATCATCCCTATGAGTAGATGAAGAAAGAGTATCATCATCACTGTTATTTGTTTCTTCTAAGGAAGAAGAATGAATAAATTTAGAAGACAAGTCTGAAGGACTTTCTTCAAATTAAACACTTCTTGCTATAATAAGCTCATGTGAATCTAGATCAATACGCTGATATCTCTTAACACCATCAGGATATCCCATAAATATTCAAGTTTAGATTTATTGTTCTAAAGCATGACACTTATTTAAAGGTATGTGATCCCATATTGGACTACCAAAGACTCTAAAATGATGCACATCGAGCTTCTTATTACAGAAAGCTTCAAGAGGTATTATCCCCTTTAAAGCTTTGTGAGAAACTCTATTTTGTATATATGCTTCACAATTAATCACTTCTACCCATTACTTAGGTACTAATGGTTTTGCATGAATCATACAACTTACCATCACTTTTAAGAATCAGTTCTTCCTCTCTGCTACACCATTCTATTGAGGTGTGTATGCAAATAAATGTTGAAGATCAATTCCTTCAAGAACACATAATTATTCAAACTTGTTGTTAACATATTCCCTCCCATTATCTATGTGGAGAAAGTTGACATACTTCCTAGATTATTTCTCTATTAGAGCTTTGGACTTGATAAATCTATCAGATACTTCACTCTTGAGTTTTAAAAAATAAACCCAAGTATATCTAGAATAGTCATCAATAAATGTGAGAACATAGTGGGTTTTACTAAAATTCAAATTAGGTAATGGAACTATTAAATCACTATGAACAAGTTTGAGGACTTGTGTAGCCCTCTAAGCCTTCCCTTTATCAAACTTATCCTCTAGATGTTTTCCTAAGGCACAACCATGACAACACCCACTAAAAACTAAATCTATGGAAGTCCTATAACCATCTCCTACTGACTAAGTTGTTATAAATAGCAGTAGTTTAGATCACCAAATTGCTCATGCCATAACTTTCTCACTAAATTAGTGTGTGAGAGCAAAGCTGTAGAGGAAGATTGAGGCACAAAGTGGGAGAATTTATAAAGTTAAGTATTATTATTGACTTTTTTTATTACAACTAAGGCATTATCCTCCAATTTTTTGATTGATACAGAATCAAGTGTGAACTCAACTTTCCTACCAGTATCAAAGTGAGTGATTTGGTAGATAATAATAATGTTAGTTGATAACTCTAACACACATAAGACATCCCCAAATACACTAATATCAACATCAATTATACCTTTTACTATAACGTCTAACTTAGAATCATCACCTATGAGAGTATGAAGTAAGGAACTTGGTTCTAATCTATAAAATTATTCTTGATTAGAACCCATATGGTGCAAAGCACCTAAGTCAATGACCCATGACTTGGGAGAATTTTCTAGTGCAACTAGTTCTATATCTTTCCCTTTCCCTGAATTTGAAGGAGTGGAAGAATCCTTTAAAGAGGATTGATTGATGTTATTATTTTTGAGTAGACCCTTAAGTTTGTCAATCTTTTTCTTCCAACAATCTTATTCACTATGAAACCCCTTTTTGCAATAAGGAAAAGGAGTTCCAATCCTTTTTGTGAATCTTATTTCTTATTAGTGGATGTATAATCTCCTTGTGAGGAAGATTGTTGCCCTTTATTCTTATCTTTCTGTGACTTATTCTGATTATTATTCTTCTTTTTACTTGAACTTATATTTGATGTTGATGTTGAAACTTGCTTATGCTAAGGTTGACTTAAAAATAGAGCTTGATATTTGGATGACTTGATTAGACCCATAGCTATTAACTTTTCTTCTTTAGCCATTAGAATCTTAAGAGAATACCTCAAATATGGGCATTTGATAAGATGTGCCTAATGTGAGCTGATGAGTCTAAAAGCTAGAGACAAAGGATGAATATTTAGGACCTAATTTATTTAAGGCACTAAAAATCAATTTAATATCCTTTTTATCAATTTTTCATTAAAAAATTTGTGCTCTAAGATCTATGACTTTAATGAAGTAGTCTTGTATTATATCATAATTTTTAGGATCCAAACTAATGAGTTCATTGTTAATTTGGTAACCATGAACCTCATCTATTTTTCCAAATAATGATGCTAATTTATCTCAAGCCTCTTTTGGAATTGTACATTTGTCAAGATGGAAATTCAAATATAAAGACATGTAAGACCAAATGCATCTAATTACTTTAGTAATTTCAAAGAGAAAGTGTTGTAACTCTTTTACATCATTAGGTGGAGTAAGAAGAGTTGTTATGTAAGGAATATATCCTATCATCATTAATGCATTATAAGAATTTTTTTCCCATGTATTATAGTTGTATGTTTTTAATAGTGGGAACTTAGGATTCCCCAAGACACAATCAGAAATAAACCATTACAAAGAATAAATCAAAGTATAGAACACACCACAAAACCCCCCTAAATTACTTAGTTTTATCCCACCCAGAAATTATTTTTGGCACTTTATAATTGAGTGCAATTACAAGGCTAGATTGTAATTTTTCTAGTTTATAAAAATCTCATTTAGGCCCTCTAGTATAAAAGTTCAAAAAGTGTGAACTTTATTAAAAAAAATTATACAACAATGTGTTTTGCTCAAAAAAATATTAACTTTAAAAAAAATGGGACCTCAATTCAAGGTTGTATGTGAAATTTATGATCCTCTAAAGTTACATAAATGAGGATGAGCAAGAGATGTTGTATAAAAATATGAATTTTAGAAAAATCTAGAAAAAACTAAAAGTATAGTAATGAAGAGCATGAAATTTTAAGTTATTTCAAAAAAAAATCACTCAAAAATACCTCCTAGTGTTCAAATGGTAGGCTCCCAAATTTGCCCTTTCAAATATGCCTATTGATCCATGAGGCCTACTAAAAATTAAAAAAAAAAAATTTGGGTCTACATAGTCCATACGGTCCATATGGTCGTACGTGGGAGCAAAAAAAAATTTGTCTTTCAGAGTGACTGTGTCTAAATTGGATAAATTTTATATGGATCTATAGGTTTTTACATCTTATAAATACAACCATGAGGTCTATTTTGCTAAAAAAATGCTTTTATTTTCATGTACCCACTAGATTTGGACGTGGTGCTTCTGAATCAAACATTTGGCAATTTTTCTACCTATGCCTAATTTAGACAAAATTGTATATGATTTTGACTATCTCAGGCATTTTGAACTCAATGACAAGCTCAAAAATTCTCCACAAAGCTCTAATTTGTACCTGCATAAAAAATCAAAAAATTGATCCTATATCTAGATATTTTTTTAAAATATTTAGAAATCTATAGATTCAAGATAGCTCTGGTACCATGTTATAATCAGCTACGAGGTCTAATAAATCTAATAGAAAGCATAAATAAGAGATATAATAATAATAGTAATAAATAATAACTGTATATCTACGATAATAATAGAAATGAATAAATAACTCAAACATGATGAATTACTCTAATAATTCAATATTAATTTTATATGGAATACATAAATAGCCATTTCTTATAAAGAGCAAGGCATGCATGATAAATATCAGGGAACTCACACAACATGTGTAGTTCAACTGATATATGTCCACATGAATAGTGGAGTGCAACTCCACACTAACAAGATAGGTGTTCAACTTGTTTAAATGATCAACACAAGTTGACTATTAGTTAAACAATATTATCATATCTTACCCTGAATAGTGGAGTGGAACTCCACTGTGACAAGATAAGTGTCTAAATTAACTACAAGCTAAGCAAGCTTATCCTATCTAGTGCAAATTAATAATAAACATAATAAACTAATTATAATAACTAATTATTGCACCAAAATAATAAATAAAAATAAATGTAATAAATCAAATAAAATCACCAACACCTCAAGACAATTATTCAAACTTATTCATAACATACTATAAAATTAAATTGATTATAAACTCATACTTTTCCCTAAAAAAACAATTTTATATGATTAGGCCCAATCTAAGTGTTCAAAAGTGATGCATATTGCTATTACCTTTGAAGCATAATAAATTCAACTAATTTTCTCATTAGCTTATGACATAAGATACAAGATTTGATAGATGAAAAAATTATTGAGATTAATGCATATATAAATGAGTTAATGACATAGTATAATGAGAATTCAAAGTTGAATATATTTTATAATCCATTTATTAATCATATGACATAAAAGGCTAACACAAAGTTAGAATTTTATGACTTAAAATGCATATCCTCCTCCTACATATTATGATTTGAATACTATAGAGAAACATCCATTAAATGATTTTATTATCACTCAATTTTTCACCCTTGTATAAATAGTTCAATCATTATCCAAATTGATTTGGAACACTAGATTACCTATAGGCATATGGGTTGCCTATAATAGAGATAAATCTCTATAATGAAATGGCTAGCTCCCTAGATTTGACTTTGATAGCTTCTCACCTCTACTACTTGCTTTCTTGAATGAAAAGAGATAAAGAGAAGATGAAATAAATATATCTTAACAATTTGATGCACCAATTATAACATCATGACTTCCAACCAACTGTAAATACACTTCAAACACAAGCCTAATCTACATATGACACTACTCCAAAATTGCCCTTGCATTAGTAATTATCATGAAGGTTTGTGAAGCTAACCTAAGCTAGGAAGACTAAAAAAAATGCCATAGCATGACATCAGTGTAGAGACAAATCACTAAATTAATTAAAACTACATTAGAACACTTCAAGAGAACTACACAAATATTTAAATTTAAATATGGATGCAAATAAGGACAACATGATAATGAAGAGAAACTATCACTTAGCAAGATCAGCTAAATTAACATACACATTTAAAAAACTTGTAGAGAAGGTAAAAAATATCATTATTTATTTCTCAAAGTCTAAAAATGAGTATCGATTTTCCATACTTAGGTGGTAGATACATTTCTAAGCCAAAGTGGCTCAATATATAGCACAAGTGTTAGAGAAGAGAAGAAGAGTACAAGAGATAGAAGATAGACAAGTGTCATGTAATTTAAAAAAATAAGAGGAGTTATGTAATTGTCACAATATACTTCCAAATCCATGTGTATCTCCTCTTTAAATGCTCTATCTCTCTAAGTGGCATGGGAGGTTAAAATGCATGCTTGACACCTTGACTAACTTCTCGAAACTCTTCTTCTTCTTATTGACATGTTAAAGGATAAGTGGCCTTCTTGGTTATCAAATCATTTTATTCTACATGTTTTATATTCCATTGAAACGTTTCAACTAAACCCAATAGGTTCTCCTTGACACATTACCCCTTTCTCTTGCAAGGTGTCTAGAGGTCTCTTCATCTCCTTAGGCCTATTTTGCATGAAAGTGTCAAAACTTGGTCTTAATTACTATAGATCATTAAAAATTCATGTATGGCCTATTTATATCATATTATACCTTAAAAAATCCATTTTTAGGTCTCAAACTAGCCCCAAAAAGTTGTTCTCTACCAAAATCCTCACTTAGACCTCATTCCTTATAGCCTTTTTTATATTTTTATCCTTTTGTGGGAGTTTTACATATTTTATTGACAAAATAAAGGAATATTATATGTCCTTCTATCCTATTACAATTTCATGTCAAATTTCATGAGATTAAGCCAAGTGGAAGTCTATTTTTTTTGCCTATCTCTTCTGCCAATTAGACCTAATTAGGTCTCTATGCCTAACAAATGGATTTTGGCTCTAAACTCATCCTAAACTTGTGAAAATTATGGGAAGTGCATGACTCACTTTACCCATTCCAATATCAAACTCCATGTCAAGTTTGGGGGTTATAAAACATTGTTCTTATGCCTAAACCATGAAAAGGCTAAAAAATAAGCCTTTCACAAGCATGTTTGGACTACCTTAAAAAACAGAGGTTGTTTTGTCACTTCCATGTGTTATTGAGTAAATTTATTATTTTTATGAGATGAAATAAGTCATATATGACCTCTTCCAATGATTTTTAAGTGTCCATCTCTCTAGAATCCTTATAAAACACCAAAAACACACAAAATAAGGGATTTATGGCAATCTATATAGTAGTTCATAAAATAAGGTACAATTGAATAACCTCTTTGGAGTCCTAAAAATAATCCAATATGTTTCAATATCAATTTATGGAATTTTATTTGATTTTGAAGTCCATCTATGTAAACTAGTCATTATGGCTCTCCTAGGTAGCCTGAAAGTACTTTGAACTCTTAGTGATGATTCATAAACTTATACAAATGAATCCTCAAACCAATTTCAAAAAAATTAATTAAATTAGGGTGTATGATTTACCCTAGTATCACAAGGTCCCATGCACCTCCTATGTTCCATACCAAGCAAAGCAATCTAGCCTCTCAGGTGTAAACAAGGCATTTTAGGGGAGGTGAGGAAGTTTTATGTCTATAGATGGCTCTACTAAGTTAGTTTTGAGATAAAAATTATCTAAAAAGGTCTAATATGTCCCTATTGAGATATTATAATATGTTTATAACCACCTTCCTTCATCAAACTTCTAAAACATGTCACTTTCTCAAGCCTAAGATTTTTAAAACAAGCTGACTGTGTGACCCTAGCTTCCTATTTTACCTTTTTATCTTTCTGATAGAGCCTATGAATTCAAGGGATTTTTTTAAAATTTATTCATTGTCTCATATTTTTTTCATGGTTTTAACTCACCACTTCACCAATTTCTCCTTAGTTATCTGCCCAAGATTGTCTATGTGACTAGGATAGGGTTTGTCTTGATTGTGTACATTTCTTACCACACTATTAGGATTTTGAGCTTACATGGAGTAATTTTAGGTTCCTCAATATCACATTAATTATTATTAAGTATATCTCACCTTAATTCCACTAAATTCACCTCATCTCCTAAATACTGACTAGGACTGTGTATGTGGCTAAATTTGAAGGGTCTACACAGAGTTACCATGATTCTTTCATTATTGCTTATGACTGAACTCTTATTGAAATAATTTTTGTTACCATATTTCATATTCAAACACCTTAATTACCATTTATCATTTTAAAATATTTAAACTCTTCCTAAAATCACATACTATTTAACCTTACAAATAGGCCTGACTATGTGTTTGAATTATGTAGGTAGGGTATTCAATGTTTGCCATAACTTATGTGAGTTTTGAAAACTTTATGATGTTATAATGTGACCATTATAGTATACTTAAATATACATAGATATCTCAAATAAAAAAAAAATTATTGGCTATTTATGCAAGCTTGTTGAGGATTATATGTAGGTTCATTAAGTCTTTAATAGCCATGTTTGTTCTTTTCCTTTAAACTCCTTATTCAAAATCCTTTTGACCTTGATGAGTTGATAGCCTAAAATCCCATATAAACCTTAAGAAGTCATGCATCTTTGTTTCAATATATTGAGGGACCTCAACTCACTTATATGGACCTACAATCCTATGTATCTTCTTGTACATATTCATTTGGAACTATTTTATAGTCTTGATGTTTTAGGAGCCTCATACATATTAAACTCTTCAACATCTTGATATGATATTTGGCTGATTGAGTAACTCATATTAAGTCTTTGGAACCTCTATGTTTCATTTATCATTATTATCTCAAGGCACATTTTACCACCTAGAGTGGATGTAGGTGTTCACATAGAATTTTTTATTATGTAGCTTGCGCTTTTAACTTCATCAACTAGGTCATTGGTGTCTTATGTTGACCAAACCACCATCGATAACTAATCTAACTATATTACCCAATTCATGACATCTTGAAATAAGCTTTCATCATCTGTATTCATTGTTTAAGGCAGAGTCTCAAATGGCTTGGTTGTGTATGATCTTGAATTGGGCCTTGTTAAGCCACCCCATCATATATGTAGTGTCATAATCATTTAGGAAATTTTTTTCTATGATTTTAAGACTATTAACCTCTGAAGACACACTTTAAAAACTTGTATCCACTGTTATCCCATATATTCATGGAGGTGATTGTGTATTAGGTACAGTTATTCAAATTTTGACTTTTAAAAACTTTAAGACCTTCATATGCCTATGACCTACTCAAATTGAGTTCATAATCAATGATATTATGCCTTGATAACCTCCATTAATACTGAAAACATGAATCTTTCATGAACTTTTAGACCTATTATATGCCAACATAGAAAACACATAATCCACCAAAGTGAAAGGAGAAATGACCATTCTTAGAACTTATATGGAGCCAATGCACCAAAGATAAACTACCTTCCAAAAATACCTCCACACATGCCAACAAAAGGAATTAAAGTGTGTAATACATATATATACATATGATAACACACTCCAACTAATTTTAAGTAGCCATAAATTCATAATTTAAACTAAAGTTACTCCAAACTTAGCCTATGGGGTTTTGAACTCTCAAAAATTAGTCTGGGATCTTAGAAATTATTCAAAAATACAAGAGTACCAATATAATTAATAATTTAAAAAAAATTAATCCCATAGGGGTCCCAAAATTTGGCCAAAAAAATATATCCCAAATCAAATTGTATTGCTTGTAGCATCTGATTGAAATCTACCTTCAGTAGCTTGTGAAGGGGATGATGAGAGAGAGAAAGATATGTCTACAAATTTTGGACATAAAAATACTTAAAAAACTATATTATAAATTTTAAAATATGAAATGACACTTTTAACCTATTTTCTCTTACACATGACTTTCACAAGTCTGTACAAGTTTCCTAACTCCTCAAGATGGTATTGAAGTGCAAAAAACTAACTTTATCTAACAATTTGATAGGTGTGTAAGTTTATTAAATGATCCAAGATCTTTGGAAGGTGTTTTTATGAATTTTACACTTGTGGATATTTGTAACATATAAATTTTATCCAAAAATCACATTTATATACATTTTGAACACCGTCAAGTTAGCAAATGAGCTTCATACATTTCAAAACATCATGAAACATGGTGAAAAGATGTTTTAGACATTAAATGACATTAAAAAAATCCCTAATAACCTATTACATAACTTGACCATGTTTTATCTCTCAGTGACACCCCTAGACCACTATATGACCTTAATATGAAATTACCTAAACTTCTCTAAACTTACCTTAATAAATTATAACAAGCTTAAATGAAGATTTATTAGGACCATATGTCATGACATGAAAACATGAAAAGTTTTAATTTTTAAGGGTGTCCAAATTTGACTTAGGGTCAAATTTGGTCAAAATTTTTGGTGATTCACATGGGCAACATGCTTGTAATGCTAATAGGACTAGTATCCTTACATGTCCATTACATAATGGAGTTACTTGTGCTCAATTTTAGACATAAAAAGACCTTAAACATGAATCAAAAAATTTATTATCTTCACAACACACAAAAAAAATCAAAAAAGACAAAAAAATCAAGACACACACATGTTCTCTCAAACACTTAAGAAACACAACAACACTTAAGAAAACTAGACTATATACAAACTAGCATAAAAGAGAACTCTTCTTATCGGATCAAAGGGGAAGCTTGCACCGTCTTTGGATCCATGAGATGAAGGAGCTCATGAATTAGGTTACCTTTTTATCTTTGTTCTTGGTGTCTTCATTACCTTCATGCCTACCAATCATCTTAGCATGTCTTCAAATATAATGATGTCAGCCTCTATTTTAGTGTTTTGAAGATTTTCATGTTGTCTTTCAAGAATAAAAACATCTTCAAGAACATATTAATATTTATTACCAAAAACAAGCTCATCAATATCTTCAAGGATCTTAGGATACTCAACCTAATATTCATCATTGTCGTATATGAATATATCTTATTCTATCTCCTTGTGAAGATGATATTCAACCTTTCAAAGGTCTTCAAGCTCTTGAAGAATTTCAATATGATTCTTTCAATCATATTTTCCTTATTTCTCTTCAAGAACCACAACCTCTTGAAACTCATCTTCTTGTTCCTTGATCACTTCATCCAAATTAGTTTGATTACTCGAAGAGTATTCAACTTTAATGTTGGCTACAACTTGAATAAGTTTTGATGGCATAAAATCTTCCTTTTAGAACACACCCTCAAGAAGAAATATATATTCAAGAGTGTCTTCAACTTGACCATCAGGAGGTGTAGGTTTTTTAAGGCCTTGAAATTATTCACAAATTTCATTAAAATTCTACCACATGTCATCTTGATTCATAAAACTAACAACATCTTCATATTCTATTGGTTTTTTAAATTCAACCTTTTTTTCATACTCATGAATCTCACCCAACTTAGTTAATGTGATGTCCCTCTTCAAAGCTTCTTATTCTATGCCTTGATCAACCTATTTGTGATCAAATGCAACATTATAAAATTCTTCTCTTTCTTATCTAAATAATGTTTACTTGTGTTTATCTTCACCAAAGGGAGTCCTTATAGTGAGTTCTTCATCATAAACACTCGAATCATCTTCTTTATCAGCTGCAATGTTGGGTTTCTCTTTTTTAATAATCTCCCATAGGATGGGTTCTCCTTTACGAAGGGATGTGGTGGGAGGGTGGTGAACAATTTCATGAGATGGATAGGAAATATGAGGTGTGGTTTATGTCTTATGGATGGGATTGGGAATGGAGGCTTCTTGAATGAACTCATGGGGAGATGACAAGTTGGATTGAGCAATGGGAGAGACACCTTCTTCAACAAGAGTTTTAATTTGCTCATAGCCTTATTGAGGATCTTAAATAGCTATAATTTTATCTTTATCCTATTGACTTTCCCACCTTTATAACCTATCTACCCAACATTTGATATAGAACATCATTTCATGCAAATAATCATTGATGACATAGTTGGCTTCCTTTTCAGATATCCTCTACTTATTCATAAAAATTTAAGTGACTTTCTCACCTTATCTATGAGATGAATAGGGATCAACCCACCTTTATTATCCCATTTTATCATTAAATTTTTTGATTTTAGGACATTTGGCATGAGTGCCAACAAGGATTTGGCTTGAGGTGGAATTTGTGATCATAGGAAATTTACAATAGAGAGGAGGTTAGATCAAGTGTTAGTTTCAAAAATAATAAAATCAACACATTAACATGATAACATATCTAATCCTATATCTTAGGGGGAGCTTAATGAACACAATACATTTGAAAACCCAACTAAAATTCAAAGAAAAAAATCCATACCTTCCTTGAGAACTCTAAATGATTTTTTCATGGCTTGCTTAGTTTGTTCTCAAAGAGTCTTTGGTAATGGAGTTTGTATTATTTATTCCTTCTCTCCTTGGCACCATTGGCTTTTGGATTGATTGATTGATTGATATGGCTTATGCTTTTGGGGCTTGGCTCAATATTTTTTCATTATAATAATATTGCTTTCAATATTTTTACAAAACCTATATTATAACTTTACTCTATCTAAGCTCTCTTGTGAAGAGGTATAGTCTTATATTTATAGGCTTAAGAACTAATCCTAACTCAACGTGAGTTAAAGTATAATTTAAACATGGAATGGGTTTAAACCTAACCTAATTGAGGTATTTAACCCCATTAGAGTTAAAATTAGTTAAAACCTCATGATTTGAAATGAATAGGCATGGGTGAGATATTTTCAAAGGCTTGATAATTCACAAAAGGTAATGATGAAAGGCTACGATATTCCTGATTTTTGAATTTCCTCTTTTTAAATTTCATTAATTACTTATGGATAATTCATCTAGGAATTTAATTTTATTTAAAATTTTAATTAATTTTCATTAGGATTTTTATCATTTTTAAGATTTGATTTTATTTGTGAACTTGCCTTATTTAATAGGGCTATAGGTTAAATTTCATTTTGTGATGCTATAAGATGATTAGAGATGATTCTATGAGAGTTTTTTTATTATTATGGTATAATACCCTAATTAATTATGTCTCAACATGATTCTAATATTTGAATAACGATGCATAATAAAATTTGGGTGTTCATTGATTCCTAGGCTTAATTTGTAAAGGTTGGTAGGAATCAGTCTGAAGTCTAGTATGAAGCCATTAGTGGCCAATTTTAGGTGTCTATAGTTTTAACCTATTTTAGAAGATGTTACAATCTATAGGTATAGTAATGTCTTATAAAATAATGAAAAAGGCTTGTATGCCTAAAAAAAGGTGATGATTGAAGAAGAAGCTCTAAAAAATGTTTGGGAAGCCTTTAATGATGCCCCCTCAAGGGAGTGGCCAACACATACATTTGATGGATGGTCCCTCAAAAGGAATAAATAAAAAATTATAATTAACCTATGGGTGAGATTATTCCAATAGATAAAATGCTTGCATGCATTTAATTTAAATATTACTGATTTGCCTAAAGTCAATTATAATCAGTAATAAAGGTTGTGATACTGATTATCCCAAAGGTGGTTATAATGATTTTCCCATAGGTGTTTATGATCACTAAGATGACCTAGAATGAAAAAAATGATATTTGATTGTGCCCTAGTAGGGTGAATTAGAAATCATAACTCAAGGATATAATATGATGTACAAATTAAATATGAGTAGGCACAAATGTAGATGCGATGACCTAATGACTGAAGAATCCATAAACAACAAATAATGTGAGTATGTGCATAGTGATTAAAGAGATAAATAAAATAATAAATTTTTATCAGTATAAATTATTCAATTGTACCTACCAATGTGGAGATGTTCATCCTTATTATCATTGATACAACCATAATATTAAATGGTTGATTTGATCAAAGGTGGAAGGATTTTCCAAGGTTACCAAGGAGAAACTTATTTGGATTCATCACTTGTAAGAATTTTCAAGCTGATTTTGTTTGTATCACATGATGGTATGCATCATGATATAAAAACATGATAACTTTGCTAAAATATGCATAAGGACTAAGTTCCAATCCAATAAAAATTTGAAAATAATACACTAATGATAAAAACCATGATGATAATTTTGATTTATGAATATGGATAGACTCAATAATAATGTACAAGGAATAACCCCTTGAACACATATAGACTGAGTTGAGGCATAATACTAAAATAAAATAAATAGGCAAATAAACAAACAAACAAATAAACAACACATAAAAATAAAATAAATAAGAAACCAAACAAATTAAAAAAAAATATATATATATATATATATAGAAAGATGAAATTAAAAGCAATAGAAAACATCTTAATAATAGATTTTCCCTAGTAGGGTAGATCAAAGATGACTAACTAGGCTTAGATAAGACAAATGTTTTTGTATTTTGAAATTTTATGAATGTTTTTAGAATTTTGAGGTATCTTAACTCATTATATATTGACATGATACCACTCTCAAAATGGTGAGAGCATTGGCTTAGGTTGATCATAAAATGATGAGAGTTTATGGAAAAGGGGGACTAACTTAACGTCAACATGAATTGAGTGTGGCCTACATAGTCCCAAAATAACCTTGAGTCAAAGTAGCTCCACCAACACAAAAGGTGGTGAGAACCAACCAAGTCACAACAAGTTCTAAAATTGAAGAAAATGGCGAGGAAAATGGCGAGGAAGATGATGCAAAAATGCATGGTAAAAGGTATTATTCCTAATTTTCCCACAGATGGTTACAATTGAGAAACAATAACATAGGTCTATGTTACTATTTTTAAAATCGGTCATTATAATTAAAAACATAAGGTGGACCATAGATTTTCCCATAGGTGGTTATAATCCATGGCACTGATCAATCATAAACGAAAGATAACTTGCCATGTCCACCATCACACTACTTTCATAGACTATCCTTTAAACATGTAATTCTAAAACTATTGAAACTAGATCAAAATACCCTCTCCTAAGGTACAAGAAAAACCAAAGGAACTAAGATCAAAAGGGTTTGGGTAGGATGGCTAAAAATAGGCTTTGGTATAAACAAGGATGTCATGGTAAAATGGCATATTGTATGTCATTATTTAGGATGATGATGGTATTAATATTGGGTAAAATTATAATATGGTTTCCCCCAAGTATTAAGGTGAGGAAAATGGTAGGTTATGAAATAATGGTAAGAGGAATGATAAATGATAATGACAAGGTAAATATTTGGGCAAAGGTAAATGTTTTTGGCCAAGTATAGTTATGGTTTTAGACTAGGTTGAATGTTTTGTTGGTTATACTAATGTGTAGATACATGTCCTTATTAGCATATGACACAACCAAAATAATCAATCATGTAAATTTCTATCCCACACCTCATTTGAATAGTTGATCTATAAATAACCTACTATAGATTTGGATTTCAAGAATGTTGTTTTGATCTTCATTGGTCATTCATTCTATTTCCTTTAAACATTAAGACAAGGTATCTTTGTAGCCTCTATAAAGGAAAATGCATTTAAGGATGGTGAATATGGATAAACCATAGGATTTAGGTCTAATTTAGTAATGTATAGGTGGATGATAATGGAATGTATAATGGTTAGGAAATAAATGAATATCAAGGTCTTTAGGCACACACAATGTTGTTGATTCTAAATTCAACATAACTTTGGTTATGGCAGGGCCAAAGACTTCTAAATATGCTCTTGATAAGACCACCAATTTTTTTTATTTTTTGGGCCTAAGAGTAGCTACCATCTGATTATGTTGTAGATTGGAAGCTATATTGATTTGACATTTGATAATGTCTTCATCAAGTAGTGAAGCACTAATGTGCTTAACTATTGGTTCTTCAAATAGGTTTTCACTAATGAATTTTTCTTGATTGTCCCATAGTGATTTCAAGAAGGTTTCACTAAGGAACATTAACTTTTGAATTTGATTGTCTTATATCACCTTCAAAAAGGTTTCACTAGAATATGTTAAGTTTAAACTTTAATTATCCCTTAGCACCTCCAAAAATGTTTCACTAGGATATTGTTCTTCTTCTACATGAATTTGGTCTTGGCCTCCTTGATGTTCTTCAATTGATATGTCACCATGGATGTAGTTCAACAATGTATAATTCTATTAGTCCCAATTGACACTTTTGGGAGATGGAATGTCAATATAATGGATAGGTTGGTTGGATATGCAACCCAAAAGAGAAAGATTGGTGTGTAAAACACAATTAAATAGGGCATAAACATAAAACACTCAATGTTTGATTTTGAAATTGGAAAGGTTAATTAAAAATTGAACTAAGGAAAACATGGGGTTTTGATCATACAATATCAACAAAATTGAATGGCATAATGGTACTAGACAAAGATCACAAAGGCATAGTTGGTTTTAAATGTGAAACTTTGGACACAAGACAAGACAAGTCTGTAAAACAATTTGAGCAATTTAATGATATTATCACTCTCTAAAGGCATGATCGAGGTTGTGTTTCAAATAATCTAAGGCACAAAATTGAAATGATTTGGGTAGCATAACATTACCCATTTCAATAAAGTGACATAAAAAATGTTCTTGACACAAAGATTATAGCAAAATAACAATGTCAAATGGATGGCATAATGCCTCCTCAAACAATGGAATCGTGTGGAAATAAAACTCATTTTCTAATGTGGCATAAACAAATGGTTTATAGACTCAAATACCAAGTAATAAAAAATGAAAAATACTAAATACAACTAAGTAATTATCCTAAGCCCTAAAATGACAAGGTTGGTTAAATGGGGTTGACTAAAACTAAAGTTTTTGAATGTATAGATTGGTCCCAAGTATGATTAACACTAGAGATGTGGCACTTTAATTGAGTTCATACTGGTTAACTTTCTATGTAAGGGTCTATTCCTTTCTATAGTGATTCCATTTTTAGACTACTTAGTGTAATCCTCTAGTTAACTAGACCTAACTCAGGTCTTCTTTATGAAAAGAGAGGTTAGACATTTAACCCTTGAATCTTGAAGTATGCATACCCTAATTTGTATACCCTACCATAAAGAAGGGTTTAAATAATGTTGGGAGATGAAACCTAGGTCAAAGATTCCATAAATAACTTGTGAAGAAGCTCTAAACTCACCTTCACAAGCTAATTTGCATGAAAATAAAACTAAGTGGAAAGACTTTAGGGTTACATTTAGATCACCCAAGCTGTGTGGGTTTTGGGGATAACCTAGTTAACATTATTTCCATCCCTTTGACTAGGCATAAATTAAAAGTGAAAAGGAACATTTTGTCACCAAAAAACACACCTTAATCAAAGAGATTAGTAGGGTAACTCATAAAACAGACTCATTCAACATATCCAACCCATGATGGAAGTTACTCATGATACAAAAATTTCTCCTTCTGGTGATAAAATAAGATGTAGCTCCTTAGATGGGAGTTCAAGTTAAAATTTGGATGATAGGAGTCACATAATTAGATTTTTAATAAGAGGAAAAAACCATTACTCACATTAGAGAGTACCATATCATGAACTTATATCCCTCAAACATCCTAAAAATTAATATATTCTTAACTATATAGTGAGTTATGACTTGATATTTGACCTAAACAAAAAATTCTCTCACATTTCCTTCTTAGATCTACTCAAAAACTCACCTGATTACTAGTTATGTTTTCTCAATGAACTATGACTAGGACATTTATCTAATTGTCACTCCTCCTCCATAATCTCAAATAAACCATATATACTTAGACATGTTCCTTCTTAGTCAATAATCATGTGACCCTGGCTATTTATTTTAATTATAAACCATCCCACCTAAATGTTTGCTAACTAGGAGGGGATATCGAACCTTGTTCCTACAAGTATGGATTTACAAAAACTATTTATAGATAGCCATGGTTGATGATGGATCAGATGTCAATCTTTTTCCATTATCCTTATTATAAAATCTTAGTTATGTAGAAACAAATTATTTGATAACATATAATACTCTCCATAGCTAAAATAACCTTAAATCCACTTCCATAAGGACCATTGTACCCCCTATCACTCTAGGCCCCAAGATAGTCCTAATCGGGTTCTACATTATAGGTAAGGACAAAAATTATAATATGATCATAAGGCACCCTTGGATACATCAAATTAAGGCCATCCCTTCCACCCTATTCCAACAAATCTAGTTCTTACACATGGGGAAAGTTTTTGTAGATCAAGGGGATCTTAAAACCCTTTTATATGTTACAAACTACCATGCACAATAAGCCTAGGTTGCACATTAACTATCACTTACCTATGAATAGGGTTAACCCCCCCCCCCACCATCCCAAATTTATTTATGTCATTGAATCCTTAAAGTATAAGGTGGCCATAATAAAGAAAGGGGAGGAAGTGCCCTAAACCCTACTAAAATATAAATCAAATGAGATGGACTTAAAAATCACTGAAAGGATCCCTGACTTGGAATAAGTCCTTGGTGAAATAGTTTCAACCATATCTACTATATAAATTATCAGTCTCTTTTATATATATACTCTTCTAATTCTTCCATTTAACCCATGAGGAGTGGGAACCTATGAATTATCTAGATATGAGGGCCAACAACCCCATGAGGGGTTATATTTTCTACCCAAAATTTTTATGGTGGATATATCTTATGATAAGGAATCCTCCCATCATAACTACCATCCCAAAAACTCTTAACATGGCTACCCAACATCAACTCCCACAAAGGTAAGATGCTGTCTAAATCCTACCCTTGTCCCTTCCAAACTAGTTTTGATATGTTTTTAAATCATGATATGATAATATCATACCAATTTATTATAATCCTTGATCCATTAGGATTAGTCCCTCCAAAAATGTTGGTCATGTTATGTTGATCTATGCCCTATTATTTCTCATTACATTTTGAGCCCACTACTAGTTAATCAAACCACTTACCATCCCCCAATTATCATAGTACCTGAGAATTAGAACCATACCATGATAGTGGGAAGGGTATAAATTATAATTATAACTCATTATTATCCTTATACTAAGGAGGGGATCCTCTCTCCCATTATATAAGAAAAATTTCCAAACAAATCACTCACCAAATTCTTACAAGATTTCCCACACATGATGAGAGGGAAAATAGTTTTACCCACTTTCTTATGCATAGTATTTCAAGTTCCAAAACTACACCCCTATGCCTCTTCCACTAATAGAATACCCCAATTACATTGGTATACTTACCACAACTAAATGAGATCCCAATTATTTTTATATTCTTCTAACCCCAAAGAAAAGGTAAAGAAATCAATATTTCACATTTCTAGAGGCACTCACCTACCTTAACCCAGAGCTTAAAATATCTCATTTTTAGTTCCCAAAGGTCTTTTCAATCTTTCATTTAGAACACAAGTTCAAACTCTACACACCTTCACAAAACCTTCCACTTATCTTGTATAGAAATCAATTCCTAATTAAGCCTCGAGACTAAAGATAAAGAGAGAGATTACCAAGCATATTTGATGTCTACATCATTAAAATATAGAAATACCAAGACACCTTACCCAATAACTTCCACCTTCTACACATTATCAATGGACTTTGCACTATGACAAGGCCAAGTTTCATCTAAGCATTGGGGCCGAGGTCATTCTCATTTCCCTTGAAATATGAGTTACGCATTTTGGGTTTAAACTAGACTTTGAGTGTATAAATAATAGAGCTAAATACAAGGATCTAATCATTAGGGTGCTCATTAAATTTTTTTGTGTTTAAAACATGAGAATATAGGGATATTTATATCCCATGGCATATCAATTATCGTAAGTCTAAAATACCAATGTGGAGCACCTATATTTATAAAAAACCTATTATCTGTGAAGTCACCAAGGACTTATATTTCATTTCCATTAAAGCAATGCATAGATAAACCAACCAACTTTTCAACTCTATGTATAACTCATCTTCACATTTTATCTCCATCCATCAATCCTAGAATCTGATTTCATAATCTCAAATAAGATATATTCTCTCATCCCAATGATATATAATGACCCAATAACTACCCATAAAGGAGGGGTGAAATATTTTATCCCTTGATAAATTCTTACCTCCCATCATTCCCAATATCCACATGATAGGAATAATAAAAGATGATGAGTTTTTAACTAATCAATTTTTTCCTTACCATTGTTATCATCTAATGCTTTTTCATGCAAAGGCAAGTGGTATTAAAACTTTCCAATTCAACTCTAGGAAAATTTCCTAAGACATTCATTTGCCTGTGACTATGCCCATGTTTGGCTAAAGGGGTCATACCCTAATGATATGAGATATCAGGATCAACATTTTTCCTCATAATTACCTAAATATTTTCAAATTTAGGCACACACCTTATCTTATATAAGAAATCAATACAATAATACATCATAATAGGCCTTCATAGGCATGCTCTGGCTCAATATTGGATGATCTAAAATCAGTCATGTCCTATCATTAGTTTTATAGGCTACATTCTTGCCTTAGGATATTTCCTATGCCAAGAAGGGCTCGAGGTGAGTGGGTTTTTGAGTTCCTAGAGGTGCCTAGTGATACATGAAAAATGCCATGGATAAGCATTCAAAGTTAGTTGTGCCCACCATTTGTATTATGATTTACACAATTATGCTTGTAAATTCCCAATTTATGTTGGAGACCTCATTCTTAGACTTGATAGTCAAATTTACAAAAATAAAGGAGAATGTTAGAAATTTAGACTCAACCAGTTAGGCCCCTACTTAGAAACAAAATATTTCAATAATGGATCCTATTGGTTATGAACTTTAGAGGATGCATATTTTGGTGCATTTGTGAACTCTTTACATCTAAAATATTTCTATATCTAGTTCTCATGTATCACCCCATTTTCACCTGCATTACATTTTCATATGAATATGTTCATTAGCTTAGTAGATATGCTATTTTATGATTGGTTTAGTTAGTTATTTTTCACAAATATAGAACTTTATTAATATATCACATCATGTTTACCTTACTCTCACATTTTCCTCTCACCTTAAAGTTGACATCCACAAAATCAACATGTCACATCATTCTTTTTCTTAATATTTATGAGTAGAGTACACCTCTTTTCCTACATATTCTTACACAACATAGAAAAATGCTAGACTATAGTGGTATATAATCTTATCTATGATATATTCCCCATTTTTTGGTAACTTTGGAAAGCAAAATATTAGAATGCTTAAAATAAAATAGCTTTTTCCCACCCATCTTACTCCTTAGTGGTGAGCCCTTACATCTTACTAGTTTCATGCGGCTAATATTTAGGGGTGAATTCCTTAAAAAAATAAAAGTATATGCTTATATGAAAATAAAAAATCTTATAAAACTACAAAATTCAAAACTATACATCTCTTTTTCTTTGTTAGCCTTGGGTGTTGAGCCTTTACATCTTACTAGTTGTGTGGGGTTAACATTGGGGAGAGATTCACTTACTCTCAAAAATTTAGCCTTTGGTGATGAGACCATGTGTATTCTTGGTAACATGAGACTAAATATAGGGGGTTGAAAAAATAAATAAAGGATAAATACAAAATCAATGTCAAGTCAAAAAGATTGTCTATTTTTTTTACATTTAAAGAAGGTAACATTTTCTCATTTATTGATTATTTCAAGGCAAGTTATCTCTAAATAAATCCAATGAAGTTAGTATTTTGTAAGTTTAGTAATGATTATGTATTCCACTTTTATTTTACAGATTAATTAATCTAAATTTTTATTATGAAAATTTGAGTTATGATTTTCCCCACATCTATTTTATTTTCCCCCTTTCATCCATTACTACAAATTCAAAGTAATATATTGTGTGAAAAAATCAATTAGGTAATCATCTACAAGATAATTGTTAGCATAGTTTTAGTCACAAAATACATAAATTATATTAAATCTTCTACATACATTATGTTTCCATATATAAATAATCATTTTCCATAGTAATATATCAAAAATAAAGAGATACACATATACATACATCATCACATATCTAGCTCTTTAGATTACATAAATTGAAAAGTTGATATAGAAATAAAGAGTCATGTCACATAATGATAATTAAGAGATACACTAAAATATCCATATATTTATATATCAGAAAAGATGTTAAGTTTATATAATAGAAATTTCTAACACAAACACCTCCACAAAGGGCTAACATCCCTTAGGGCATCTTTAAAAGAATATACATATATAATTTTATATCCAAAACATAAGTATCAAGGCTCAAAGGTCTTTCTTCCTCCTATGGGAAGGAGCTAAGGTGGTATAATATTTGAGGCTTGGGCTCCAAAGATGTCTTCTTCTTGTGCATTCATATGATGTTTCCTACCTATATATAGGTTAATGTCTAGGAGGATTATCCCTAGATAAACCTCCCTCTAACACTATCCTCCCTATCCTATGACTAGAGGCTTTGTCAACTCCTAATCCCACCATGGTGTCCACTAGGGCCTTTTCTCTCCTCTCTCTAGCCAATAGAGTGTTGATATATATCCTCAATGATGTCATAACAACTAAGGTATGGTACACTAGGACAAACATATATGCATAACACCCAATCCATGTAGGAAGCCCAATATATACTAACAACTTGTCTCATATTTGACCAATGCTTAATTGAAATAGATTAATTAGGGTATCCATGATCATCCTCCTCTATGCACCCATAATATATGCAATCATAGGGTACGCAAGATAAATTAGATCTAGTTGCAATGTGAAAATATTACATATAAAAATAACTAAGAAACTAGAATAAATCAAAATATAAGTTGTAATAAAATATGAACAAAATAAATAATATACTTAGATCTCCCTCCTACCACTTAGGATCAGATTCATGATTTGGAACCTCCTCATCTATATTTGGGTCTTCTTCTAGCTCAATGTATTATTGGTCCTCATTCTCTCCATATCTTGGCTAGTGTTATAATTACTTCTACTATGTAGGGCCCTATGGTGGTGGTGGGATTGGTGATGGTGGTGGTGGCCCCATATGTTATTAACCAACTCTAACCTATACTCCCCCTCTAGATACTTCTCAAGCTAGTCAGGTGATAGGCACCCTTCTCACTGGCAGGTGCCATGCTAATCTCCCTAGCCACGTATATCTTACCTCATGAGTACCCTTATATACAAATTCAAGGATGGGGAGGTTTCCCACATAGGTAATACCAAACTGATGATGCACTCAATCTAGAGGGTATACCTCAACCTATAGTAATTAGTCTCAAACCTACATATCCATAGTGGCTATCATAAGATAGACTCCCTCATTGGCCTATTTACCTAACACATCCTAGTTGGGTAGGGAAATTAAATCTACTAGAATTAGAGACCCCATAATTTGGGAAAAATCATGAAAGGAGGTCATGTTTGCCCATATAATGTCCCTAATGTCCCTTGATGCCCCAACTAGTACAACCTATAGTAGTGGATCATTTGATCATAAACCAAACTCATAATGATAGTTGGTGGGTAATGGAAATGGTTCCCAAGATATAAACTTGGTATAAGTGTTTTTATGTATGTGATAGCATCTCCTCCCCCCATGAATAATGATCCAATCTCTCCTCTATACATTGCATGATCGATGACTAGCTATACAAAAGCTTATTAGTGCCCTTGTCTCCCACCAACTGGGAGGCAAGGATGTTATTGATGGATTTGCTCAAGTTGGGGATCATTAATCTCTTAACTTGAGAAAGTCTGATTCCACACTTCACACATATATCATGTGCATCAATGTCTCCAAAATGTTGTGCCCAATTCTGGGTTTCATAATGACTATCAACATCATAAATTGACACAAATCAGCTAGTTGTAGGAAGATTGATGATCTAAACACATCTAAAAAAGTGATCATCCACTCTCTTGGGGCCTCAAATAACATGAAAGTGTTCCATTCATGGTCCCAATAGCTCAACAAGATTCATAAAAATCAACTATAAGATGGGGTGATTTTTTCCTATGTAATGCAAAGTATCCCTGATTGATCAAGTAAGCCAATTCATCAACTATTAAAATTTTTAAGACTCAATGGATTGAATCTTGATCCTAGGATCTACTCCACTAAATTTAGGCCATTTAAAACATGCAAAAACACCATACATTAGTCAAAAAAATTAACCTCATAGTCTAGACAAGTAAAAAAATGTTTACATTCCCAAATATGTAGAACTTTCCTATGACAGTTACAAAATCATGTTATAGTGGTTACATAACCACTCCAAAGTGGAAATATAGTAACTAATATGTGGTTCTTATAACACCACCATGGTTGTTATTAAACTAACACCCTATAAAGGGTAGTGAATATATAACTTGAGTGGTGGTTTTACCAATCACCTATGGCTTCTCCAAAAAAACCCAGAACCCACCTAGACTCACCTAAACTTAAAAAAAATTATACAAATCCTTAATCAACCCCTTAATAGTGATCATAAATTAAAAAAAATAAAATTTGGATAAAATTTAATTACATTTTGAACAAAAATTTAAAATTTATGAAAAAATGAAAAGTTAGCAAAAATAGAGCTGGTTATGCTCACTTGTGCTTCCCATTGGCATGTTCACCATATTTTAATAACCCTAATTTTCATGGTTGTTTTTGTGATCAAAATGATCACTAGAAATATATATCTAAAAAATCTCTCACAAAGTAAATGACACAAATGAATTATTTTTGGCAATTTTTTAAATATATTGGGTCCTAAACTAGCCATTTTGATTCAAATGTTTTCCATTATTGACATAAGATTTTTTTTAATGTTTATTCAAACATATATAAGTTATCTTTATTGGATTTTGAATTAGTATGTTATCACTAATGTTTTAAAAATATTCTCTATTCCTTTTACAAAATCATCACTAAACTCATTGTTATGAGATTGCAATCTATCATGGAGAAAATCATTTAGGTTCAAGAAGGAGGATTTGTCTCTAGTATGAAAATTCAAGACAAAGTTAATGTTGTGCATGAAGTTATTCATTCCATGGAAAATAGTAAAAAGGTGAAGATGATCCTCAAATTAGATATGGATAAGGCTTATGATAGATTAGATTGGATTTTCCTAGATAGAGTGATGAATCAATTTGATTTTAATGAAAAATTCAAAAAAATTATAAGAGCTTGCATTTCTACTTTCATGTTCTTAGTTTTAGTCAATGGCATGGCTCAAGGTTATTTGAGAAGTGCCAAAGGAATAAGGCAAATAGACCCTTTATCTCTTTCATTATTCATTATTATGATAGAGTCATTGAGTAGGTACATATCTAAGGCTTTAGAAGAAGGGAAAATAAGAGGGTTCAAACCAACAATGCAAGCAGATCCCATAGCACATCAATAGTTCATGGATTATACTATATTACTAGCTAAAGCCTCGATCTATGAAGCAAGGACTTAAAAAAGAGTTTTGGTCATGTATGAAAAGGTGTCTAATTAGAAGATGAATTTTGAGAAGAGCTTAGTGTATTTTTCAAAAATAATGGAGGTAAGATAGAATAGGATTTTAAGGATTTTGGGATGCCAAATAAAAATTCCACCATTCACCTATCTAGGCATGCCTTTTATTAGAAACCAAATTCAAATAAATGCTTAAAATCCATTAATTGAAAGATTCCAAAAAATACTTGTAGGATGGAAAAGAAAACTCCTTTCTCAAGCTGGGAAAGTTGTTTTGATCAAATATGTTCTATAAAGCCTCCTAATATATACTCTATCTCTTTTCAAACTACCAAAAAGAGTGAAATAAATACTCAACAAGATTCAAATAAATTTTCTATGGAATGATTTTGAAGGAAAGATTAAATTCTACCAGGTAGCCTGGAACAAAGTCTATAATAGTAAAATATTTGGAGGATTAATCATAATAAATCTCCAATAGATCAATAAAGAAATGATTTCCATGTTTATGTGGAGATTTATAACAACTACCTCAGCCTATGGAAATATATTATCTCACAAAAACCTTCAAGGGAGGAATCTTATCACCATTTTGAAAGAAGAGCATTTTATTAAAGGGTCACACATCTAAAATGTTATAACTTAAAATAGAGATGTCATTCTAGAAGGATCCATCTCACATCTAGACAATGGTATGAGTATTAAGTTTTGGGGAGCCAAATGGAACATGGATTTGATACCCATTTAGATGAATATTGAGCAACATATATATGAAAATTTCAATCTAAAATACGGATAGTTCATAGTAGACTATTGGAAAATAAGAAATGGTCTAAAACATTGGATTATTCTTAGCTTGGATAAAGTTAACCACAATGAACATATTAAATTAGATGAGCCAAACAAGGCCCTCTATACCATCCATATTTATAAAATTTATATGGAATACAAGATAATTTGGAATGAATCTTTTGATGGAAACTACAATGTGAAAATAGGTTATGATAGGATCTCCCAAAATCAAGAAACTGAGGTAGGCTAGAAAGGAATCTGGAATAAATTCCTTACACTAAAATTTTATTTTTCACTTGGGTAGACATTCAAAAGAATATTTTGATGGTTAAAAACCTAAAATAAAAAGTATTCATTATAATAAACAAATGTGTCTTATGTGAAGAGAATGAAACTATCTATCACCTTCTCATTGACTACGCATTCACATAGAAGGTTTGGAATTTCCTTTTAATGAAATTTAACATTTCATGGGTCCAACTAGGATCTCCTATGGATGTTTGTATGTCCTAGATCTATCTATTTAAAAATCCTCATTTAAATAAGATATGTAATCTTACCCTCCTACATATATGGTGGGGCATATGGGGGGCTAGAAACAACAAAATTTTCATAGATAAGAAGAGCAATAACAAAGTGACTTCTAAGAGAATTATCATAGATATCAAGGAAAATTACAATTCTATCCAAATTAATAAAATATAATGAATTCTATCCTTTTGAATGAATTATTAATCAAAACTAGTAGATCAATCCATCTATCATAGGAAAATTTGATCCCAAGGAGGAAATTTGAAAGAGAACCAATGGAAATTTCCATCTGAAGGATGGATGAAACTCAAATTCGATGGTACTTCAAATGGGAATCTAAGAACTGTAGGAGGTGGAGGCATCATCATAGACATTGAAGGGAATTTTATTTTGGCATATGTGGGAGATATGGGCATTAAGACTAATTAGTAGGTGAAAGATTTAGCTTCCCTAGGGGGTATCATATTAAGAAAACAATTCAATCTCAAAAATTTGGAGGTGGAAGGGGATTCCATGAGCATTTTCAATTGTTTAAATGGTAAACATCCCCCAAGATGGACCATAAATCATATAATTGATGAAGTTAAGGACATTATTATATCCTTTCAATAGGTGCACATTCAACACATGTACAAGGAAGGTAATGGAATTGTAGATTGGTTCACAAATAGGGGAACTAGAAATTTGGGCTTCAAAAATTGTCTAGACCACAAGGATCTTCCTAGAGATTTACTACTAAGAATTACTAATAAGGGTAACAATATTTCTAATAACCTTTAGTACCCTAGTTCTCTCCTTTTTGGTTAGGGGAAATAAATCCTTTGGATAGAAATTAGTGATTTAGGCTCTTTATTTCCAATGCTTCTAGGGAGAAGCTTCTAAAAAAATTGAAGGAACATGTTACGATGCATAATTCTACTCACAACCTTTTTAATAATTTTTTGAATTGGATTTATAGAATTGGTGGAAAAGGTAACCTAGACTTTGATGTGAAAAAAATTCATCATGGGCTTACCCAATAGAATTGAACCCAAATTACAACTAGAGGTTAGATCAAATAGTGGAATCTAGAATGCTCTACAGGTGGGGGGTCTTTCTAGATTCATGGAGAACATTGAAGGATTTGATAAACACATGTCTATTCAATTTGCCAAGGCCTAGGAGGAAAGAGCAGTCACCATTTATAGGGTTTTGTTTGAAATCATATAGGAGATTATTTATCATGTGATGAGACTGATCATTGAGGAAACCAAAAGATTCTATACTCCCAGAGACTACAAACTTGATAAAGAGGTATTTTTGGAAAATGGTAAATAGTTGGATCAACTCTATAATGGATTTGACAGGGAGTCCTTTCCCAAATCATATACTAATGTATATTTTCACCTTATCCAATATGTTTTAGATTATGGTAAAAACATGTTTTGAAGGGACCCCAAAACTCTGAACAAGAAGAAAGATATACATTTAAGCACAACCAAGTTAACACATGAACCTGATAACAAAAAAGAACCAAGACCAGGTTTTACAGGGACCTGTTACCAAAAAATAAGAACATGAAAAAATAGTTGTCAAAACACTGAACTGAAAGATAACCAAATGGATTAGCAAACTTCCAGATCCGTAACCAGCAAACCAAGAAAAAATGACCGGTTTGCTGCCCCCAAAAAACCAATCAGCAGAAAGGAACTTTGGATGAATATTTTAAATTTGGATTTTTATTTTTGCATGACCAAAGATTCATATCTAGAGGAGGGACTAAAGGCTTAGCCTTCTTTCTTCTGACTGCTGTCTAGCCATCTTCTACCTTAGCTGCCTCAGCAACCCATGCCTCAGAAGACACTGATCTGTGGACACCAAAAGGCATGAACTCCTTGTGACAGTCTAACATAGTCTGGCTCTTAGAAAGATCCTCCAAAATAGGGGAAGAGATCACCAGCTCCTCCTCAGGCTCAGCTGTATCTTTAACTTTAGCCTCCTCAGAGGCTACATTTGATTGTTTCTCCAGTGATTCCTCTTCATCTTCTGAATCAGATTGCAACCTTTCCTCATTCTCGATCTCGGAATCTGTTGTTGTCTCCAAAGGTTGTTTTTCTATGCTATATTTAGAGAAATCCTTTGGCCATGAAGAAGGTGAACGTCTGGGATTGTTTTTCCCATCACCACAACGGGCAGCAATATGTCCCGTCTGGTGACACTTCCTACACCTAAAAGGAATCCCCTCATAATCCAAGATTTGTGTCCAGGAACCCCTTGGGGAATCAATGCAAATTGCCTCAGGAAGGCCCTTTGAAACATCCAGGTCAGCCAAAAATTGTGCACAAGTCGAATGGTGGCTCTTAGTACTATCTTCTTCATATAGAAACTCCCCTATAGCATTTCCAATGGTTTTATAAATCGCCTCTTGCCATAAATGTATCAGAAGATAAGGGAGCCGCACCCATATAGGGATCTTGTTAAAGGATTCCGAGAGAGGATTAAAATCCTTGTGCCAAGGTTTGGCCATTAGGGGAAATCTGCCCTATCAAGAAACATTATTGTGGCACAAAATAGACTTCCTATCTTCAGGGCTTTGAAATATTACTATAAAAAAACCCCTGGCACAGGGCTGTATTTGACCATCTTTAATATGCAGCCAACTCTTAACAATCCAGTTCTGTAGATCTACAAAAGAGGGCCAAAAACCATGGAAACGGAAGATGGCAGCACAAGAGGAAAACCATTTTTCTTCTTGAAAGATATTTTATGCTAATTCAGGGTCTAGAGTTACCCTAATAGGTTTTAAAGCACTTACAAGTGATACATGGGTAGGTAAAAGTGTTGTATGAGGCTGAGCATCATGTATATCTGCTTTGAAGGCCACCACATCCACATAGGTTCACTCCCCTGGTCCATGCCCTGAACCAGGAACATTGGCCAGACACACAGCTGTAGTATCTTCAATCCCCGTAGTAGAAATCCCTTTACGAGTATTCTGGTTCCTCCCTCTATTATCAGGAAGAACCTCCTTCGTAGCGGTAGCCACTACCTCGCCAACTGCTTGGATCACAGCATCCAATTTCAAATGTGGCTTTGCGCACGCAGTCGCCGGAGTCAAAACCATCGTGAAGATCCAATTACAATCAATACACCTTATCCAATATGTTACTTTAGAGTCTTGGTATAATGGTGTTAGGTGGTCCATGTTTAGAATGTTAAACTACTTTAGACATGAAATTGATTTTAACCTCCCTTTTTCATCTTTAAATCCTTGAAAAACTCCATTCAAAAATTTAAAAGTGGTAATTATGCAACCCCAACACATGAGGGTGTTATTTTTCTCATCTATAAGTATTTTAAGGGCATGAGACAAATCATGCTAGATCTAACCTAGAAAAAGGAAGAGAAAACTAAAGAAGGGCCAATAGACATAAAAAATATAAGGAAAATTTGAATCAAATATCTGAGAAGCCCAAGTATGGAAACTAGTAGAAAGCTGAAAGGGGCCTATAAATAAAATTCCATCAAAGGAGATGAAACTAACTAGGTATAAGAAAGTATAAAAAAACATCTCAAAGGTGCCTCCAAACTTACCAACATCAACTTATACAATCCTAAAAGGAAGGGGGTTAAAAGACAATGGGCTCCTCTTTCTAAAAAAGGGGTAAGGAAATTTGTTATTGTGGATAGTGAGAATGAAGAGAGGGAAGGATGTAGCATAAATAAGTACAATACTACATCAAAAATTAATGATTAGATAGGGATTAATCATTATAAGGATAATAAATAAATTTATAACATATAAAAAGAGGATATGACCCAAACATAAAAGGATAAAATGAAGATTTTAACCAAATTACAACTTCCATCAAAGGAAGGGAAAACACTGATAAATTAACAGAAGATTTGGAGCTATAAAAAGTCCTCATGATGTGGTTCATGTAGGAAATCTTGAGCCTAAAAATAAAAATGAATATAATATAGTAGGAAAATGAAAGGATTTATATATCCTGGGTAGATAGAGAGGAAGATTTACCGATCCAAAAACTAAGCTTGAGGGTGGACCTTGAGAATGCTAATGAAAACCTTTAGAAAAAACTTAGTTTCATAATTAATTATAGTAAAGTAAAGGAAAAATTAATTAAGGTATAAAAAATATGGAAAAACTCAAAGCACATCTTAGAGACTTATTCGATCCCAGCCACAAAGGAAAAGGAAAAGAGATAAAGGGCCAAAGCAGTAGCAAATTTCACAACACTGACTATGCAAGTATTATTAAACAAATTGATATAAACCTTAAAAACATGAAGGAATGTTGGGAAGATATTTATGTAATCATGTATTGAGATAATCTACTAGATTTTTTGGAGTAGTTTATTAGTTGTTCTTTATTTGTCTTTGTTCTATTTCTTTTTGTTCCTCTTCTTTTAGATTGTTTCTTACTTTGGTTTTTGTTTGTGTTGATGTAATTCTAGGTTTTTGGGAACATAGCTCAAAAAATTATTCCCTTTAACCTCAATAAAAAATATTATCAATTCTATTGTATAAATTTTTAAAATTATGTAGGTACATATGACTCAGCACCAGGCCCAGTCCCTTGATGGGATGGTTCAGGTAATATGATCTTGTTCACACATATGGTAAGTATTATCTTCATGTTTTGATTCCATGTCTTATTTTAAATCTTTCATAGAATTTAACATGAATCTAATCTTATATCTACATTTTGTACAAAGTATTGATAGGCTATGTCCCCCCTTTTAGGTAAGGTAAGTATTTCTAACTTGTCATTTATTTTTTTCACATCTTACTCGAGACTACACCTTACCAACTAATGACAAGGCACCCTCCTAAGGGGGAAATATTTATGTACCCAAAATTTACATGGTGTGAAACTTATGATACAAATATGATGATGATGTAATGAATTCTTGTTATGTGTTCCATATGGATCTCTCTATCTCTATTCTTTCCCCATGCTCCTCTATTCCTCCCTTGACACCTTTTGGTCCCCATGACTTTGGACCTCCTATGAATTTCTATTTTATCTTAAACATTAACCATACGTGATGGAACTACTACCCTATGTGATGGAACTACCCTTATATATCATAAAATTGCCCTTTACTTTACACAATCATTGTGGAAGTTGTGTAATTCAAAGGGTTGTTTAACTCAAGGAGATGGTTTTGAATTAAAATAGTGGTGGTTTGAGAATTCATATCAGCATTTGTGTCACCTTAATTAGTGTTTTTGAAACCACCCCTACATAAATTTATGGTTTTATCACAATGGAAATTCCTTCCAAAATTTGTTCATGTAACTCTAATTTTTATATGTTTTGCATATCTAGATTCATGTTTCTTATTTATATCACCTTGTGTTTTCCTCAAATCAAGCCAGCTGACTCCCTCTTATATTTTTAGTCTTGTTTGGTTTTTATAAAATTAATCTCATAGTCACACTTTGTTTAAATCCTCCATGCAATCTCCCATCTCTTTCTACAAGAAGGTCAATTTTGGCCTAATTTCAAGTCCAAAATTTGTAATTGGAAGTTTTTATTGAGAAATAAAATTCATAAAAGGTGTTTTGTTTATTTTATTTTAGTTTATATTTATTTTTAAATTATTCACATACACAAGTTTAATTTATATATCTATTTCATCTCATAAGAAACAATTAAAACAAACAAAACTATTTCATTTAGTTTGCATACAAGTAGAATTAGGAAAAATTAGCATCTTGCATGATAACATAGATTTATTACCCTCTTCATTTCATGTCCTCAAACATTGAATAAAACATTAAAAATAGAGTCTTGTTTTCATTTAATTTCATCTTTGATATTATTTTCATTTTAGCACTTTTATTTTTGACAATCAGGCACTCATTTTTGAAAAACCAAGAAAAGTCAAAAAAAACAAAAACAACATCAAATCCTTGCTAATAGATGTAAGACATAAAAATCCATACAAAAAAATCCATCCCACATAATCCTTAACCATATTAATAAGCACCATACATAAATCCTTGCTTTAGCAACCTAGCAAGCACACATTATAAGCCATTGCCTGAACAAGCTCATACACTTTTCTTGGCTTATACCTAATATTATTTGGGTGACCCTCATAGAGACATCAAGTATTTCCTAATATGGTTTATTCCTTATATTTAGATCACCCAGTTCTACTATAGTCACATAGTCTAATATTATCATTGATTTGAGATGTGAGGTATTTTAATCCACTCCAATTCCACACATCATTATAGAGTATTTATCCACTTTAGAAGAGAAAGAACACATCATTCATCCATCGATCATTGTACTTACACATAATAGGATACATAAACACAATGTTAACTAGGCCTAATATATCATCCACACCTCTTTATTTTCCTTATAACTAGCCTTATCGTATATGATTCACATTCATCATATGACATTGACTGGATAGAATCAACCCAACATAGCATACCTTTTCCCACAAGTCATCCAACCTGATCTACCTCATTTATCTGATCTAGAATTGACTACAAAATTCACCTTATTTTGATATCCATGACTAATGGACCTTAGAGTTCCATTTATGTATAAATTTATGGTATTAATGGGCATTAAAATGCTATTGAGATATTTTAGTTTCATCAGGAAAACCCATTGCCACTGCCTATCCCAAATCTCATTCCACCAAATAATTAATCAAATCCCTATTCCATCCATTATGTTAGTTGCCTTAATTATGCCTCAAAGAATTGAGTACATAGATTAACATGTGATAATTTTCATGGACTCCTAATTTTCTTGACATTTAATAGGTTCTCCCATCTTTCATACTATATTTGGCCAATGCTAAGTGGGGGTGGGTTGGAGCACTCCTTGATTTGCCTTCTTTAGATTAATGCCAACACTATCAACTAATTAGGTAGTAATTTTTGGCTCATCCACCTTATCTAACACAATCCTTTTAAGGAGTAAGGATTATACCTTTTTACCCTCAATCATGATCATAATATGCTCAAGATATAACCAAGAGTAACCTATATTTACGATAGTCTTATTTATATGAAAAGAAAGCCCAGACATATTCTTCCCATAAATGGCTTGATACATAATGGGATAAATGGTTTCAATTACACTCATTATATTCTCATTGAATCTATGAATATGAAGAATATTAAACTCATCACACACCCTATTTTTAGGATATTCACTGGATGGTTGCTAGTGAAATCATGAGATCCATGTACAATTATAGTTATTGCATCCACCACATAAGACATAAAAATTACCATCTAAAGAAATCATAGGATTGGTGAGATTTAAAATCATATTGGATCTGATAATTTATCCCTAGGCTATAATTTTTCTAAAATTTATAATTATATCTAGCAATGGGACCCATACCTCATTAATGTGAGTGATGGTTGGTAGACCCAATATCCTTTTTAGTAGGGACATATTAATTTTGACCCTCAACCTAAAGGTGACAATAGGAATAACAAATATGGCCCTATAATCTAAAGATACTTGGATTACCATCCCATTCATATAATTTTATGATGATTTTATTTCTCTAAATACATTTATTCACCATTTATTGTCTATATCTCATGTTTAATAGGGTTAGTCTATAATATTTTTCAAAGGCATTCGCATTGATGTACACTATTCACATTTTCTTAATCTAAAATGAAATATCTTTTGAGTGACCTTTCCAATAAAAAATAAATCATATAATAAGTTGATGTAGGTCATTACCTCTAATTTTATCATAACATTATGGATACCAAATGCCTTAATTTCTATCAAGTTGTCAGTGTATTAATTGATTGATTTGACCTTGTCCCAAATCTCTAAATAGTTTTTAAATTCATTATTTAAAGCTAAAAAATCCAATGTCATATATATTAATTCTTTTAGACCTGCAATGGAGTATGTAGAGGGAATTGGGATGAAGAGGCCATCATTACTATTTACAAACTCTTGACTCTATGAAAAGATTGAAAAATTCTTGGTATTAATGGAGTTTTAGATTTGAAGTATGCTCTTAAGATTTAAATTAGTAATGCTCTAGATAACTCATTGGTAATGTAACTAGATTGAAAGTGGAAATTCAAAATATATTGATTTGGGTGCATTGGATACAAGAATTAAATGCACTAATTTTATTATTCATGCAAATTAAGTGTATCAATTATTTTAACTCTTTAGTATTTAATTTTAATTTCATAAAAATAAAATATATGGAATTCCAATGCCATGTGGACCTTTTCAAAAGTTCTTAGATGCTTAGTCATTATAATATGATAGATGTCTCTTTTTCACTCTTTGGAAATTGATATTGGTGTCTTTGTTATTTTATTATGTGTCTATAAAAGACACGTATCCATCTATCATTATTCAAAAAGTAGCAGAGGTGTACTTTGTTTATATTTTTCTCCTTTAGGTCATGGATTGGTGAGGTGGTGACACATGGATAACTTATGTTACTATGCTTACCTGGGATATTTCATATAATTACTTCAAATGATGTTATCATTGGATAGTTAGGCTAGTGAGATTGTGACAAGTGAAAAGATCCCAGTACTTTACTAAGGAGTTGAGATTCATACAATTTTTATGGTGATGTTAGATCACTGAGCTAGTAAGATGATGATAAATGGTAAAATCTCATTTCTCTATTGAGGAGTTAAGCTCTATATACTATGTATGGGTTTTCAAGTCACCAAGATTATAGGATGATGGCAAGTGGTAATATCACACTTCTCCACTAAGGAATTGAGATTTGTATGTTGTGCATGGGTTATTGGTCACAAAGCTAGTGGGATGATGACAAGTGGCAAGATCTCAATTTTATGATAAGGAGTTTAGATTTGTATGGTTTTCATGGGACATTAGGTTAATAACTTATAAATATGAAGATAAGTGCAAAGATCTCATTGCTCTATTGAGGAATTGAGCTTCATAAACTATGCATAGGCCATCGAGTCTCTGGGATAGAGATATGATGACAAGTGGAAAGATTTTACTACTCTTCTTTCTTGAGGTCTTCCATACATATATTTATAATGATTTCACCTTAGGGTTATCAAGATGGTGAGATGTTCCTTTTATCTTGATGCTTGGATGAATGGAATGTTTTCACGTGTCAAGGATGGGATCCAGTATTATTTGGGAAATTCTTAAGTGTAAATAATTCTATTCAAGACACAAAAGGATAATCATCCACTAGACACAATAGCCTTTTAACTCTGTTAGTGTTATAAAATCATAAGTAATAACATACACATAATCATTTAAAGGAATTCAAAGGTGAATAGTAAATCATGTAACATAGTTTAGGCATAGCTTTGATATTTTAGTCATGAGAGCACCCTAAAAACAATGCATAAAACTTATGGATTGCATTTAAGATAAAAACTCAAACCCAAAATAACCAAACAAATTTATCCAACATTAGATAAACTTTTTTGCATTTAATCTTCCTCATAATTTTGTATCATAGAATTTCATCTTAAAAGTCTATAAGACCATGTTCTATCAATATTAGGTACCTATTTAAAAATTTTAAAATGGGTTATGTGTGATAGGGAATAACAATTCTAAAAATGTAAATAAGAGTGTCTATAAACTCAGCTAATATTGATATATGGATTTTAATAAATGTGTAATGCTTGGTTCATTATTATACTACATGATGAACATTTTTTTAGCTCATAGACTAGTTTTCTTATTGAATACCAAATGGGTTGTTTTACCAATGGGATAATGTCAATTTAGTACCTCATTCTTGGGAAACATTTAGTTTTCAAGTTGTAAATGTTTTGTTTTAATAAATATTAATAAAAATTTTATAAGAAAAAAAAATTATGTATCTTTTAGTTAGCCCAATGGGGTGTAACATTGTGGCATAACAGCTTAAGGTTTATCTCTTAGACCTAATGATTTTACTAACATAAATTTTATTATCCTAAGTGAGGTAGATCAATTGGTAAGGTTCATTTTAATTTCAACCCTTAGGATGATCCTATTCATCTAACAACAGAACAAGCTGCAAAACTTGATCAAATTCTCATTCTTATGAATGAGACTCGAGACCATATAACAAATCTTTAATGAGAGGTTCATGGGTTGGAAGAGAAAAATGAGTAAGATTTACCTAAATAAAAAATACAAAATAGTAAGTTCCTTAGGAGAAAAGGCACAAGGAAGTTCACTAGGATGGTAGAGCTCAAGTAAATGCAAAACTATCACATGACATAAATAAGGCAACCCCATCCAAATTTGATGGCATGGTTTTGGGTGATGGATCTAAATCTTAGATCACATATGGATAAATACTTTGAGATTCAAGATTACTTTGAGGTCAATAAGGTTATGTGCAAAGCTTACCAATTAGTTGGTGAAATAATAACTTAGTGGGATACAAAAGTTGGTGATAAATTTAGATTCTACTACCACCACATGCGAGTAATTTGTGACTATTTTTAGAGTATGGTGGTTACCTTAGATTTATTATCAATTAAAATTTTATATATTTTTAGAAATTGAAGGATACTTCTTAGTAAATGAGTACTAGGATTAGTTTATAAAGATCTTAAAATATGTTTTATATTACTATAAAGATGAACATTTTCATATCAAAAAAAATATTATGGGTTTGAATCCCCAAATTTGATGTTAGGTGGATGTGCATGGACCATCCACTATGGATTAGGTGTTTAAAAAGGATTTAAATTAGGAATAGAAGCTGAAATAACTTGTAGAGGTTAGATAAAAGTATAATAAAAGTTTAGAAATTCCAAGACACCTTTCAAGAAGAAGATATTGAAATAGAATGGAAATTCCAATAATTATTTCAATATTCAAAACACAAAGTTTGGTAATACTTCTAGTAAAATTAGACAAAGAGGGAATTTTAGAGAAGTATTTAAGGTTACAAATCAGACTAAGAGGAAGGGACCTCTAGGAGGATGCTTTACTTGTGGAGGAGATCATTATGCCAAATATTGTCCTTAACAAAAGACATATGGCAAGAACAAGAATGCAACCTCTTCTTCATACTAGGTAAACATCTAACAACATATCCATATAGTGGTGGATAATCAAAATGATGAATTTAATGCCTCTCCCATAAAAGCATCAAGTAATCTTTTTGGTCATCCAATTACTATTTTGATTGATATTAGAGATACTCAATGCATTATCTCTCCTAAAATGTTAATTAAATTATCTAAGAAATCTAGTTATATAATAAATGCATGTTCATTACATTATGGGAATGATTTTAGAGTCAACATCAATAGATGTATCATAGAGGTTGAAATCCTATTGATATAATTCACCATAGTTGTGGATATTTATGGAACACCACTAGGGTCATATGATGTGATCCTAGGAGTGAATTGGCTTTATAGGCATAAATCCAAAGTTGATTTCTTCCTTAAATATGTTGAATATCTAGGTAATTTGGGAAACCAAACCCAAATCCAAGGAAGTTAGAGGAAGTTGAAGCTCAAGAAAATTTATACCATTCATTAAAAATAGATAAATTTAAGGGATGTCAAGCATTACTTTTCAAAATGGATGAAGTTATTGAATCCAAGGAACCCAAATTAGAATATTATCCATTTATTTAAGAGTTTTGGTATGTTTTTATGGAAAATTCCTCAGGGTTACCTCTAAAAAGGGAATTTTATTTCACTATTGATATCATTCCAATGTCATAACCAAAATCTAAGGCATGCTATAGGATGAAAACAATACAACTAATTGAGTTGGTGGCACAACTTTAGGAGATGTTGGTTAAGGGTTTTATTTGGCCAAGTGTTTCAACATGGGGTGCACCTATAGTTTTCATCAAGAATGAGGATGGAACCCTTCACTTGCATATTTAATATTTCATGATTAATAAAGAAATAATCAATAATATGTATCCATTATCTTATATTGATGCTTTTTTCAATAAAATGCATGATATTATAGCATTTTATAAGCTTGATATTTATGCAAGATACTATAAGTTGAGGATTTAGTGTGAGGATATTCTAAAAAAAACTTTTAGAGCTTGCTATGGGAACTAGAGTTCATAGTATTACCTTTCGGGTTAATGAATGCACCAATAACATTCATGAATCTAATGAATAATGTGTTTAGGGATTATCTCAAACAACTTGTTTTAGTCTTTTTGGATGACATACTCATCTATTTCAAGAATGAGGAAGAGTATGTTGAGCACTTGTGGTTATTTTTAAAAAGGTTGTAGAAACACAAGATTTATAAGAAGTTATCCAATTGTGATTTATTTTAGAAGAGTGTAAAATACTTGGGACATATCATCTTCATATAGATAATTTTAGTGGATCTAAATAAGATTAAGCTCAGCATGGATTGGATAACACCTAAAATGAACATGCGGTGCTTAGTTTTATGGGATTAATAGGGTACTATAAGAATTTTATACCAAAATTTTTCAAGATAGCTAACCTATTCACCTCTCTTTAGTGAAAGAAGAAACATTTTTTCTGATTAGATAAGTGTGAAGAAACCTTTCGAGTTATAAAATAAAGGTTAAGTTTTACACCAATATCATAGATCCTAGATTTAAATGGACATTTCTTAGTGATAATAGATGATTCAGGTGATGTTTTAAGATGAATGATCATATAATATGGTTTAGTTGTAGCCTATGAATTTAGGAAATTGAATCCTTATAAGGAAAATTATCCTCCTCATGGTCTATAATTAGTGGTTATAGTTCATGCCTTGTAATTTTGGAGGCATTATTTTTTGGATAAATCTTTTAGGATTTATATTAATCGCTTAGTTCTTAAGTATATTTTCACCCAATGTAACCTCAATTCTCATTAAAGGTGGTGGTTAGAGTTCCTATCAGATTATGATTTTGATATTAACTAAATTAAGGGAAAGGAAAATAGACTAGCAGATGCCCTTAGTCATAAAAGATATATTACATCTTTGGCTACAATTAAGAGAACCTTCTGAGACCAAGTATTAAAAATATCACTTGGTGATGATTTCTACAAGTAAATTAAAAAATATTTGGTTGAAAACTCATAAGATCATCGATATCAAGGTTTTCATTTTAAGAATGATGGGATTTTAAGGTACAGTGGTAGGATATATGTACTCAATAAGAAGAATTTGAGGAATATCATGTTAAAATAATTGAATAATGCTCCATATTAAAGGAATATTATAGTAATTAAGTTGGTAGCATAGTTAAAACCCTTGTATTTTTAGAAAGGAATTAAGAAATATGTAGTTGATTTCATATCTACATGATTAGAGTGTTAGTGAGTCAAGGTAGAACACTTGCTTTCAACTAGGTTGTTATAACCACATTCAATACCTGAATGGAAATAAAAAGTAATTTGTATGTATTTTGTTCAATGATTTACTATGTTTAGGAATCACCATGATATGATCTTGGTGGTTGTGCATAAATTGACCAAGGTAGCTTATTTTATTCTTGGTAATATAATTGATGTTGTACATATGCTTGATAATATGTTTATGAAAGAAATTTATATATTTTATGGATTTCTTAAAAATATTATTTTATATAGGGACCCTAACATGACTTCTATATTTTGATAGACTTTAAATTTAACATTGGGAAATCAATTCAATTTTAGTATAGCTTAAAATATAGAAACAATTAGGAAAGTAGAAAGGATATATCAAATCTTGGAGGATTTGTTGAGAATGTATAACATGGACTAGAAATACAAGAGGTAATAATAACTACCTTTGGTTCAATTTTCTTACAACAACTCATACCGATCAACTATAAAAATGGCTCCTTTTGAGGCATTATGTGGTAGGATATGTAGAACACCAACTAATTGGGACAAGATACAAGATGTAGTCATTTTTTGACCCAAAATTCTTGTTGAAATGGAAGATCAAAGGATATTAATAAGGTAGATATTGTTTGAAGCCTATGATAGAAAAAAAAGATACGTTGATCTGAAAGGAAGATCAAGGTAGTTTTCAATTGGGGATAATGTTTTTATGTGGATAAAACCCCAAAAGAGTGTAATAAATTTTGGTAAATCAAAAAAACTATCACCTATATATGTGGGGAATTTTGAGGTCTTAGATTCAATCAATCATGTAGCATATTAGCTTGCATTGACACTAACTTAACCATAAATGCATAATGTTTTCCATGTTTCATTTCTTAGAAGGTATATTATTGATCCTACACATGTTTAGATTGGAATGTATTACAAGTTTAGGATCTAGAGGTGATCATAGTAGAACCAATTAGAATAATTTGATACTCATAAGTTTAACTTATCTAATAGAGTAGTATAATAGTGCAAGGTCCAGTGGGACTAATATTATGAGGATAGTTTGACATGGGAGGACCATGAGGAATTTTTGAAGATATTTCCTAATTTTTTTACTTAATATTTCGTTGAACATAATTTTATTCCTAAAATATTATTTTACTATGTTGAACTTTGTTATATTTCAAAATTTATGTTTGAAATAAGTGTCATCAGTATGATGACCAATTTTAGGTAGGAAGGATGTCACATTCAATTTTACCCTATGGATATTTAAGCCATTATTCAATGGATTATATATGGATTATTGGTAGATATGATGTTTATTTTTGAGATATATTTGTATATACTATAATATTGACATATATATTACTTTTGATATCTGATGCATATGTTATATTATTCTTATGATCATGATTTTTTTTAGATTTATTACATTCAAAAGTAGTTATGTTTATATGTTAAGTTTTATCATGATACAGGCTAACTATGAGTTTGTTTGATGAGTTGGATGTAGGATATTTTTTACTTTATTTACAATTCAAAGGGAGAGTATCATTAGAGAGGGGAGAAAAAATATCTACATTGGGGATAAATAGAAAAATTTGAAATATACCCATACACACATCAATATCATCTATTATAATAAATGATGCTTGAAATGATTTTTTTATACCTTATTTGCATTAAATTATTTATCAATCATAATTATCATATAGGTGATAATTATTGTTATGAGATGATACCCATCATTGTATTATACTTGGTAAGATCAAAAACATGTCAATCTGGTTTAGTTATTTATACACTCTATTTTTGGATCATGTGTGTGTGTGCGCACGCGCGTACGTGCATGCATGCACATGTACATGTGTGTGTGTGTGCACACATACACATAAAATTTGAGTTATATACTTTGAATAACTAGAGGTCAAAAGGAAATTCTCTTAATTGACTTGGTTGCCTATATTTATTTAAATATTTTTTAAAAATGTATGAAGGGAAAAATATTAGGATTTTAAGGTAAAAATACCCACCCCAAATAAATTTATTCTAATTATTGTTTCAAATATTTTAAACATAATAAGATTTTGCATGTTTTAGTGGGTAAAAGTATGGATTTGGTTTGGAACCTTTGTGACCCTATCATCATGGGGATCTATTTTGTAAATAACAAAAATTAAATGTGAAGGGATTAGGTTTTGGGGTTGACCTTATCTTGAATGTGGATAATGTATTGACCACCAAGCTCACATGTAGGAAAAGAAACCACGAGTGGAAGTTGAGTAGTGGAGTGAAGCATTTATGTAAAAATGTGGATGAATATCAGTTGGTGAAATAATATAAGTCTATTGGAGGTCATGTGAAGAATGAAAAGTTTAGGATGATGAAAAGAATAAACCTTTTAATCATCACCATCGATTAGGAAAGGAAGAAAATAAACTGGGAAGCTCAGATTTTGTAAAAATGGGAAGGCAACTACAAGCATGTTTTAGTACCAAGTTGTTCATTTTTTTAGCTTTGTATTAAAATGAGTTTTTTCATTTTGGAATAGGTATTTATGTTCTATCATTTGAATATAATTTTATTTAAACTCTTGTTCAAAAACCCTAGCCTATGAAGTTTATAAACTTGAAGATGAGTTTTTAAATCCCATTCTCAGGCCTTTAAGGTTGATGGTGCCAAGCTAAGTATTGAGAAAATGGGACTATGCATTTTCTTTAAGATTATTATATGGTTTAATTTTAGTAACCTAATCAGATTTAATGACCTCCATTTTCAATTTCTTCAGCCTATACTACAAAAAGAGTGTTATTTTGCCAGTTTTTATCTTCTTTAATTAAATATAGATACCAATGAGTGTATAATATGTGAACTTCCATTTTTTTGTTCGTTATTATATGTTTTAATTTAATTTTAATCTTTTCATTTCTATATGTATGTATATTTATCTTATATAAATACTTGTATGCATGTAGAAGAAATCTAAACTAAACACTCTTGTGTTAAATTTGGTGTAATAATATGAAACCAAGCTTAGGGTTATGTAGATTTCATTATATTATAAAATAAGAGTAATTATATTATCTTCATATAAATCTAATTTTTATATTATGACTCAAACTCAAAATAAGATGATAGATAATAAATAATTGGGAATCCTTTTAGTGGTTTGGTTATGTGATCAAATATATAACCTAGGATATGTCCATGTATAAAGGGGATCATGTTATCCAAATGGAAAATAAGGACTAATTATTATTAATTTTTGGAAAATTAACACAATCCTACATTATATATCAATTAACCCTTTATTTTATTTTAAATTTATGTCAGTATCAAAGCAAGCAAATTAGTTGGTGATTGTTTAGCTAATTAAATCCAAAGGTTAAATTAATTATTTCCAATTAATTATAGGTACGATTAAATAAATCCAATGGATGTATATATAGGATAATATGTAGGACAAGAATCTATTTTCAATAATGAGACTTAGGAAAAGTAATTCAAAGGTGTTAAAAAATCTATATAGTCATAAATATTTATAAGGAAAAGACTAAAAATTATTTGAACTCATTTGTGTTCTTATAATTTAGACATGTCTTCTTAAAGTGTTCAAGCTAGTCTATTAACAAAGCTTACCCATAAAATGACCATTAGTGAATGGAAATATAGAGCAGGTTAGGCTAATATGGCCATTTAGATTTACCCCATCTCAAGTTGAAGGAATGATATGGATGTATTGACTGACCATTAGAGTATAAATAAGGGAGAATATTTTGATTTAAATATATACTTAATGTATTTATTTTTTAATTAAATTACATAGTTATATAGATTTTGTGAAGGCTTATACAAGTGGAAATACAAGGGAAAATTTTGAGGAATAATGTACAAAATTAAACTATGATGTTTTCTCAATGCAATTTAAAATGTAAGAATACATTTTGTTATGATATAGTTTTATTAATTACCTACATATGGAAATGGTGGTAGGATAAGTTGAAAATATATAATAACTTGATATTAACATACATATTATAGAATTAAATGCTTGTTTTTATCTATCTTTTATAGACTTGAATTTTGTTGGATTTTATTGAATTATGGTTGTTAGATCATTGACTTATAATTATTAAATCATTTATTTTCTGCATAATATTATATTAGTCTACCCTTAAATTCAGATTGCATGGGATATAATATTGGATATATATTAAAATTATATGTTTGGATAAAAGCATAGAATACTTGATTCTATTTCTATCTTAATAAACATATCTATTAAGGAGTTAAATTAGATTCTTGACTATGGTTGCTTATATCTTTCACTGTTACATGATATTTTATTACTCTAATTTTGAATCTTTATTTATAATATGTGTTTGGATAACATGAGGTACATATATGAGTATGTCAATATATAATTCATAAATGTACCCCATGATATCATTATGTTATGATTAAGTATCAAAGAGTAATATGGGATTGAAAATGACTTAGATTATTAAATTTGAATTTTATAATTAAAATTTTCACCAAAGTAATGTTATAGATGAGACATTGTAATTTCACTATACTTATAATTTACATGTATTTCTATTATCATTTAGATAGGGGAATGGATTCCATGTTATATTTTATTGTTTCATATAATAATGTTAATACACACACGAGTTTTGGTTGTTTTTCAATATTCACATTGCTCTTATCTACCCCTTTGTGAAGGGTAGAGCCACTCCCAAGAGGGAGGTGTGTGGGAGGGTGGTGTGTGGGAGACCATTAGTCCATGGTTGGATGTGAATCACTCAGATGAATATCTCCCTCTATTAGTTGATTATACCAAATGGAATTACACTTAGGGTATGTGATGGATCATGGAAATACTTTATGTAGTTTATTCTATGCTTTTGTACTTATTGATATGTATATTTGAGATTGTGTATTATTGTAATTTATTTTTTATGTATATTCAACATAAAAACAACTATGTATTTTTTTAATATTACAAAAATTTAATAAAAATGGATGTAAACTCAACTAATGCTAATTTGTATATTTTAACAATTATGTAGTACTTATTTAATTATTTTAGTACATGATGGATAGGTTTTTAGCTCATAAACTAATTTACTACTTGAGTAATAAATGGGTTATTTTTTCAATGGGATGTTGTGATTGTAACATCTAATTCTTGGTAGACATTTATTTTTCAAGTTATAAATGGTTTTCTATAATTAATCTTAACATAAATGTTATAATAAAAAATGAGCATGTTTTATTTAGTCCAGTGGGGTGCAACATGTACCATTGACTTAGTAAGGTTTTTCTTAATAGTCAATGGTCACCACCTCAAGCTATAAAATAAACCCAACATTAAGGAAGATTTTATTCAAACCCTAATGTCAAGGGTTGATTTGGATGTTAGTGAGGTTATGGTATAACCTCTATTAGATTTTTCATGGTGTCACCATCATATATGAAGTAAAAAAGTCATGAGTGGAAAACTATATTTCTACCTTCTCAAGAGTTAAAAAAAAACATATTAATAAAATAATCTATGTATAACTTAAATTTGTTCTTTTTATTTACTTATTTCAGGAACATTTTCCAATAGTTATACCATTTAATGCTTTTGAATATTTTTTGTAAATTCTAATAGTTATCCTAATATTATTATGGGTTCCTACTTGAGACACTTTTGGAAACATCAACATCATTTTTGATGATTTGGATGTCTATTTGTATATGTTTAGGATCCTTAATATTTTTTTTTTTAATGTTGTATATTATGTTATACATTTCCAAAAAATTATATCATCCATTTGAAGGATATACAAACATGTTTTCATGTGTATTCACATATAAAATATGTGTTATTATATATAACATCTATAAATGTTACAAATTTTGAGCTTGAAACCACTACTTTCTATTTTATATTAGTTCTTATTTCCACAAAGTGTTTAATTTACATCTAATTTTTCACATTGTAAATCAAAAACCTCAAACATTTTTTTTCCATGGCCATCATGAGTTTTTTGCACTAAATTTGGATGTTCACCTCTTTGTCATTAGATAAAATATCCAAAAATAAATTCAATAATGGTGTTGGTGGAATTATTAAGTAGTTATTGATGTTACAGAAAATGATTTCATCACAACCTTTATTCATCTCTCCACTATCCTACATGATTTTACATCATTTAAAATTTTTGATTGAGAGACTTAATGCTTCCAATTAAATAAATGTGCTACTAAGGTTTCTTACATCATTTATTATATTGTTAAAACAATGCAATGATCAGGTAACTATATTATCTAATTAGGACAATTATGTTTTTATATTTACAAAAAGTATGTAAATCTATAATATTTATATGCTACCCCTAAGATAATGATATAGGTCCTAAAAAATTCATAAGTATCACTCATGGAAAACATCATATTCACTTAATTATCCATGTCATATCCATATGATGTCTTGTCATCTTATTTTTTTCACATCCATCCAAATTTCATTGTGATGTCAACATCTATATGATCAACCAATTTGTGTATTTACTACCATGTCAAAATATAAGTGTTATGTGCATCCTATTTTCTAGCCATTCCCTCAAAATAAAACTATTCAATTTATTTGGGGAAGTTTTCAAACTATATCATGGGAACAAGGTCATTTATTGGATTTATATCCTTTACATTTATATGTCCTTTTTCATTAAGTTAAGGAGCGTGACTGAGTTAATTTTACATGTAAAAACACCACAAAGTGGTAAACCAATCGTTGCCTTGGATATTATGATTGGGATAGACTCATTTCATGACTAAATATCACTCTATTAGATTATAACAAGACTATTAGTGAATTTTTAAAACCATAACCATCACCATGTCATAAGCATTTGGAAAAATTCACTCTACCACTTTACAAAAACCATTTTGATTTATATTAATTTATGTCAAAACCTCCTATTTTTTAGTTTTTTATAATTATAAGAAGGAGAATTATTTGTATTCAAAATAGGAGATTAAATGGTAAGTATAGATTCATTAAAACATATATTCCTATTTCAAAATCTAGATAATATTTACTTATCTATAAATTTAAGGTGGATGGTATTCTTTAATAAATTCATAGGGCATAATGAGGAAGTTGCATGATATTTTGAATAGATGTTGAAAATTAATACTTCCATGGTTAAGGGTCTATAATTTTATTTTTTCATAGAGGATGTTTTAGTATAGATAATCAAACTCCCTACAAGAAAAAAACATATTACACCAAAACATATTGATGCAAATGATACAAATATTTGTTGTGAGGTAATAGAGGTTATTACATCTGACACTACAGGGACACAAAGTATTTCACTACCCCCACTATGGAGAGATATTTATACCTTTATCATGAACCCTATCACCTATGAAGGTGGTAAATATTTACAATACAATTTATATTTTAAATGTATATTCCATTTGAGGCATAATTTACACATAAACTTGATGAAAATGAGATGTGATGAAAGAAATAGAGGAATCAATAGCACCCAATTAGCATGAAAGGTAGGAAAAATCATGGGAAAAAGATAAGGCATTATTTTATAAGCTAGCAATAAGTTTGGGCTCGAAGGATTTGAGGTGATAGATAAGAGAGGATGGTGATTTTTTTAGTGAATAGGTTGGTTATGGTGATGTAGAAGATGAGGATGGAATAGAGGTCAAGTTGATCTTGATGAAGTGATGAGATTAAACCAAGCATAGTAGGGCAAAGGGTAGGCATAATAGTTAGGCCTTTTTTATAATTATGAGCCCTAATTTGGATAAGGTTTTATAATCTTCCCTTAGCTTTGAGAGATCTTGGTCTTTTTAACCAAATCATGAATAAACAAGGAGTCTTTATTAAAATTCATAACTCCATTGAATCTCATTAAAATTTTGTCAGAGTCTATTTATTGGTGGATTTATCTAAACCATTGTTTCATCTATTAAAATTTCTTCCCATGAAGTTTAGTCTCATTTTTTTAACTTTGAAGGGCTTCTGTTTAGATGCTTCAAATTTAATAAACTAGAGAATAAGATGGATCACTACCCAGAGAAGATTTTTAAAGGTACCCAAGATTTGATTATTCATAAATGGGTGAGAAATATTGGTTGCCCAAATTAGGATATGGTTTATAGTATGTATAGGACAACCAATTCAAAATTAGTTATGGAGGCACCTTTGGTAGCTTCTTTAGGGTTTTAGATTTCTTCACATGTTGATAAACTTTCAAAGGATGTAGAGGATCAAGCTATTTTTTATTTAGTACAACCTCCTTCTAACAAGTAGGAGAAGGCAAAAAATGTTTTGAACCTTGGGAAAGTAGCTCTGGAAAAATATTCTCCAATTAAGGAAATATATGAAAGAGAGGAAAACTTAGAAGAGGAAAAAGATTGTTGGGATGATGAAGAAGAAGATCTAGAAATCAAGGATATTTTTACTATTGATTAGTCAAAAAACTCTTTAAATACCCCTAACTTTGTTTAGAAAGGGAGAAGAGGTAGGAAGATAGAAGCAAAAAGTTTGTAGCTAGATGCAAAAAATTCTATTAATGGTGGCACCTAATGGACCATGGATTCATTATTGTCTAGTAGAGGTATATAAATGGAACCAGTAATTGGTTGGAATTAGGATATATAGAGAGGTGGTTTTCCTATTTCCTATTGATTTTTTTTCTTTAGCTCATAGTTTAGTTTCATATATGCTCTGAGTTCCCTTAGGTTTGGTTTAAGGTTTTAATTTTAAACTATTATCAATAGTTTTCCCTGGTTTGTCTCTGATTAAAATATTTTTAAGGTTAAAGGTACTACTTTTATTTTGGTCTTATTTATTTAGTTAGGAAACTAGACCTTCTGATGTGTCCCAAAACTAATTGAGTCTCTCATCAAAAGCTATGTATTGATAAAAAAAAATTACAAATCAACTCTTGAAATTGTTTACTTAACTTGTAAAGGATAATGGAATTAGAATTAGAAAAGAGATTAACATCACCATCTCATAACTTCTTTATATACTTTATAGTTAATAAAATTTTAATTATAAAATGTCTAAAAAATATTAGGATTATTTTGTTTCATTGCAACACACACCCCAACAAATTTATCCTCTAAAGACTAGCCATGAGAGATAAAAGAGAGTTATTCATTCATATTATAGACCTAAAAAGAAATAATACATCTCAATCACCTTCCAATGTTATTCAAATATATTATAATAGATTTTGGGTTAAGATACTCAATATAGCATCCATATAGACATGAAATCCTAAAGGGGTTATTGATATAGTTTAAATTATAAAGTGATAATGAGGTGATTTTTAAGTCTAAATATTTTTTTAGTATTGATGAGGAAATTGAGGATGTATAAGAATAAATCATGGAAGGGTATTATTTTGAAGATCATGAATAAGAATTTGAGGATGGAGAGGAGGAACTAATAGAGGAATATGATTCTAATTCTAGTGAAGCAAAAGTCAAAATAGGATAAGTATATATGGAAGAGCCTAGTTTTATTATAATATAATTTAGAATAGAAGGATATGGATAAAATAAAAAGGGATATCTAATACCTTAATATAATACTAGTGAGGAAAGGAATGCATATTTTTTGGAAGAAATATACAAAAATTACCACTCTTAGTTCCCATGATTTTCATGATGTTGAGAAGGTAAAGAGTGTAGAGTTTACAGTTTCATACAATTATATTAAATCCCTTATGGAAATATTTTTCAAACTTAAAATAAAAATATATTGGGTTAGACACCTCGGCCTAAATTTAAAAAGATAAAACATTGAATGAAACTAGAGATGAAATAAAAGAAAGTCCTATAGTCATTGATTCACCTGCATCCATAGTCATAAATACAACTACATTTTTTATCATATAAAATCCACCACATAAAATGTATAAAATTTATAATAAACTTCCAATAATTGTTTATGATGATGACACCATTTCTTCCTTTGTCAATGGTACATATCAACCCATGTTCTAGATTTTCCTATTACTTTGAGCATTCATATTGCTCTTGTGGTAATTTTTACAAATTGTATTCATATATCAAAGCATAAAATTATTATAAAAAATATAAGGAATGCATGATGTGTAATATATGATAAGAGGTAAGATAATATCATCCAAATTATGGAGAAAAAGATAATTTTTCAAGGAATTTAATTGAAAAATATATGGAAATTGAGAATAAATATGTCGACCTTTATTATTCTAAATTAGATGTTAGAAACGTCTATTCCTTTTCCATGGAATTTTTGCATTTAATTCCACCATAAAAAGGTTATGAATTATACTTTATGTAAAAATTTATATAATTTTATCTTAGTAGGTTGGCTTCAATATGAATTATAATAATAATCACTCTTCCTAAATTCTATGAATATTCTTTTTCAATTTTAGTATAAATCAGGAATTTAGTTGGTGAATTTTATTGAAATCATTATGTTGTCACATTTTACCATATATGAACATAAATATAATGGTTTGAGATTTTATGACAAGGGTTTCCTCATAGTATATGAGGAATGAAGCACAAAGACAAAAAAATAGTTGTATACCAAATGAAGAATGACTAACCACTACTAATCATAATGGATTTTAAAATACCTAGCAAAGTCATTAATGAATTTAAGGATATGGTAAACTATGAAATAATAGATTCAACCATCAAAAAACATCATAATGAATTATTCACCCAATATGTAGCTATTTCAAAATCAATATGCATATAAGCCTTTAATTCTTGTAGGGATAAAAGAGTATAACTTATTTCTCGTTTAAAGAAATAGGAGCCATAATATGTGTATAAATTTAGAGTTAAAATTAGTAGAGATAAATTATATTCCAATAGCCTAAAAATATATAATATTCATTAGGTTGGAATAAGATAGAGGATGCAATTGTTTTTATTTTCCTATCCCTGACTAGACAAGCATAATTCAAATTAATATGAAGGTTGAGGATAAAATATGGCATAATATTTTGAGAGGCATGGGTTACCTTGGTAAAATGGAAGATGGAAACACTTACTTATATGGCCTTGGGAGTTTTTATGTCTATTTTATGTCCCATTATGTTGAACAAAACTAGTGTCATTTGCATAGGGATTCACAAATACTTATGTAAGGAGGTAAAGATGAAATATATAAATGGCCATCATCCTAGTAATTAGTTTCTTATGATAAACCATTATCATTATCCTTTATATTGATTTTGCATATGTTATTATAATCATATTACATATTATATAAGTAATGTATATGTCTATTGTTATGGTTTAAAAAAATTTCTCTCTAGATAATTAAGTATGATTTAATGGTTTAATTATTATTTTAAATATTAATGATGAAGGAATAATGTATATCGTTAAAGTTCATAACCTCAATTTTAATATGTTTCAAACCCAATAATATTTAGTTCATAGTTAGAATTTAGATATACTTTAATTCACCAAGATATACCTACTAACCCATAGACATGACCATAGTTATTTACTCACTACTTAAAGTAAGTTAAGAAGTTACTACATGTTATAACCTATACCACACTAAATGAGACATAATAGTTCATTTATAGCTATAAACAAATCATAGAAGACCATTTTCTAAGTAGAGTTTGTCTTATTAATTTCATTGGACCATGATTTTTTATTCAAACATTTCACATGGATGTAAACATATTTATCCCCCAATAGCTCCATTTTAAAAATATTTTCTAGTATTATAAGTCTTTTCATGGATTTATTTTTGTAATTTTTAGATCTTATATATCTATTGAAATTATTGATTTATGTATTTAAGAGTAAATTTATATAATTTAGAGGAGATCATACCATAATTCATATTCAATAGTTAAATTTTGATTTTAATCAGTCAAAAATAGAGTTTTAATTAAACATGTAGTAATTCATATACAGATCAATTATATCCTTAATATAAAGTGATGTGAATTAATTTTATATTAGTGAGTAGAGGGATTTTATCTCTAATCCAACTGAGGTAGGACCTAATCATGAGGATTTTTAAATAATATTACTATCCATTAATTATTATCTTTGTGTGCAAGCATTTAATTTTAATTAATTGTTATATGAATGTTTGATTTTTCCTAGTTCACATATTTGAATTCTTTTTTAACATAGTAATTAATTAACTTTGTGTATGCATATTTCTTAGGCTTCACTAGGAATTTTCATGTATTTGTAAAACACAATGGTATTATATAAACATCACTTCTAAATCTATTGAAAAGGAAATATTCCAATTGTAATAAGTAAATAACCAAGGTGTTTGATAAGATTAAAAGGTACATGTGCATAATAAGCACCCAAATATGACATGGTATATAATTCACATTCACTGATGAAAATATATCTCCACAACGTAAGATGTATGGTAGTCTCTATGCTCTAATCCTTATTTCCATATCCTAAACTTATTCATTTAATTATTTTTGACATCCATTTCCTAGAAAGTTAACGTATTTTATTCTTCTAGTCTAATCCTTGACCCATGATTATGTATTTATTGAAACCATTAATGAATTATATAAATAACCCCCATCTTTCTATTTAGTTTCTCATAATACCCATATATCTTGCTAATTTATAATATTTTGGCCTATGTTATGATACTAATAGAAAAAAATATAAATGATGTATTTTTGTGTTGTTTTTGTTTGAAATTTATTATCTTAAGATATATTATTATAATTTAATATATTATTTGTTTTTGTAATTATTAATAGTTAAGTAAGAATGGAGATTACTCATGTTCATAACATTTCTTATAGAATATTTCAAACCTATAGCTACTATGGATAATATGCATATATCTACATTCTAGATATACTTTTCTTTACTAAGAGTTCCCTACTAAACCATATCCATTGTATTTTTAAATCCATATCCTTGATATATCCATCCACTAAATAGATAGAGGTTTTTAAGAAACAATTGCATGTTATAAATTAGACCACATCAAATTAAACATAATAGTTCATTGATATCTATAAATGAAGGATAGAATATTTTTTGTGAACTAGAGGTTTTATACACATAATATTTTAAAAACTTTATCATTTATTAATGCTTTCTCTCTTATAGTAAACTATTTAGTTTTAATATCTCTGAGCTCACACCACAAATGGTGCATCAGGAAAGGATTGGGTAGACCTTTGGTGATTCACAATATTATTTATCCCTATTCCATTACTTAAAACCATTAAAAGTCACTTTTATCCAATTCCATAAGTAATTAAATCCCATTTATCTAATTATCTAGGAAATTACTCTTTGAAAATAACCCCTTACTAAGAAAACAACCTTTTTCTTCATTTTCCTACTAATTCAACTAGGTCAATATTGTTATGGATTCAACATATGATACAAAACTAATTTCGATCGAATGACCTAATTAGAGACCTAAAAAATACTTATCCAAACTAACAAAACAAAGTTGGTTGATTATGTCAACTAAAATTATCAGATTGTTTAGGGTTAATAATTGGCTATAAATACCACTTTCACTTCAATCCAATGAGAGGAACATTAATTTTCACATTTTTACAACTCATAATTATACAAATCATACACCTTATGAGTGATTGTTTATGCCTCTAACTTGAAAGGAAAGAATCTTACCTTATGGGAAAGTATTGGATGTAAAGTAGGAATATTTTATACTAGATCTAATTTTTGTAGTGTGATCCTTATAAATCCACTAAAACATATTACAAAGTATCATTAGCCAAGGGAGAGATTGAGGCATGAAAGGTTTGTTCAAAGTTAACTTTTCCTAACATTTACCCTTTTATTTGATAGTTATATATTGTATAAAGTAAGAGACTAATTTTATTACTCTCTTATTTTACCTCTACATTGATTTGAGAAAAGATTTCTTTACTTTTTATGTGTTATTTTTTGTTAGATATCCTCCTTTATGCTACAAGATTTAGTGGACACCAAATTAGATTTATTTTATGTATTTTAGGCCTAGCTATGGTTTTTACATAGTTTCATTTTCCTTGAGGCTTTTGAACCCTCTCCTTTGGTATTGTCTAGTGAGATATCCCTTGGTTAGGTTTAGTAGATCCAAATTGTCCATGTCAAAATATAAATAACTATGCAATGATTTATTGGTAATATTACCTTCTATGATCTTAGAAATCATTAAGTAGGATAAGTTATAAATCCTTTCTAATTAATTCATACATTATAGTGAATATAATGTGAATCTAAACCTTTCATTCTTAAATTATCAATCATATTCAACTTGATCAAGCTAATTTATCAAGTTTCATTTTATCAATATAGGTCTCTTTTTTAGATAACTAGATTGAGTTAGTTGATTTGGTCTTTTTCTGTATCTGTAGGTCTAGAGTTTTCATCTAACTAGATTGAGATATTTAATTTAGTTAATTTATATATTTAGAGGTTCAATGTTTAGATTAAACTAGGTCATGTTGGTCAACTTAGTTTTATATTCACTTTACAACATTTTAATTTTGACCAACTAGATCAAACCAGTCAATCTAGTTATTTAAATAGTCTTTTGAATTTTACTTTATCTCTAAAAAATTGATATACTTGATTTTCTTATTCATAAATTTTAATAGTTTCAAATACCTAAATTAAATTGGTCAATACATTTATTTCTCTTATATTCCACATTTTATTTATAGTCACCTAAATTAATTTTATTAATTTTGTTTAATATTTATATTTTTAGTCTTAGTAAACTAGATCAATCTAATTAATTTTATTTATTAAATATGTTTTTATTTTTGGCCTTTATAAAATTTAAATCTCTCTTGGATGACCAAGTTAAAAATAATTTATAAATATAGCTAAATTGACCTAGCCAATCATGTTCTATATTTCATGTTCATTCTTAACAGCTTAGTATTTACATCTTGTCAATTTTAATCAATTTTAATTCCTATTTTTAAATTTAGAATTTACCTTGATAATTTTATTAGTTATTATTTCTATCAAACTATACACACATAATAAACTAATTCAACTAGCATGATCTAGTTATGCATCTATGTTTTTACCCACCAAACTAAATCTATCTACTTAGTTTCATTTTTATAGGTTTGATTTTTTAATAGATTGTATCAACCAAATTGATCCTATTTTATATTTCTTTCTCAACTAGATCGACCTACATGATATTGTTATGTATGTTTCATTTTATATTATAATCAAAGAAATTTAATTTCTATTTTCATAGTAATTACAATCACTTTTATTTTTTAAATGAAGTGTTGTTTGCTTGATTATTTGCTTTTATAACTTACAACTTGGTTTTTGATAAATTGATGTTTTGCCTTTATTATCATTTTTTGGGTTTTCCCTAGAAACTATATACCATTCATTTTAAAACTAATTATCTATTATCTTTAAGGCCTACATGATATTATACTTATGGTCTTTGTTAATCATTTATAAATATCATGGTATGAGAGGCTTTCCCAAATAATCATAGCCATAGTAAAGAGTTAGACATGAATTTTAGTTTCCACATACCTCACGATAATTCAAAAACATGTAGGATTTCACTTTGTATTAAACCTTAGGGATCCAACCATTTTTTTGATTGTGTGGTACATTAATTAGTAGTAAATACCTAGAAGTTACTTCTAGGTTAACCTTGAAATTATGTTTAGTGGGATATGGGAATGGTACTTCATCCATAGTTAGAACTTTGAAACATTAAGACATCACTATCCAATCGACAAAATAATATATTTAGAAGTTAACATTATCAAACGCAACCTTTAATAAAACTTTTTGATATTTTTTTAGGTAACTAGTTATCATTACTTATTATAAAATTTCATTTCATACTTGTTTCATACTATTATATACTATATTGAATATTGTATTAGTCAGTGTTAATACACATTTTATCTTGTGTGTTTTAATTAGAGACTATCTCGATCTAGTTGCCTATATTTGAATAAACTACATTGACTAACATCAATTAGTCTTATATTTTGTGATTAATTTAATTCTATTGTTAAAATAGATCATCTAATTTCCACATTCTAATATTTTTCATACATATATAATTAAATTTAATAGCCCAATTTAGTATATTACTCTTTTATCCTGTATATCCAACTAGATCGACTAGCTCAATCCAATATATTTTCAAATTAATGTATTATCCTACCTACCCAACTAGAATGACTAGCTCGATCAAGTAGGCTTACAGACTACTCTTTTATATTTACTACCAAATTAGATTTATCAAATTTATCTATTAGTTTTTTAAACTACTCTTTTATCTTATGTGCCCAACTAAATTGACCAACTCAATTTAGTAGGTTTCTAGACTATTATATTATCTTGACTACCCAACTAGATGTACTAACTTAATTTAGTAGTTTCCAAAAATATTCTATTATCTATCCTACCAACTCAATCAAAAATATTGATCCAATAGGTTTTTATACTATTCCATTATCCTATCTACCAACTAGATCAACTAGTTTGATCTAATAGGTTCCCTGCTTATTCTATTATCCTATATACGTAACTAGATCAACCATCTTGATCTAGTCAATTTCTAGACTATTATGTTATGATGTTTTTATAAATATATTAACAAAATCAATTTATTAAGTTTATATACTATTGTTTACCCTATTTATCCAACTCAATCTAGTTAATTTTTAAAATGTAAAATTTCACCCCACTAATAAGTCTTTGAGTATGTTTCTTTTTCATGATGCAACACATGTTTAATTAAGATGCACCATAAAATCATGATATCATGATTAGTATTAATAATGATTATAAAACCTATAAAATACATATACCTTATCATGTGGTACATAATTATGACCTTATAAACATTTACATTACTACTATAACCACTAATTATGAAACTCTTCCTCTTCTTTCCCATAATCCTCTATTCACAACTATAGTAGATGAAAAAAGTGATCTTTAATATTCACATAAAATGATCTTTTTCATCAATTAAAACCCTCAAAATTAAGGTAAGGATACCAAAATTGTATATAACCTCATGATGGGACCTCATATTGGAGATCCCCGTTCACCTTCACCTATCTTTACTACATGATTTGGTCCAAGTCATCTTATGACTTTTGAGACACCTTTCTCTTCTATCATGACTTCATATGATAACTTGTCTTTCTCTTCCATGTCTTATTCATACTCCATGCCATATATTTACACAAACATGGTAGGCATCACCTTTATCATGTATACTCAAAATTCCCACATTAAAACTCAAATTAATACAACTAATAGTGCATCTCAAACTACTAATATAGTTCAAACTATCAATGCATCTCATATCAATAATGCATCACATGTTGATATCACTAGTCAACATATTATTAACACTCCACACATTAATAAATATTTCCTTGATATTTTTAATAATGAGAGATGGAGATGAAACCATTGCATCCTATTTATTGAATTTTGATGAAGTTGTAAATATCATTAGAGGATTGGGAGACTAATTCAAAGAATATCTATTGTTTAAAATTTTTTGAGATCACTAACTCCTAAGTTTGACTTGGAAGAGATGAAAGATTTGGACAAGCTAGAGATGGATGGGCTTCATGGAATTTTGACTACCTATGAGATGAGAAGTAATTAAGGAAGACCTCTTAAGAAGGAAGAAATGTTCAAAGTTGAAAATAAGTCAAAATCCAAGAAGTTCAAGGATGAGGAATACTCAAATGTTGATGATTTTCAACTAATATCCATGTTTGCAAGAAAGTTGAGGTTTGGATATAGTAAGTACCAAGGTAATTTTCCCTTCAAATGTTTCAACTATGGTAATATTGGTCACTTTCCATCAAGTGTATTAATAAGGATAAGTCTGAGGATGATTGAGAACATGATGAACATCATGTAGATAACAAGAAGACCAATAATATTGATAAAAACAAGGAGTTCCTAAAGTATGAAGGTAGAAAAGGAAATTTCAATAATAAGAAAAGATTCTACACTAAGGAAGATATTCCTTCTAATGTAAGTGACTTAAGTGAATTTGCTAGTGGTGATGGTAGTCAAGAACTTGGACATGAAAATAATGAAACCTTGTCTATAAACATAGAATAGATAATGAGGGTTGTTTAAGTGGGAATGACATTATGGTTGATGTGGAAGTAGATGAAGAAAAAGATAACGTAGATCTTGAGGTAGAATTGGTAAGTGTACTAGAGTAATTGAAGTTCCAAAATAAAAAGAATCACAAAATAAGATCACTAGTTAAGGACTATGAGGAAAATATTAGATTATTTGAGGAAAGGCTGACTAACACTTCTAAGGAGTATGATGAGATCATCAATCAAGTTGAGGTATAGATAGAGGTATTTAATGCAAGATTATAGGATAAAGAGGAAGAGTGCATCAGTTATGTAACTAAATTATAATCCTTGAAATTTTAATTAAATCAAGCATCCATCAAGGTGAGGACCTTTGTGAAGTTTGAAAAGAGTTATGAGGAATTAGATGATATCTTGATTAGTCAAAATTCTATAAGTGATAAAATAGGTTATGGTTTCAATGTAGACCAAAACGAGGTACCTCAAGTAAAGGAGAAGACTATTGAAGACAAGAAGGTCAACATGACAAGACATATAAAATATCCTAATGGTATAAGGTATGCTAGTTCATTCAATGGTTACTATTTTGTGTGTAAGAAGTTTGGTCATAGAGAAAGAGAGTGTATAATACCCTCCAAGAATGAGTATTCATGGGACTATAAAAGGAGTCATAGCTCACATAAGTCAAGAGGTATGTATAAGGTGGTTTTATATAGTTTCTATTATGTATGAAACATTATAAAATTCTATCCTAATAAGGTTAGAAGTTAATCAAGTCAAAATAGTAGGTTTAAAGCCTCTAAAGTGATAGAAAGAAGATAAATGAAGATTTTAAAACCAAAGATAATTAAAATGAGTCATGATTAGTCTAAAATATCAAGTGGACTAATTATCATGATATATCATGCTTCAAATGTGAAATCAAGAGAGTAATGCCTATTATCAACCCACATTGATGATAAAATGTATGATGAAGAGATCAAACCTATAATGCAAATCATGCATACAAGGGTATTGAAGGACATTTAGTTAGATGACAGCATGGAAATATGGGAATATCCTGATCTTGTAATGTTTTAGTGATTTATAAGAAGTGGTAACTCTATTAGGATTCATAGAGACACTATTTAGGCAACATAAGCATGATGGAGGCTTGGTTTGAGTGGTAGCTATTCAATTTTGTGATTAAGTTTGTTCTATATTAAGAAGTGGTCTTATAATTATAATTCATATGAAGGAGGTATGCTTAAATTAAGGGGATTATACTACCTTAATGCTTCATATTCTATGTGTTGATATTATACCAAAATAATTTTTGGTTATGGAAGTCTATGCAGGTGTGACTCCAGATGATAGTTATGCAAGACCCTTTGTCAGTAATGTCAAAGGGGGGGAAAGTCCAATAAAGGAGTTTTACCAACTTGGGGAGATGAAAGAGAGAATATTGAATAATTATTTTCCATAAATGAAAAATGGGGAGTTTGTTGATAAGTTTTGTCATTGATGTCAAGGATAAGGGTGATAGTATTGATGTCAAGTTGCAGATTCATAGTGAGTAGTTAGTGAGATATAAATTATGTGACTTGTGAGAATTTGAAAGTAACCTAATATATTTTAGTTGAGAAAGAATTTAAAGGAAACCTCATTATTCATTTGAGGACAATGTCATGATTTAGGTCATCTTTATTACTTTCAGTGTTGTCACAAAGAAGTTTTTATGATTAGGTCACAATATGCATGTTTTTTAGCACCAGTTGTCTTGAGAAGCCTAGTCATAACAAGATTAGTCATATCATGGCCATATGCATGATGAGTATAAGTAATTATGTAAAGAGGTATGATATTGTATAAGGATCATGAAAGGCATGAGAGCAAGGTATAAAATCATCAAGTAATGTTTTTAATATCATTTTTCAAGTCTCAAAGTGCTTGAGAAGCCCAATCATGACACTAGTCATATCATGGAGGAATCTTGTGAGAAGGAATGAGCACAGTGTCCTAGTGATATGGATACAAAAATTCCTAAGATTTATTATAGGGTTATTTGAGTATGAATTGAGCCTACAAGGGTAAGACCTACAAACCTAACATGCAAGTAAACTAGTTCTAGACACTACCTAACCCAATGTGGTACCATGAAGTGTTTTGAAGGTCTATAAAGGATGAAATGTAGTTTTTTATTATTTGAGAGGTTTATTAATAATGTGATTGAGGTTTTGAGTTCATGGAAAGAGGCTTGAAGGTTAGTTTCAAGGCCTAATGTGACATATATTAAAGGCCTAGAAAGCAAAGAGAGAGATAGTGGCTAGATGGGGTATCAAGATCAGTTACAAAGAAAATAATTAATATGTATGCATTGATAGAGATATGTCATTTTTTAAAGTGTGTTTACCAAGTTTGAGGTTAAAGTTTACAAGAAAATGCATAGAATGTGGTTTTGAGGTTTCCTATGTGAACAAAATAAAAGATTTTCAACCTAAGAAGAAATTTCAAGTACTAATTAGCACATATAGACTATGCATGATAACCTAAGCAATTCATGGTAGATATGGAAGGGTCCTAGATCAAAATTCCAATAATTTGTTTTTTTAATAAGGGTTTAAGCTTTATGAATGATCCTTAAGATTGTAAGAGGTTTAAACCTCTCTAAAACCATAACTTTGACTTGATATGAAATATCTTGATACAAATGGCTTAGAATGGATTGGATTACATAGTTTTGTGATTTTATCATGTATTTTATTATAATAGGTACCTCCAGGTGGCATTGGTTTGTCATGTGAGTGAGTGGACCCTATAGGGAAAAAGTTTTTCCTCAGAAATTGGTTGTAACATGCAGAGTTGACTAAGTCAAAGTTGATAAATAGATGGAGGTTGAAGCTTGAGACTTATATATTATGTCCATGGTGATTTATGATAATGTTATAAACCTTATGTGTTATAAATTGGTCATGAAAGATGACCTACCGTTAAAAGGCCTAATGGTGCAAATAATGAGAAAAATTAGGTAGAAGTGAGAATGAGATTAGAGATGTGTTTTCATGGATTAGTGATGGATCCAAATGCATGGGTATATTATTAAATAAATGTAATACATGTTAATTTTTGTTATATGTTTTGAATTTTAGTGGATATGTTGATAATGTCGATCAAAATTTGACCTATCCTATGCAGATGAGACAATGAAGGTGTAAGGTAGTGAGATTGGTTTACGAGACTAATATTTTCACTTGAACATGGTATAGTTATATGTGATAGTTACATAATTATCTAATAGGATCATAAAAATTCATTATTATTCTATAAAATTTTCTACATAGGTATTGAAAATCATTATCATCATGATTGTGTTTCAAGATAAACTAGAAATTTTGGGTAAGCAAGTTGCAGTGATGCATTAGAGGTTCTCTACCCTCAAATAAAGCATTAAATTCAAATTATGTAATTTTTTGAATCATATATTTCATATTCATGATTTGAATAAAGTTTGAGAGTTAGTGTAAGAGGTTAAAACATCAAATCTAAAATGGTTTGTCTATCTGAGTAAGGACTATGAGAGAGAAGGTCAATAAATTAGTCTATAAGACCAATAATTTTCATTATTTATTATGACATTTTTATGTAAGTTTATATAAGGATGATTTAATATCATATTAATTCATTTTTAAACCTTAAGAGTGTTCATATAGGTGTCAAAATTTCAAATTTCCATGGTTGTGTTTTGAGACCAATTGGCAGTTCTGAATAAGCTAATTACAGAGAAGGGTTTGAGTAATTTTGACTTGATTTGTGAGGTATAATGCACATGGTGATGACCATGAGGTCATAGGTCTCATATTTATATTTTTTCCCCACTTTTTTTTGTAAAATTTGTGTTTTTTTCAATTGTTTTAGACCAAATTTTTGGGTATGCACAAGCCTTATATGAATAATACTAATGATGTGATCCAAGTAGTGGTTTGAGATAAAAAGTGTTATAGAGCATAGATTATCTTAGTAAGGGTATATTAGGATGGAAAATAATGTTTATTTTCCTTGTAAAATGTTTGAATATTCCCCAAGAAGATCAAAGGGTAACATATGCTAAGTAGGCTTAATGGGATTAGGTCTTCATAAGACCTAAAGAAGAGATAAGGCCTATTTGAGGAAGGTTAGACCTAAAGGGACTAAAAGAACATATGATACATGTTTATGAGTTATCCTAAGATCCATTACATGGCCAACCAAAGAGGATAATATTTCTTGGCCAACTAATAAGGATATGAATAAGAAAGTTGTATATATACTAGGCATTTTTTAGGCCTATTTGATGTGATGTAGAGTAAGTGAACAAGAAATGATATTTAAAAATAGGAGGTCTTGTATAAATTAGAAGAAGATAGAGGATCAGTGAGAAAATTTGATAGATTTTTAGTATGAGATCAAGTTCATATGACCTAATCAAGTCAAGAAGAGGGCTAGCTGAGTGAAGAAGGATAGAAACTAATTTTGAGAGAGATAAAAGTGTGTGAAGAACTTGTTGGCATTAATTTTCACTTTAATTGAATTTAAGTATTTATGGGATAGTAAATAATAACTATCATTGATTTATTGAGAGGTAAATATTAATTACTTAGTTATAATTATATAGTTAATATGGTAAGTTTTTTAGAATATTATATTATTGATATATTGTTATATGTTATAAAAATATATCATATTTAGGTGTATGCACTATTATAGGAGTTATAGAGGTTTTATAAGTGAGAGAATATCAGATTTTATATAGAAATAATATTCCTATATATATATATATATATATATATATATATATGTTTATAAAATGTTTGAATGTATTAATCAGAGTATGCAAAATTAATAAAATTTAGTGTGTGTAGAAATAATATGTAGTGTGATAGTGTTTTTGAGAAATCCACTTGTGTTCAACTCAATTATTCATTACTCATTTGATTAATATTACACAAAATCTAATAAACCTCTTCATTTGGTCTCAGATTAAATAAGACGAGTTAGATCATGGGAATTGTTTTTTAATAATTTAAGGGCATTGCCATTATGTTATTGCCTTGAGTAAGAAGATTTTATTGTCTCCTAGATTGTTTGTTTTCTCATCCATAGAATATATTTCAATGAGATCAAATTTATCTCATTTATTTCACAAATCTCCCACCTGCATCAAATTAAATTTCCTAAGGGTCATTTCAACTAGAAAGTAACATTTGTTTTCTTTAAATAGAAGCCCAATCCATTTGAAAAAAACTATCTTAATTTAGCTATCATATCAAATATTTGCTAGATTTTGATAGATGGTGAATAGAGGAAAATACAATTTTCATGATTAGAGGTGTGGGATTCATCGGATCCCATTTGTGTGACACACATGTACATCAGTTGTGAATATTTACCCACTACCCTTGTATTATTTGACAATATACATTCAAAGTCAAAAAATATGTATCTGTGGAATGTTATGATAAGAAATTATGTATGAAAAAAAATTGAATTTTATTATCACATGTAATAATTAGTCCTATAAGAGGGTCATTTCACTTATCCATACATATTGAAGGAGAGTTTTATAGAATCATTGGTTGCCTTGCCTGATCAATCACCCATGTTAGAACAAATCTAATGTAGTTTTGTACCTCACCCTCCTCATAGAATCAACATATGATCTACATCTATAGTTTTCTCTAGTCATAGATCAACATCAAAACTAGTAGATAAATTTCATTGCACTTGGATTTGCATCTTCCCACCATCCCCACATGTTCATTATCCTTGCAAAGTCTAGTTTGTGTATTTCTATCACATATGTATCACATCTATTTAAGTCCATATTTAATAAGGTTTGTCAAAGTTATTGGTTTTTACTTTTAGTTTTTTCACTTTGGTAAATTTGAGTCATGATTTAAGTTTTTATAATAATTCATTTGGTAATTTTTATAGTCTAATTTATTGTTAATAGAAAGTAATTAAATATTATTTTTCTATTAATAGTTTAGTATTTAGGTTCATTAATTATTGGCCTTGAGAGATTGAAGGTGATATTAGTGTGATGATTAGAATTATATAATAGCAATATGTTTCATAATAAAAATTTTAATATTTCTATTTGGTGAAGTTTTTTACTTAGGTTAGATGGTCACAAGTTTGATCATAATATTAATAAGTTAAGTAAAGTTTAGAGTCCATTTAAAATATGTTAAAAGAGTCACTGATTCATTATCATTTGAGTCTATTATCAAAATATATAATGAGTCATGAGATAAAAGGTGTCAAGTCAAAAATTGAGTCATTATTTATAAAATTTAGTTTTATGTCTAGTCATGTTGTCAAAAGTCAAAATTATAAAATAAAAAAAAAATGCCTTAAAGATGCAAAGATGCATGTTTGATTGTAGAGAACATTTATATTATAGGATGGATTTCCCAAAAAAAAATCATGACCTTCATCGAGACATCACCTGAGTGAGTAGTGTCATATTAGAGGTTAGAGGATACACAAAGGAAGGAGGTCTTTTAGGAACCTCTCGTTAGTCAGCAATGATGGGGTTGCATCAATGTTTTGGTGACTCTATGTGGTGTGTATTTCATTTCAGCATGGTGTGGATTTTAGCTATTTTAGTTGTGTGAAAAGTAAGAATAGTTGAACATGTTCACTTTTGATATTCCCATGTAACCCTTTTGTATGTTTACATTGGAGAATATTGATCTTAAAAACATTGTGTCAATCATGATGAAAGGTTAGTGGTAAAATTATAAAAACCATGTTATAAGGTTAATGGTAAACTTGAGAAAACCATTCTATAAGGTTGGTGATGAGCTTGAGAAAACCATTTTTTAATGTTAGTGGTGAACCTAAGAAAACCATTTTATAAGGTTATTAGTGAACCTGAGAAAACCATTTTGTAAGGTTATTGGTAAACCTAAGAAAACCATTTTGAAAGGTTATTGTTTAACTTGGAAGACCAATTACAAATAAGTGTACTGGAAGAGATGTGTGATGGCACATGTATGTGGAGAATATCATGAACACATAGAGGTGGAGCATGCTACAATCAAAAACAAAGATATATTGTACCATGTAAAAGATATGGGAGGGAATGTTGGAGTTAATTTTCACATTGAGTGAATTTAGGTATTTACAGGATAGCAAATAGTAACTGTGATTGATTTATGGAGAGGTAAATATTAGTTACATAGTTATAACCATATGATTAATATCATAAATTTGTTAGAATATTATATTATTGATATATTGTTATATGTTATAATAATATATACTATTTTGGAGCATGCACTATTATAGGAGTTCTAGAGGTTTCATAAGTGAGAGAATATTAGAGTTATCATAAGAATAATATTCCCATATATATGTTTTTAATATGTTTGAATGTATTAATTAGAGTATGGAGAATTAATAGAATTTAGTGTGTGCAGAAATAATAT